>CM062813.1:497843846-498443846 GCA_031772625.1 Pinus tabuliformis
ATCGATCTCACGAACCTCTGCCATGCCTTCCAATCATGACTCGATAGTAGTAATTACACCAGAAAATGTTGCTATTATATATGTCATTACGCTTTCTTATCAATGCATATATTATATATGTCATTATGGAAGTTACGGGGTCATTTTGACCCTGAAACATGGTTCTCTCAAGCACCCTAGTATACTCTACTTATTCGCCTGTGTCAGTTTGGGATATAGAAGCGATCTCAATCCAATATCTTGCTGAAGAAAACCAGGTAGGAAATTGATTTCCATGATGATGAGTGCTACTTTGACACTATGTCCTAGGCCCCGTAGGTCACTGAATTCACATTCACTGCTCCAGGGATGCGTCTTTCACACTTACCAATATTCCCATGAATTGATCAATCAAGACTGAAACTTGTTCGTGATTCTAGCCATTATTTATATACGTAATTACGT
Source organism: Pinus tabuliformis (assembly GCA_031772625.1). NCBI lineage: Eukaryota > Viridiplantae > Streptophyta > Pinopsida > Pinales > Pinaceae > Pinus > Pinus tabuliformis. Next base: position 497,844,291 of record CM062813.1, read on the forward strand.
CATTCATTATAGCAGTCATTCTTATTGCTATTATATGTCATTATGCATTCATTCGTTATATACGTAATTACGCTTGAGCACTTAGCATGATTAGATCTAACCTGACATGATGCAAATGAAATTAAATCTAGCTAGCTATATCTAGCTATTGTCCCGTATCTTGCTACCCAGCTAGTGTCATTTTACTTCGGCTTTGGCTTCTTACCCAATGGCTTATAATCCTTCGGAGGAAGATCCTTCTTCCGATCCTTCTTCTTCTTAGCATCCTTCAGCTTCTGATTCTTAGCATCTGTTTGTTTTTTCACATCTTTCCAAGTCATTTTATTAGGGCGAATAACTGGTGCCTGAGGGCGCATAACTAGTGCCTGAGGAAGCGCAGACTTCGATTGAATCTCTTCATGGAGTTTAGCAAGTTCTGACTCCAGACTAGCCATATTAGAAAGTTCTTGATCTTTCTTTTCCAACTGCTCCTGAAGACTAGAAATTATCTGAGTAGACTCTTTACGTTGTTCTTCTAACTGCTCCTGAAGACTAGCAAATTCTTGATCTTTCTTGTTTAACTGCTCCTGAAGACTAGCAATCTACTCCTGAATACTAGCAGATTCTTGATATTTCTTGTCTAACTGCTCCTGAAGAATCTTATTTTCCAATTTGAGAATAGTGCTTTCTTGACCTCCGAAGTCTATTACCTCCTTAGGTTGTGTGTCTACCCATACATTGTTATTATCATAGACTGGGTCCCTTTTGGTACCCACTTTGATTCCAAGGTTGACTTGGATCTCCTTTTTCATTATGTTGAGGGTATGCTAACCTATTCAAAAGTTAGATGCCACAGTGACCTACTGAGTTCGAGACATATCTGCTAATTGTGACTCAAACCATCCAACATTGACCAAGTTTTTAGCAGGACCCTTGTGCTTAATGATATCACCAGCATCTTCAGTTAATAAGGTATAACTCTTAGGAGCTAAGAAGATACCTTTCTTGACAAAGTGCTCCATCTTGACCTTACCCAATTCAATGGAAGAGATTTCCTCTTCTGGAAGAGGACTTCCTAGAATTGCTGAGTCAGTATCAGTGTAGTAACAATCAGGTCTTGAAATGTATTTATACATATGAATACGAGAACAAGCTGTAATAGCTGTGGCCAATTGAACAATCGATATCTTAGGAGGATTCCAGTCTGAGTCGGAAACATTTGTTGTATTGCTCACGTAACTAACGATATAGTAATTCTCGCTAAGCTTGTCACCAAATATCAAATTGTCCCTCTTTATCAAATCTTCATATCTTTCCCTACTGCAGACCTCTGTGATAGTACTTTGTGGATTTATACCAAATCTACCGTACAACGAGTTCATTAGTATCTTGTACACATATGCCATTGCATCATCACCAGTTTTCTTAGCTTCTTGTCTTCTCCCAAAGAGGGATGACACAAAGCTGTCGAAAGGACTAGGCATCTTATCAAACAAGTATCCCCTTAGTGGTATAATCCTATACCCCAAGTCGCGCGCATATTTCAACTCTTCGCTATAATACACACCTACGAATTGACTTGTTGGGAAAAGTAAAGTATTATTATGATCCCTATAGGGTAAGAAAGGTTGAGTCATTGTACGAGGACACACTACATAAGCCTCAATAAAGCCATACAAGTTGGACAATTCCTGGCCTTCCAAATCACCATGCCAGATAGGTACTCCACCCGGCATATGAAATGTTTTCATGATATATGGATATAAGGAGTTCACATCGTAGTAGTACAAATTTTCACCATAAGGCTTATACGTATCAGCATGGCCTCCATAGTACCCACGCCGAATAAATGTATCTTCGTTCCTACTTGGTATATGGATAGGCCAACTCTTTGGATCGTAATAGCTCATATGATAAATGCTAAGAGCTAGCCTTGACAATGTCAAGCAAGTGGTGATATCCACTTTGTATTGAGTCCAATAAATCTCTTGAGCTTTCTGCATAACCCCACCTAACAGACGAATATCTTGTTTCATATAATCTAACAATAGTGATCTAAGAGTCTTAAGATTCGACACTTGCACCTCGTCATGTGGGATGGAGCCTTTAGAACCTAATTGCAGACATAAAGTCTTAGCCAATGTATCCAGACTACTAGGGAGCAGAGTGTATGAGTCTCTTATACAGAACACCAGTTTATTTCCCCGATACACAACTAACTCGTAAAGCCTAAGGTTCCTCATAAGTGGTTTGATGGTGTACTTATCCCCATGAGAAGCATAATATTTCATTAATAGAATACCATCGAATCGTGAGAAGTTATGGAAGTAAACAGTTCGAATATTAGTATTATAAGCAACCAGAGCTAAATGCTCTAGAAAGTTGAACAACATTCGATTACTTCTTTCTTCAAATTTAGGTATTACAAATAAAAAATCCTCACTGAAATTCGTTTCAATTAAATAATCTGGTTCACCTGGCTTAACCACTAAGAAACCCGTTGCATAAGGCACATGCACATTATTGATTAGAACAGTCTTAGTATCAGCTACAATGAAAGGTTGTCTTTCCTTACTCGTAGGTTTGAGTGCAGGTACATGCTCGGAATAATGACACTTACTAACACCCATAGCTTGAACTGCTTGTGGTTCACCACCACCTATGCCGGAATTCATTAATTGCGAATTTTTTTTTATCAATTTCATTGTAGCTCATAGGGAACTCTTTTTCCAGCCTACTAGCATAATACATTCGAAGGAATAAACCTGATAGCATTGCTTCCTCGTATTCCTCTGCTTTTTGCATGACTAATTTCAAAATCATAGCATAGACGTCCATGTTAGGAACAACTTTCCCACAAGAATAATTTAAAGAAATAGCTAAACCAATGTTATAGGAAACATCTCCTGTTGGTATTTTCATGACATAACCGATAGTAAATTTCCCATAGTCTAACCCAGTATTGTAAGCGTACTTCATTAACAGCCGCATGACAGCCAATGCTATAACTTCATAGTCTGCACATCGAAGGTAAGGTGATTTAAATCCTACTTGAAGTATTCTCAATCCCAAATATGGATCCAGGCATTTTTCCCAAGAAATTAACTGCTTTAAACGGGTCAATATACCATTGAACATGAATTTAGAATCTACAGAACTATAAGAAGCAGTTAACATGAATCTATAAGAAGTGGTGAAATTATTTTTTTTGTTCATTGTTCATATTCAGTAGTGCATGCTGTAATTAAACCCTAGAGAATCCCAGCTATTGAGAAGTGAATGAAATTGATTCCACTTCTCAGCATGATGCCTCCCACCTGCCAGAGGCAGAGCTGAACCACACACTGTATTTACATATACCTCGTAACAACTCACTGCCTCATCTATCTTTTGAATCCATTTGAAATTATCTATCTTTTTCTCCTCAAGCACCAGATCTATTAATAGAGTTCTAAGATCCTCACCTAGAATATGATCATTCACCCAGTCAGAGTCCCAAGGGGATGAGTCATTAACCAACTCTCCTATTGTTGGTTGGATCAAATTCTTTAGAATAAATTGATTGATTATTCGAAGTGGATGATCCATTTCCTTAAACACTTTGATATAATTTGGGGAACCCCCACTGCGGAAACAGTTGTGGTTATGAAATTATCGTGTACCATGTATACAGGCGCTTTCATGAAAGTCAATTGCTCCACCACTTTCATAACAATAAAGGCATCCTTCTGATGAATAAAGTTGACGCAGGTAGAAACTTGAGTCTTGCGCTTATCCCTATCATTCGTAGGCACTTTGAGAGTCACCCGACGTCTCTTCTTGCACACCCTATCATACACCCATATTTCAACTGGATTTCTACGCATATAATCCTGCATAGTTGTAAAGAACGGTATACTATATTGCATTGGTTTATCCGAGAATGAACAAACCCAACCAATTAGGTTAATTAACCTCATGAAATTGGCTATGTTAGGATATTTATTTATCCAAAATTCATGGCAAAGTTTAGCGATGTGATAGGATTCCTTCAAATTGAGCAATGACCCAAAAAACTCACGAATATCACTAGCCATGGTTATAACACTCTTACCATATATCAATGGCATAAAGAGTTGTTTTACGAGCTTTCTTGTTAACCGAGATTCTACGATAGAAAACTTATTATTATTAAGATCCAATCTTTTCTGAAAGAACTTACGAAGTTCATATTTCAAAGACAAATACAAATCTTGGATTTCATTTTCAGGAGACGGAAGAAGATTAGTTCGCATACCCATTTCTGTGTTAAGCAAAAGGTAACTCATTATTTGATAAGCACTCGCAGAAGCATCTTGAGTCACTGGAACCCCATTCAAACCACGAATTCTTTCGATATCACTAACTCTTTCGTTAGACAGAACCCTGGCTGGGAACTGAAATGGTTCACTAGCTTGTTGTGCTAAGTTAATCAAACTTTCGTCTGATTCAATCATTTCTTCAATGTTATGTAGATACCAGCTATAAGATTGATTTAACGATGCAAATATATGAGACTTAAACGTAGCTGCACAAGCTAATTGAACTCTGAGATTCATCTCCTCACGCTTGCTTAGTTCTTCTGGTGCTTTAGCATCAGAGGCAAATAAAAGAAAACTTCTAGCCAAATCACATTCGTGAAAATGCAATACACCTGCGCGGTAGATTCTACCACGGAAGTCCATGAACGCAAGAAGATAAAATTGATAACCTGCGTATGCAGTCACTATCGTTAATAAGAAGTCTTCATACCTTGCTCGCTGCACCCGCTTAACTAATTCCGTTATTAGCTTATCACAGCTTATCACAGCCTGAATACCTTCATCGTCATTGAAGTAATAGACCCTCAATAGGTTAGATGCCTCTTGTAGATTCACCTTCGCTAGACTTCTCTTAATAAGAAGACCCACCTCTTCTAAGGTATCACGATTTTCCTTAATAAACTTCAATACATGAAAGTTGACCTCAAAGACTTGAGACTGTAGTGTATTCAATACATCGCACACATGCTTTGGATCATTCAACATGATATAGAAATGGCTATAGTTCTTAGAAGATAAGAGACGAAACCTATTATAGAGGTCTCCCGTGAGTCTGCTTAAGTAACCACCTTCAATATCATCTAACGTTGAAGGTACATCTACCTTAGATTTCCAAGGTAATGGCTCGTAAACCATGGGAAGATTGAATTTAATCGGAAGAAGACTTAAGTCAAAATTGCACATAGCATAGCAATTTAAGGGTATATAACCCTTACCCTTATTCTTAGAAACAGGTAATTCATCCATATAGCTTGCTTCTGTTTTCAAAGTAATCAATTGTCTTTCCACCAAGAACTCTACCAAGCTTACCCCAATAGCATAATGACTCCTAGTCACTTTGCTTTTTTTCTTTTTGTTTAAAGATAACTTCACATCATCCTTACCCGATTTATTCATTCCCATATTAACAGCTTGTACTCGTACAATAGAATCAATATGTTCGATTAAAGTAGATAACCTGATGACAACTAAATCATGTACACATTTGAACACTGACCCTAGTACATGAATAATGATAGCCTCCAGTGTATATTGACCAAACACATTAATATAAGTTAAATCCTTTTCGGATAGGCCACACTTCTGCATTAGATATACCTTAGCAGTAATCATATCTTGACAAATTAAGAGTTTGATCAAGCTCGAAACACTTTTGAACACACTCTGTTCATCAAAATTCATAGTAAGATCTTCTATTGATTTCTGTAAATCAAATAATTCTTCCTGGGTAAAAGATCCACCTTTCAAAAGGATTGATTTCGAGTTCATCAACAACTTGATCACTGCATTGTGATAGAGAGTAACATTAGAAGTTTTAGAACTAGATATAGAATCATCAATCTTGTTGTAGAAATGATTCTAGAACGAATCAATAGTTCGTTCCTCAGTTGAATTATCTCCACTTTCACCTCTACTGCTACTAGAACCAACAAACGAAGAAAATGGTAGCCAGCTGTATCTAGCTACCATCCCGTATCTTAATGGTACCCAACCGTATCTTAATGGAAGAAGAACATTGTTATGAAAAAAATGTTAGATGATAGCGGAACAAAGATGTTAGATGACAAAACAGGCAGAATAAAGATGTTAGATGAGAAAACAGGCGGAACAAAGATGTTAGATGAAAGCATTTGAGCCATGCATGGTCGGAGGTTTTTAGCCCCTCCTAGTTGGATGTTAGCCCATCTCGGCGTGAAATTCCAAGTAGTTGTCTAGTCAATTTAGTGTCCTAAATTACTCTACATAAATTATCAATCCGGGTATCGTAAACTGATGAAGTGTAGTGCATTATATGTGCTTAGTTAACATTTTTCTTACTTCATTGTTTTATAGTTTATGTTGTTTTTGGGGGTTTTGTTTCTTATGCTTAAGGAAATTAATCTAAGAAAGAAAAGTTATGCTTCTAGATGAAATCTCTAAATGTTAATGGACAACTAAATCTAATGACTTTTAATGTTAAAATCTAATTTCTAAAGAAGGGAGAAAAGGAAATGAACATTAGATAAAAATAAATCAAAACTTTGAATAGTTAGATTAATCTAGGCCGACAAAATGTCTATGAAATGAAAGAAAAATGATAATGCTAGTTTAAAACAATTCAAAAACAACTATGATCTACTGCAGGCTCAAATACCATTGGGAACATTCAATATAGGAAGATGTCGAAATCATCTTCTTGAAATGACTTAAGAAATTGAGTATACAATAGATGTGATCTTAAGAAAGCATGGGAAATGAATATATCACTGCTGCGTGAAAAAACACCCAAATTCAGGCCAATTGGAAAATGGTAGAGCCACCGTCTGGAAAGGATTTAGCGAGCATAGGAAACACAGTTAGTTATCTTAATTTGAAATGGAAAGAAAATACAAAACATGTAAAGGAAAACTAATCTACTGTGTTCTCTAATGCTCCAAGCACCAATTGGAAAATAGGAGGACTACTTTCTTGGACTATTTTGCTAACAATAGATTACACAGTTAGATAAATCTACAATCAACCGGTTGAACACACTTGTATGAATTAAACTTGCATGAATGGAAAATCTAAACTTGAAAACTTGAAAACAATAAAATGACATACTTGAATGAAATCAAAGCAAAACTACAAAATAAAATCTACTCTACCTTACATTTTAATATGCTCCATGACATCTCCTACTTTACATCTCCTTCCATGTTGGGAACTTCAACGCTTTATTCAAATTCTTCAAAATTACAAAGTACAAAGTAATGACAAGTTTAGCTAACAAAGTTTAAAAAAACTCCCCCAAATGAAGGAGAGAGATCTCCTATTTATACAAAAATATGAGAAGTCATCTCATTAATGAGAGTCCATGAATCTCTCCCTATACCTCTAGATTTATAATCAAAATAGGAAATGATAAAATGCATGTCTTCTTAGAGTTTCAATACAAATAGGAAATGTGACACATATCCTCATGATCCCATGATCCTCTCCACTCAAATTCGAATTTGGCCTTAGGATGCCACATAAAGGTCTTCTAGAAGCTTCCTTTTGACCTACACATGTCAACAATCACATCCCACTTGTTAGGTATAAGCATATGCACATTATTTTCTAATTTTTAACCACAAATTCACTTAAAAATGCTAAGAATTAATAAAGTTTGGAAAAACATAAATGTGACCCAATAATGATGAAAGTGAGATGAATGTAGTGACATGGTAGTGAAATGAAGGTGATATAATGGACATGATAGTGAAAGTGTAATGGAAGTAAATGACAATTTCAAGACCCAACAGTAGTCATTGGTTCACTTTATTCCATTTAAAGTGCACCTTGTTTACCTTTGTTCAAGGGGGTGATCCCTTTCAAAGTAAATCTCCCATCTTGACACGAGGAGGGACACTCGTTTATGGAGTGGCCCTATTCACAATTCTGACAAGCCACTATCAAGTGGGGTTTTGTATCTAGCTACCATCCTGTATCTGAAGTGATTCCAGGGCAATTCATAGGGGTGTAAACCCTCTTTAAAGGTGTGGCGTACTATTATTTGCACCCTAATGACTTAAGAGCTCATTATTGCATCACGCTCAATATTGCAGCTGCATTGAGTGAGCCGCATACGAGTATAACCAATTTCATTCCTGAGATGGTGTCAAACCCAGGAACACCATGACTTGTTGGAACCATGACTGAGGGGATGGGGAATTTTTACTTTAAAGTGTAACACCTTTTGATGTGTCCTTTTCTCATTCAGCATGCTTGATGTTTTGACTCATTGGTGAATTTGTTTGTTTGTTTGTTTGTTTTTACTCTAAAGTCAATTTGTTTTTTTTACTCTAAAGTGTCACGCCTTTTGATGTGTCCTCTTTTGGAAGCTAGGATGGTAGGTATCAAGTTAAGGCACAGGTGTGGTAGCAGTGGAATGTAGATCATGTATGAGGACAGGTGGGCATCGAGGTCTTGGTTACTCACTGGGATATGCAATATAGTTATATCTGTCAGGGAAGTTGGTACCATCACAAATCGTTCCTGGGTTTTTTTGGAGGTGGAGGAAATGGAGGGAAGTTGCCTTGAAAATACTCTCAATCATCTAACATTTATGACGGATAAGATCGGGAGGAATTTTAGGGTTGAACAAGCTATTATATATATTGTCGCTGGTTGCGGTTAGTTAATCATAGGATAGATATTTTCAGAGTCGGATTGCTGCGAAAATGGCCTCTGCGAGTAACGACAGTGGTGGAGGCTCAGGGTTCAGAAGCTCAGGGTCTGGTCATGGCAGTGGTGGAAGCATCGAGAATTTGGTAGATAATTCATGTAAACAAGTTATAAAGGAAATTGTTAAGGAAATTAACGAAAATATGGCAGTTCTCTATGCTCAATTATCTGGATTGGGTAAAGATATGGAATTATTGTAGAAGACAATGGAAGGGAAGGCTTGTGTGTATCGATGTGTTGAGTGTGCAGCAGAAGGTGGAAAACATAGAAATAAAAGTGGAAATTGCTACTATCGAGGTTTTAAAGGAAGTATTCAGGGTTGGGGAAGCCATAGTCGTCAACATTCCTGGTGTTGAGGTTGTTGTTGCTGAGAGGGTCCTAGATGCTGGAGAGGATGTCACAGAGGAATTGACAAATATAGTGGATGAACCTTTGGGAGAATAAATCGATCTCAAGTTTTCGTTCTAATATTATATATATGTTGTGTCGATGTATAGAATATAGTGGTGTTTTTTTGGAGAGTTTACAATTATAATTGTGTTCAAAGACTCTATATAAATAAGGTTGTTAGCAAGAAAATATCATTTCAATGTAAATTGATGGAAATTGCAAAGAGCACAATCTTGAATTTTGTATGGGACCTCACGCTTTTCCAGTTTATATAATGAAAATGCTACCCATTTCTTATATATATATATATATATATATATATATATATATATATATATATATATATATATATATATATATATATATATATATATATATCTATATATATATATATATAATTAATTTATATTACATAATTTAAAATTAAATAATAATAAATTACATTTAATATTAAATAATAATTAATATAAATCGTTAATTGTAATGATAATAATAATGTTTTTATTGTAATAGTTTTTTAATATTATTTCTATTATCATATATTTATCAATGGCAGATACAAATGAAATCTTGGGCTTATATCAACCATATTAATATTTTTAATGTGGTTGTGCTAATCATATTTGAAAGTAGAAAACATATATCCATAGGACTCTCTTTCTTTCTTTATATACAATGAATTACAAATCTACCTTGAATTTTCTCTCTTTTTATTTATAAAATCTATATTAAACATTTTTTACTAATAAAATTATATATATATATATATATATATATATATATATATATATATATATATATATTACAGGGCAATTTCATATTAAAAAATAAATTAATTACAAATCTTCCTTAAAAAACTCAATTAGTGAAATAAAAATTCTCTCTCTTTTTATATATATAAAATCTATATTAAATTTTTAACACATACACATATATATACAGGTGTAGATAGTTGACATTGAAATATTTTATTTATAATTTTACATCTTAAAAATGTTATACATACCCAATCATATTTAAAAGAAGAAAACATATTTCCATAGGAAACTCTCTCTATATAATTATTTTTGTTATAAATATTTTTTAAAACATTACATGTCAATTCCATATTAAAAAATGAATGAATTACATATCACCCTCAAGAAACTATTAATGAAATAAGAATTTTCTCCCACTTTATATATAAAATCTATATTAAACATTTTTAACTAAAAAATGCGTTTTATATATTTATATATATATTAACATTGAAATATTTTATTTATGATTCATCATTCTACAAATTAAAATATTAATGCTTGTCCCTATCATATTTGAAAATAGAAAACATCAATCAATAGGACTCTCTCTGTATAATTATTTTTATTATAAATATTTTTTAATATATATATATATATAGTTTTTATTATTAATATTTAAAATGTTACATGTCAACTCTATATTAAAAAAATGAATGAATTAAAAATCTCTCTTAAAAACCTATTAATGGAATAAGATTTCTTTATATATAATCTACATTAATTTTTTTTGGTTATTAATACTTTTTAAATGTTAAATAGAACTCTATATTAAAAATGCCATAAATTACACCCTCACAATGAAAAGTGAAAATATAATAATTTTTTTTAATTTAAATTACTTCGTTTTTCTCTATATAAACTTCATATAAAACTATGTTATCTATCATGGACAGTGAAATATTTTATTTATGATTAACAATAAAATATTTTTTTGTTATTAGTATATTTTAATTTTACCTATTACATGTCAATTAAACAAAGATTGAATTACATACAATGTAATATCAACTATATTATTTTTACATGGTATGTATCAACTCCATATTAGAATTACATATCTTTTTAATATTAAAAAGTAAATTAATTTATTTTTCTTTACTTTTAATTACTTTATTTATATATAAAGTGAATGTAAAATTAATGAGAAAATTGAAGTATTTTATTTATGGTCAACATTGTTTTCTTTTTGTTATTATTAATTTTTTTAATTTGTTAGTGTAAGTATTATTTTATTATTTTTAAATGTAACATTACATGACAACATCTCTCTCATATTGGGTTGTAGAGAGCTCTGGGCGCATTCAATGTAAAATACATTTTTGTTATTGAAAAGTTATCCATATACCACCTTGTAAGACGTAACATCTCTCTCACATTGGGTTGTAAAGAGCCTCTTAGCGCAATAAATGTAAAATACATTTTTGTTAGAGAAAATTTATCCATATACCACCTTGTAAGACTCCCAACTCCCTCTTGGGAAAGCTACCACAACCACAACTAGGTATTATAATTTCTCAGTGCAAGCATAAGAACCTTGGTACATTTTCAAACCTTGGCTCACTGCGAGAGCCCCTATGACCACACCAGCCCATCACTGGTCCTCTGTGTTCAATTAAATACCATGTGTATATGTCAATTTAATGGTACCATCGTTGCTTTCCTATGTACTTGAACCTAGCATTAACTTGTGAATTATGTAATGCATATCTACATGTTGATTCCATGCAATAACCAACAAACATACATGACATATTAATTAGCCTTTATTCACATTAATTAAACTATGCACAACAAAAATAACAACAATATATTAGAACCCATAGTAGGGTTTATAAAATCATGGCACGTAAATATAAATCACTGCGCATGGACACTTATCTGAAATAGAAGGCCAACTAACTATAGACCTTCCATGTTCCACCCAACCATAGATTATGAAGTTCATAATATTTCAACTGCGGGTCACCCCAAGATGGGGCCTTTATTCCATGGGCATTCTATGATTCAATTAGTGAATCCTAGGGGGATTTGATTCTGAGTATTCAGGGTGTCACAGATTCAAACATGGATCTTGAATTCAGGGATGCAGGAGTTAGTTGGGGGCTAACAGCCAGTTTTGGGCCTCGAGGGCATTGAAGCCTTGGAGAGGAGCAGGGGCCCCTGAGCCACAAAGTTGAAACTATCCCTGGCTGGTGGTAAGACGCCCTGGAAGTGGTGGCATAACAGAAGGATTGTTGGGCATGGAGAAGGGGTGAAACACTTAGGCACAATCTTAGAGGAAGCGTGAACCTATAAGTTAGACAATAAAGCTGCTAGGGTTTGTACCTTATATATGTATATGTATATATATATATATATATATATATATATATATATATATATATAACTGACATTTAAATATTTATTTATGATTCATCATTTTATACATTAAAATGTTAGGCCACCGCTGCACAAAGGCTCTTGCTAAGAGGTTCCAAGCCTCTTCCTCCCCAAATTGGTTTTCTCGAGAGAACTAGTTGAATATGCTGGCTGGGGACAAACGAATGCCCCTTGAAATTGTCTCACGAAGTGAGAATGAATGATATGCAAGTGCTCTCATCAACGACAGTGGGCACCATCCTCATGCCTAAATGCTGATGTTACAATCCACCTTTAGACAAAATACAATACTATCAAAGGTAAAAAGAAGCAAAGAGACAAATGAATTCTTGGCACTGAGGCTACGAGCCTCTTCCTCGCCAGATTGGTTTTCTCAAGATGATTGGTTGAATATGTTGGTTGGGGATGAATGAATGCCCCTTGAAATCAACTGGCAAAGTGAGAATGAATGAACACCTTATAACGTAACTAGAAAAGTTAAAGAGAAGTAGAGAGAGAGAGACTCATAATGGTGTAGTTTAGAGGTTTCTCGGGATAGTGACCCATCTTCTTTTTCTTACGCAAGGATTGTCAAGATGTAAGAAGCAAAAGCTTCACTGACGTTGTCCCTTTCTATTCCTAATATGGAATGTAATCTATACTTTCAATGAATTTTTAAAAAAACTCATCCATTTGTCACTTAGAATTCATGTAATTCATGTAGAAAAGTGACCTACCTCTTCCTCCACTAGCGTTTTTGCCTATACAAGGACATGGGTAATCTTGCATTTTGATTTTTTCAATTCAACTTCGTATCGTATGACTTGATACATATTGACATATTCTTTAAATTTATTTATATTCAATTTTCTGATATGTAGTAATATTTTTTAGAGTAACTTATTTTGTTTATATTGAGTTATATTTTGTTCTTTTAATTTGGAAATGATGAATATATTTCAGACCATTGGGTCCATTTGTGACTGCACCAATGGAAATTTTCATTCAAGTGATGGCACCATCAAATCTAAATGATCTAGCAATCAATCCTGATACTCAACCTCGACTAGGGTATTTTTTTTGTTAGATCGTAAATAGATTGGAGTTTTTGCTTCACGTTTACATTTGATTGGTTGGGGTAACATTTTAACTGAAAATGGATGGGAGGAATTGGGAAAGTAGAAAAATGTAAGACCTTTTTCTAGTAAGAGAATAGTTGTGTATGTAAAACCTTCTTGATAACTAATTTTTTTTTGTGCATACAACTATCCTCCCCATGATGATCACACCAAAGAGGTAATCATCTGGTCAAGTCTTTGATATGCTGAAATTGATCATTTCCTAATAAAAGAGGATTTTGCAGAAATTGAACCCTAGTTATAAAATGTATTGTACTAAAATGGATTATACCTTTGTCAAAATTTAAGTTAGTGGTAATGTATTGTACCAAGATGGATTGTGCCTTTCTCAAGGTTAAGTAGTGGTATATTATAAAAAACTGATTTGCAAGAGTTCTGTGATAATAACCCAAAACTATTCTTTTAGTAAAATTTTGAACAACCTCGAGGATTTACAACATATAATTCATGCAGAAAAGAAACCTACCCCTTCCTCCTCCGGTGTTCATGCCTATACAAGGAGCTAGGTAAGTCTGCATTTATGTTTTGTCCATTCAACATATTACCTTAGAATTTGACACCTTCTAACATGTTCTTCAAATAACTTGTTTATATTCACCTACTTGATATGTGGTATTATGTTTTTAAAGTAACTTCAAAACATAATCATTAACAAAAACAATAATGTGCATTATATTATAGAAAATTCAATTTAAATACAATCTACATATAAAATTCCTTAACAAAAAAATGACCATACACATCTTTCCTCAACAAAAAATAAACCTTTTCTACTGTACACAACTCAATTTTCAATACTTACATGGGAAGGAACCACCAAGTTCTTGAATTTACAGTATGCACATGGAAATGAACCACCAAGTTCTTCAATTTACAATATGCACATGGGAATAAGAATCTTTGTAATGAGAATGTCAAGAAAGGAATGTATATGTTCACCCTATGAAGTTTTCTATGTAGACTACCTTTGAAGCAATGAAAGATACGTTATTTAATACATTGTACACTTCACATCCTTTGTGGGTACAATATCAATCAATCATTCTATTTGGAATAACAATAAAAAACTTCAGTTGCTAAAATGGATGCTTTTGTCAATCATGTTTTTTGGAATAACAATCGAAAACTTTAGCTACTGAAAGGGATGATTTTATCATCATTTCAAAGAGAATATGCTAAGTCGTAGTTGCATCAAAATAGCCTTCTTTGAAAGATAGTAGGGTAAGTACGGGAGATCTGAAGCTTACTTTTAAATTTTTGTAATCTTTTCTTAATGCATTTAGATGAGATAAACATTGAACAGATAACATCCAAACTTTGTTGTTTTAGTTACCCTTTCTTTAGGTTAGCGAAATAACTGTGAAATGGGACTAGAAAACAAAATAATAATGCACTTCAATTGTTGTAGCATTGCTTCATCTCTGCTCCTCAAAATAGATTATGACAATAATTATTTGTCACCTAATTAAATCTGGCATTTCAAATTACGTAATTCATTTGATGTAGCTTGCAAATTTCTCATGGCATATCTTATTGAAGCTTTGTATGTTGGTAGGTCACCCATGTTTCTCAAAATAGAGAAATAGGAAGAGAAAAAAGGGCTTATTGCATTGGGAAGCTTCTTAATGAATTCTTGGGAAAAGTTGTACAAGTTAATCTCTTATCTCTACAAATCCTTTTTTTTTAAATGTGTCTGTACTTACGGAAATTTGGTTCCTCTGATACAAGTTGATTTAGTTCAGTGATAAAGATCAGTGTTCCTTGACTATTTCATCTACTTGCAGTTGTGGCAAGGTCTTTTGCAAACAACACAATGCAAATAGATAATGTGACCTCAAAGACAATTTTATTCTCACATAACTTTCTAACTAATTTTATAGCTTATTTTTAAGAGGCTTTGAAATGTTTGTTTAAAGGGGTGATGAGTTTCTTTGATGCTTTTATTTGAAATATTTTGCTTCCACATGAAGAATGCCATAGTTAGGATCAAATGATGAGAAGTTAGTGTCCATTGTAACATGCAAATTTAAGATGCAATGAGGAGAGATACTTGAAATGAAAGAAACTAGGTTATGAGGCATACTTTGGTAAAACATTATCCAGGTCATCCTCAATGACAAGCGAGGAGGGGATTTTTGTGGAAGAAAAGAAATGGGAAGAGGAAGTACTAAAATACAGTTTAGAAGAGATACAGTTATAAATTCTCTTACACATGGATCCTTGTCAATATAAAATCTCATATTTGGAGTACATGAAGCACTAGAATTAAGTTTATCATACAGGGTTTATGGTTTATACATGAAGATTAAATTTTTAATCTGTTAAATAGAGTATGACCATAATTATTTATCACCTAAGCAGATGTGACATTTCAAATTATGAAATTCATTTGTTGTAGCTTGCAAATTTCTCATGGCATATCTTATTAAAACTCTGTATGTTGGTAGTATTTTTCTTGCAACAAATTTCTGGTTATGGTTGTCCATAATGTCCTTTGTTGCTCTCTTTAAGCTTCTAGCTGCCTGCTTCAACATTTCTTCAAAGGATTCCTCACTTAGACTATGAAAGGACCTTTTCAGTTTATCTTTAAAGCTTTCTTTGATACGAAACTGGTAACTTTGAAGAAATGTTTGTTTGGATAAACAATTTTGATTTTCCATGAACCTATAACTGAAATAGTAAGTGTTGTCTTTAGTGGCATAAAGAAGCCTCACAAAGTCCATGCTCGAGTGAGACCAGTTTCGAGAGGACACATATGTTTCATAAAATCTCTTAACAGACATAGTTTCTCTGTTTAGAGCCATGGAATCCTTCGATTTAAATGATTATTTTAGTGATCCTCGATAACCATAAGGTCACTGTAAAATTGGATAATTTTTTACGACTACAACGAGGAAAAATAAGTCATCTTTATACGTAGCTAGCCGACCAAAATCTAACTGTGTAGTGACTGGAAATTTAAAACTAATAATATCATCTGCAAAAGGATACAGTTGACTAAAATTTATTTGTGGGGGTCAACCACAAATTGGCTATCAATCATCAAACTTGGAGGAATATGACAAGAATTAAGCGATGAAGCAAGAAAAAAAGCTTCTTATATGTTGGCACAAGATTTTGAGTCTGTAACAAAAAGAAGCCAGAATCATTGTCGAAATTCTTCTCAAAAGTTAATAATGAATGCATACCCCTTTTAACAAAAAATTTATGCCAAAAATAAATTGCAAATAACTTGTCTAAACATAGATTATGAACATCTAAACTACTTTCATTGTAGACTGTAAATATTTACTGCTACATGTCAATTGTACATATAAAATATATTTTGGAGCTTATTTTACCTAGATTACAAAGATGAAACCAAAACTTTTAGTTTTCTTCAAATACGGCCAAATATGCCAAATAATATTCTTTCCATTTCATCTCTTTACTGTTTTTCCATTTACAAGGCCCAAAACTTGAAAAAAAAAAAAAAGAGTACAAAATTTGATTTCACCTTTTAGCATCTTTCCACGTGGCCAAATATTTCCAAATGTTTTCTTTCCATTTTTTTTTTTTTTTTTCCATTTACAAGCTTGAACACCAAAAAGGCAAAGAAAAATTGATTTGCACCTATTAAACTGAGTGACTTGCAGAATTCATCCAAACAAAAGTTCTGAGTTTCATCAAAGGAATTCCTCTTTTGTACAAAACGTAGTTGATCTTATATCATTTTCACAACAAAAATCTAAAGACATTTTACAATACAACTTACTTTTAAATTTTTGTAATATTTTCTTAATGCAATTAGATGAGATGAACATTGAATAGCTAGCATCCAAAATATGTTGTTTTAGTTACCCTTTCTTTAGGTCAGAGATCTCCTTGTGAAATGGGAATAGAAAACAAAATAATAATGCACTTCAATTATTGTAGCATTGCTTGATGTCTGCTCCTCAAAATAGAGTATGACCATAAGTATTTGTCACCTAAGAAAATCTAACATTTCAAATTACGTAATTCATTTGTTGTAGCTTGCAAATTTCTCATGGCATATCTTATTGTAGCTTTGTATGTTGGTAGATGACCCCTATTTCTCAAAACAGAGAAACAAGAAGAGCAAAAAGGACTTGCACTAGGAAGCTTCTTAATGAATTCTTGGGAAAAGTTGTACAAGTTTATCTCTTATCTATGAAAATCCTTTTTTTTAAATGTGTTTGTACTTATGGAAATTTGGTTCCTCTGATACAAGTTGATTTAGTTCAATGATAAATATCAACCTTCCGTAACTATTTCATCTATTGGCAGTTGTGGGAAAGTTTTTTGCAAATAACACAATGCAAATAGATAGTGTGACCTCAAAGACAATTTTATTCTCACATAGATTTCTATTCTCACTTCAGTTGCTGAAAGGGATGCTTTTGTCAATCATTCTTTCTGGAATAATAATCGAAAACTTTAGCTGCTCAAAGGGATGATTTTGTCAATCATTCTTTTTGGAATAACAATAAAAAACTTTAGTTACTGAAAGGGATGATTTTGTCATCCTTTCGAAGAGCATATGCTAAGTCATAGTTGCATCAAATTAGCCTTCTCCATAACATAGTAGGGTAAGTATAGGAGATCTGAAGCTTACTTTAAAATTTTTGTAATATTTCCTTAATGCAATTAGATGAGATTAACATTGAATGGCTAGCATCTAAAATTTGTTGTTTTAGTTACCCTTTCTTTGGGTCAGAGATATGTGTGTGAAATGGGACTAGAAAACAAAATAATAATGCACTTCAATTGATGTATCATTGCTCGATATTTGCTCCTTAAAATAGAGTATGACCATAAGTATTTGTCATCTAAGCAAATCTGGCATTTCAAATTATGCAATTCATTTGTTGTTGCCTACAAATTGCTCATGGAATATCTTATTGAAGCTTTATATGTTGGTAGATGAGCCCTGTTTCTCAAAACAGAGAAACAGGAAGAGCAAAAAGGGCTTATTGCACTAGGAAACTTCTTCATGAATTCTTGGGAAAAGTTGTACAAGTTAATCTCCTCTGAAAACCCTTTTTTTAAGGTGTTTGTGCTTATGGAACTTTGGTTCCTCTGATACAAGTTGGTTTAGTTCAGTGATAAATATTAGCGTTCCTCGACTATTTTGTCTACTTGTAATTGTGGTAAGGTCTTTTACAAACAATACAATGCCAATAGATGATGTGACCTCAAAGACAATTCTATTCTCACATAACTTCCTAACTAATTTTATAGCTTATTTTTAAGAGGCTTTGAAATGTTTGTTTAAAGGGGTGATGAGTTTCTTTGATGTTTTTATTTGAAATAGTTGGCTTGCACATGAAGAATGCCATAGTTAGGATAAAATGATGAGAAGTTATTGTCCATTGTAACATGCAACTTTAAGATGCAATGAGGAGAGATACTTGAAATGAAAGAAACTTGGTTATGAGGCATACCTTGGTAAAACATTATCTAAGTCATCCTTAGTGACAAGCAAGGAGGGGCTTTTCATGGAAGAAAAGGAATGGGAAGATGAAGTACTAAAATAAAACTTAGAAGAGATACGATTACAAATTCTCTTACACATGGATCCTTGTCAATATAAAATGTCATATTTGGAGTACATGAAGCACTAGAATTAAGTTTATGGTACAGGGTTTGTGGTTTATACATGAAGATTTCATTTTTAATCCGTTAAATAGAGTATGACCATAATTATTTGTCACCTAAGCAAATCTGGCATTTCAAATTATGTAATTCATTTGTTGTAGCTTGCAAATTGCTCATGGCATATCTTATTGAAGCTTTGTATGTTGGTAGTATTTTTCTTGCAACAAATTTCTAGTTATGGTTGTTCATAATGTCCTTTGTTGCTCTCTTTAAGCTTCTAGTTGCCTGCTTCAATATTTCTTCAAAGGATTCCTCGCTTAGACTATGAAAGGACCTTTTCAGCTTATCTTTAAAGCTTTCTTCGATATGAAACTAGTAACTCCGAAGAAATGCTTGTTTGGCTAAATAATTATGATTTCCCCTGAACCTATAACCGAAATAGTAAGCATCGTCTTCAATGGCATCAAGAAGCCTCACGAAGTCCATGCTCAACTGAGACCAGTTTTTGGAGGACATATATGTTTCATAAACTCTTCCGACACACAATTTCTCTATTCAGATCCAGGGAATATTTCGATTTAAATGACTATTTCAATGATCCTCCATAACCATAAGGTCACGGTCAAATTGGAGAATATTTGACGAATCCAATGAGGAAAAATAAGTCATCTTTATATGTAGCTAGCTGACCAAAATCTGATTTTGTAGTGACTGGAAATTTAAAACTACTAATATCATCTGCAAAAAGATACAGTCAACTAAAGTTTATTTGCGGGAGCCAACCACAAATTGACTATCAATCATCAAACTTGGAGGAATATGACAAGACTAGAGTGATGAAGCAAGAAAAAAAAAATATATTTTTATATGGTGGCACAAGATTCTGAGCCTATAACAAAAAGAAGCCAGAATCATTACTCAAATTATTCTCAAGAGTTAATAATGAACGCATACCCCTTTTAATATACTTTTATGCCAAAAATAAATCGCAAGGAACTCGTCTAAACATATATTATGAACATCTAAACTACTTTCACTATAGACTATAAAGATTTTCTGCTACATGTCAATTGTACATATAAAATACATTCTAGCGCTTATTTTCCCTGGCTTACGAAGATGGAACCACAAAATTTTTAGCATTTTCAAAGACAACCAAATATGCCAAATAATCTTCTTTCCATTTCATTTCAGCGTAACATTCAAATAACCAAAATTCTCAATGTTAGCATTTTTGCGTTGACATATTAAAATTGCTTCCACAACTTTCATTTTTAAGTCTATGATTTGGATTTTCATCTTAGTTTGAAAAAAATTGTGAAACCAAGCTTTGAGATCCCTTATTCATGTACTATAAAAGTTCCCATTTATGTGGGGTTTTAACATGCATTACATGAAACTCCAGATTTGATCAAATTTTCTCCTATATGTTCAAATCGAATTGTTATTTTGCAAAAAAATCTATGTTTTTTTAGGTAAAGTGGTCTCTCACCATGTCAATGGAATTTGAGATATTGAAAGTCATTTCAAAAATTTTCTGGGTGCTTTAATTTAGGATAATTGATTTTGAATTTTACTATTAAACTCTATCATATGTTATAAGTTGGGTTAGAAGGAAATGAATTTGCTAATGTTGCATTTTCTCTCAATTGAGGATTGAAACGAAATCCTGCAAAACACTCAGATTCCAGTTGTAGGATGACATGGTGTAGATTGCAACATTGTTGGCCCATATGCATTTTGGTTTCAATTTACTCATTTTTTTGTATTTCACTCTTTTGTTTTGTGTTTGAATTATACAGCAAGGAAACACAATTCTTAATCATGCATGCTTTCACAATGTTTGAACTTGTTGAATTGGTTTTAAGTATCAACCACATTCATGATTTTTGCTCTAGATGTTACAAGTAACACTTTCACTGTTATCATGGAAGAGTAACGGTTTAATGCAACTCTTTCCTAAGCTATTGCCTTACGACATTTCATGTTTCCTTTGCAACATGTTGTGCAATTGCTAGTATAAATTTTACCACTTCAATAAAAATAGAAAGGCAAAATTTAAAAAACCTATTACTATATCACATCATTCAATTATTAACTCATATTTTAATAATTTTATATTGAAATATTATCATGTTAATAACACTGTATACATCATTCAATTAGATCTTTATGACATTTTGTGCATCACTCAGTCAAATTTTGAATAAAAACTAAAGATTAAAAGATTTTATAATGAAATATGCAAAATTGAGATTTGAATTTTAAATTTGGACAACTGAAAATTGTTATATAGCTGTGAAGTTTGGTCCTATAGGATATATTTGTCTATCCTAATGATCCTAGTATAATATGTTGTAAATTATTTTACCGATGTTAAATTTAATGGTCTCATAGAATATATTTTTTCTTTATAAAATATATTTGACTATATTTATCTTTTATCTTTCTTAACATTATAAATTTTAAATATATTAAATTAAACATATATTAAATTTAGAATTTAAATTAATTATATTAATTTTTTTAAATAATTTAATTAATAAATTTTCTAAAAAATAAAAAATTAATAAATAAAATAAAAAATAACTTTTGAAAAATATAAGAATAAGTTTAAATTGCATATTATATTTTCATTCTTTACATTTATATTTTAATTTTTTTAAATAATTTAATTAATAAATTTTCTAAAAAATAAAAAATTAATAAATAAAATAAAAAATAACTTTTGAAAAATATAAGAATAAGTTTAAATTGCATATTATATTTTCATTCTTTACATTTATATTTTTTATGTGAAAATTATAATCCTAGTATGTAATAAATTTAATTTACATCATTATACTATTTTTATATTATAAATGCATTTTTTACATTTAAATATTTTTAATTATAAAAATCATATTTTTGTTTATGCTATAATTTAATTTTTTACATTTTATAAAAATGAATAGGAATGAAACCTCATAATTTGTGATATGCATATGGAAGTCAGGTTTAATTATTATAAAAATTTGTCAAAATGAAACTTCATCAATAATATTTAATTTAAAGAAAATATAAAAATAAATTTACATTTATAATATACTTACTTTACTATCAACTCTGAAATTTCATCAATAATATTTAATTGGAAGAAAATATAAAAATAAATTTACATTTATAATATACTTACTTTGACTATCAACTCTGTATTGGGTATTTTATTCTTAATATATTCTGAAATTTCATCAATAATATTTAATTGGAAGAAAATATAAAACTAAATTTACATTTATAATATACTTACTTTGACTATTAACTCTGTATTGGGAATTTTATTCTTAATATCAAATAATAACAAGCATGGTAAAGATTTATGGAAATAAATTTTTAATGATTTCCATAAACCAATTTAAAGAAAAGGCACAAATGAATTTAGTTACAAATATGTACACAGTAATCATCATCTCATTGTATAAGAAAAACCAGCCTATGCTTTACCATTTATATTTAATGAAATATACAATACAAATATATCAGAACATTTTTAGAAAAACTAGCTTAAGCTTTACAATTTATTATTAATGAAATATACCATACAAATATATCAAAACATTTTAGAGGATAGATTCAATAGTTTTATTTTTTTTTTCAGAATTTTAGATTCAACTGATTGTAAAAAAAACAATTCACAATACAATGTTTAAAGTGCTTTCTAGGTTTAAATTTAAACTAATATAAATTTATATTTTAGATCTATTACTAATTGAGAAAAGTTAAATGTCTGTAATTTTTTTTTAATCTAACACATTAATAAAACATTTGTCATATATATAAAATATTTTATTTATGATTTATATTTTATATATCTAAATGTTAATACATGCCTCAATTATATTTAAAATTAGAAAATATATATTCATAAAAGTTTCTATATTAATAAAAAGATGTTATAAATATTTTTTTGAACATTACATGTCAACTCCATATTAAAAATTGAATGAATTACAAACTTTTTTTATTAATGGAACGAGAATCTAAATACTAATACATGCCCCAATTATATTTGAAAGTAGAAAACACTCATAAGACTTTCTCTGTATAAAACAAAAAACTGTTATTAATATTTTTTTAAATGTTACATGTCAACTCTATATTAAAAAGTGAATGAAATACAAACTTTCCCTACTAATGGAATGGTAATTCTCTCTCTCTCTCTTTATATATATATATATATATATATATATATATATATATATATATACTCCAGCATAAATCCATCTTAAGCACGGATCATGTTCTAACATGAATTGAGAGGGATCAAATTTCTTTTAAGTGCAAAGTTATTTTAGAGTGCAAAAAAATTAAGTATAATTTTTTATTGTTTAAATTGTATTTTTGAATGTTTAGAAATTACATGGGTGTATTGAGTCATTTTATGAGGATACATTAAATTGGTTTTTTTTGTTATTAATATATTTTTAAGTATAGGTCAATATTAATTCATATTAAAATATTTTATTCATAAATATTCTATACAATATTAAAATCATTTTTTTTAATGTTATTTCTATATATACATATTTATGAAGTTGATATCACTTGTCAAAATATTTTTGAAAAGTATAAGGTTAGACATCTTACTTACATTTATATATATTTTTTACTTTTAATAATTTTACATGAAATATTATTAGATCATATAGACAATTAATTAAATATGTATAATATATATATTTTTTCACTAACGTTGCTTTTTTATTTAGAGAATATTTTATTTTTATTTAAGATGGATGAACATATTTACATATTGCATTCACATTAAACTGTAAAATAAGCATCTTAGCTCAACACATTGAGCTATAAAATAAACCTCTAAACTCAATAAAATCCATGTTAAACTTTTATAATATATGTAATTAATATTAAAATATTTTATTTACGATCTTTACATTTTACACATTAAAATATTAATATATATCTTAGTCATATTTAGAAATAAAAAATCCATAAAACTCTGAAATCTCTTTATATATAAAATCAATTACAAATATAAAAAATTCCTTTATTTTACATAATATAAACATACTTGATATATTTTGTTTTATAGAGTATAAACATAGTTACATATTTCCATGTGCAGTCTAGGTAGTATTCACTTCCTCCGGATCCAATTAAAATGTGTTAATCTGTTTTCATCTACCAAACTCACACACAGTGTGCAATAAGGAGTCGGAGTCTGCCATGGAATCCGAGGGCTCAAGAGATGTCTTGCGAACAGGTATGGTATTCATCCATTACGTTATATTTCTCTTCCATTTCTTTTATAAGGATGTCTCAATTTGTTCTATGACTGAGTTTTGAAGCCCGTGGATGAGAATGGAATGAACAGGCACACTTTGGACAGCAGTGGCTCATATCATCACAAGCCTCATAGGGGCAGGAGTGTTATCCTTGGCATGGAGTGTTGCCCAATTGGGATGGATTGCAGGGCCTCTGGCCATGGTTGTTTTCGCTCTTGTAACGTTGTATTCCACTTTCTTGATCTCCGATTGTTACAGATTCCCAGATTCAGTCTCTGGGCCCAACAGAAATTGTTGTTACAGAGACGCAGTACGAGTGAATTTAGGTGCTATATCTATACATTTTTAGATTGTTTCAGGTTTTTCTTGCATATATTTTCTACTTTCATGATGACTTTCAGCAAATTTCAATATAAATCATTTTAACATTACTGATTACATTTATTATCTAGACATCCCCAAAAAATTAAACACACACCAAACATATCCAGGAAATTAAGATGAATGTAATAAACCTCAATCGTAAATACACCTGTCAACTTTACATGCAATAATTACCTGTCTTGCTTTTCAGGTGCAAGAAGAGCATGGTAATGTGGACTAGTTCAATATGCCTCCTTCTATGGAATCTGTGTTGCTTACACCATCACTACTTCAATCAGTGTCAGGTCAGTTTCCATCACAAGAGATTTGAGACCGTATTAATGTCTGAATTAAACAAAGCACTGAGTCTATTCTTACTTTCACTGCTCAATCGCTGCTGTGCATAAAATTTCCTATACTGTGATTCTGTACATTATTTTTGAGGGCCTATGCTAATTTTTAAAATTAGACCTTCTCATCACTTGCCTTGGAAGGTTTTAGAGCTATCAGTGCTTATAGCTCTTGCTGATTAAAATTTATGAACAATACAGAGCAATTAGGCGATCAAATTGCTTTCACAAATATGGACATGACGCTTCATGCCATTTTCCATATCTCACTTATATGATCCTCTTTGGAGTTATACAAGTTATCCTGTGCCAAATACCAAACTTTCATAAACTATGGGGCCTTTCAATAATTGCAGCAATAATGTCATTTACCTACGCAACAATAGGATTTGGCCTTGGCATGGCTAAAGTTATTGGTATTGCTTTTATCCTACTCTCATTATTCTATTCAGGGCTTCAACCATTTCCCCGGTTGGTCTCTTACAGCTATGTATGGCCAGACTATGGAATTTCAATATGTAATCTGATTCACCATAGTCCTGATTTCAATTATCGAAACTCATGGGTTCAAACCTCTGGGAAATGGCAGAAAATGGAGAGATTAAAGGCAATCTGGGTGGAATCAGCGCAAGCACGTCTCTTACACAGGCCCAAAAAGTTTGGAGGATGCTCCAAGGTCTTGGTGACATCGCATTTGCATTTCCATATACTTCCATTGTCCTTGAAATTCAGGTATAGCTCAGTCTCTTTGTTCATTTCTATATTTGAATCCTTTGGACAACCAGAAACTACAAGTATAATTATGAGGTTTCCTCTTATTTACAACCATGCAGGATACTCTCAAGTCAACACCGCCAGAGAACTTAACTATGAAAAAAGCAAATTTGTTGTCAGTGAGCATAACAACTACCTTCTATATGCTTTGTGCTTTTCTGGGTTATGCAGCTTTTGGGGAAAATGCAACTGGAAACCTATTGACAGGATTTGGATTCTATGAGCCGTACTGGCTTATTGACTTTGCCAATGCATGCATTGTGGTTCACCTGCTGGGAGCATACCAAGTAAGAAAGAATTTTCTCATCCTTTCTTTTAGTTCTGCTGGATTGAAACTCTAATATCCCTGTTACCAATAGAAACTTCATTGCAAATCATTTCATGCCACTGTTGCAGGTATTTTGTCAGCCAATGTTTGCTTGCGTTGAAGGATGGTTTTCCCATACTTGGCCTGACAATAGATTCATCAAGGAGGGAATTCCCATACGTATTCCTTTCTGTGGGTCGTGCAGAGTCAATTTTTTGAGACTGTGCTGGAGAACTGCATTTGTGGTGTCAACCACTGGCATTGCCATTATATTTCCATTTTTCAATGATGTGCTGGGAATTTTGGGTGCTCTGAATTTCTGGCCATTGGTAGTCTACTTTCCAGTCGAGATGTACATTGCACAGAACAGAGTCCCAAGATGGACAGCCAAGTGGAGCATTTTCCAAATATTCAGCGTCATATCTCTTCTTATAACAGTCATAACCGCTGCTGGTTCCTTAGAAGGCCTTGTGAAAGACAAGGAGACATAGAGAGGCCTTTCTATTGTATTTAACAATTGACAGATGCTATTATATATAATACTCTTTTCCTGTTGCTCGGAAGGTATAAAAAGTTTGAAGTGAAAAAAAACAGAGTACAATAAGAGGAAATCTTAGCTACCAGCTAAGTGTTGGGAGTGAGCTGCATCATCCAACACAAGATAATCATGGCTACTTTACTACGGTTGAATTATTAGAATTATTTATCTGCACATTAATAAGAGAATGTATCTTACTCACTGTAAATTTCAATACAGCCCTATTACATTTTGATTTCTGTGGATGGCTATTTGACCTTCCCTAATTTTAACTGGTCCTCCCAAATTATCTATGTCCAAACTTTGTGACTAGATTCCAGGAAGGAAGAGTCCACAGAGTGGATAATGTTTGCCTCTAAAAATCCCTGATAATGTTTGCCTCTGAAAATCCCCTAGCCATGATCTGATGTTTGCCACTGTGGATTCCCTCACCCAGATCTAAATTAGCCTGAGAGGAACAAACATATATGGATAGGTCCCCCTTTTAAGCAGGGTCTAAATCGATGAATAAGGATTCGATCTCAAACCCTCACCCGAGGCTGTCGGGTATGTATCAAACATCTTTTCTTAAATCACTGGAACAGTAGAGAACTGCAGGTTAATAATGAGGCAATACAATTCGTTATAGCCAACTAAGCTTGGGCCAGAGGTTTATTAAATCGTTTGTTTACCATTTTCCATTATTGTTTTTGGCTTAAAAGCTTCCTTACTTGGGTTTCAAACTAAAAGTTGACACATTTATTAAATGACCTCCAATGGCTGTATGAGAAAATTCACAAGAAAATATCACTATGGATTCATATATACATGTGAGTAGGAGGTAGATTGGTTCTCATCAACAATGTTCTCTAGTGAATTCTAGCCTACTAAATTTTCCTGTTAGGTATGTATAGTAATGATGCACAAGATGAGAAAGTTAGGCTTCATAATTTTTTGTCCAGGTAACAAGGTACGGGTGGGCAGGCTATTGGCTTAGTGAGAAAGGCTCTTTAACTCTAAAGTTATAGGGTCGTTGGGTTTAAAAAATCTTCATCATTTTGATCCAGAAGCAAGGGAAGGATGAAGGTTAATTTTAAAAGAAGACTATAGTAGTATATTTTCTAGAGAAAATGCATTAATTTATTTTGTCTTATCAATAACTCCTCTAGCGCTAGAGGGTCGTTGGGTTTAAAAAATCTTCATCATTTTGATCCAGTAGCAAGGGAAGGATGAAGGTTAATTTTAAAAGAAGACTATAGTAGTATATTAAGGAGATACCTTCTAGCTTTCATGATGAGGATACATCTATAGTTTTAGGGATCTTTACATTCTATAGAAAAAAATGGAATAGAGGCATGAAATTTGCAATTGAAACTACAAACTTAGGTTTGGTTAATGCCAAGCAAGCAAACCTGATGGCAATGTCAATACTAAGATAACGATAACACAGGTCATTGGAGAAACATTTTTTTGGGATGATATACAAATTAAAACAACAAAAATAGAGGATAAAATTTTTCATGAATCAAGGCTCTTAATATAAAGTTTTCAAACATAATGTGAATGGATTTGTCCTATACTTTCACTATTATGAGGAACAAATTATGCCACTTATCATTGCCTTCTTAAAGAATATTCTCACGAGCAAGGATTTTGATGCCAATATCGTCATAGTCAAATAGCAATTAGAATGGGGAATCTCATAAGTGGTGAGAAAGATTCAAGACTTAGATGACATCATCACATGGTAAGAGCAATGCAATTTTATCCCAACTATTGTATGGTTGTTTCTACAAATTGAATTATATTGGTTTTCCACAAACACTTGACATATTAAACCAAATCTATGAGATGCATTTGAAGACATTAAGTCACTATGGAAAGAGAATGATGCGCACTAGCTGAAGCTATGGAAATGATCGAGTTAGATAAAATACAATGTTCCAGAGAGACAACAAACTAATACCATTCTTTCATAGTTTGGACATGTTGCACGATTGTACATAGAGATAAGAAACAATAAGTAACTAAATTAACAACATCATATAACAAATGATGAGGAAATTCATTAATGTTCCCCTCACTATTAATGACTTTCTATTAAGCTTTCCTCATAAAATTAGACCAATATCTAATGAACATAGGCACAAGTTTGATTTTGTAAACTCATTAAATCATAAATGCCATATTTACAATGGACTCACATACAAGGATATGAGTGTATGTGGAAATTAAAGAAGGAATATAAAAGGTCAATTTATGTAACTCTTGTTTTGGATCCCTCTTTCATGTTTGTATATAAGAACATTGTGAAGGGAACTTTTTTGAGGAATATGGTTATCCCAACCAATGTAAACCCACTTATGCAAAGTGAATTACATTTATTTTACACAAACACTTTGACATGTTAAACCAAATCTATGAGATGCATTTGAAGACAATGAGTCACTATGGAAAGAGAACAATGGCACCTAGCTAAAGTTATGGAAATGATTGAGTTAAATAGGATACAATGTTCTATAAATGTAACAATATAATACCACTCTTTAAAATTATGGACATGTTACACAAGTCAACATAGGGATAAGAAGCAACAAGTAATTAAATTAACAACAGGGAGTCCATTAATGTTCCCATCATTATTAATTAACAACATTACATGATGAGGGAGTCCATTAATGTTCCCATCATTATTAAAGACTTTCTATTCAACTTTCCTCATAAAATTACACTAATATATAACGAACATAGACACAAGTTAAATTTTGTAAAGTCATTAAATCATAAATGACATTTTTCATATATATCTTGAATTATAATTGACGCATACAAGAATGGGAGAGTATGTTAAAAGTCAATAAGGAATACGAAAAGTTAGGTTATGTAACTCTTGTTTTGGGTCCTCTGTGTATGAGTGTGTGTATTGATCCATTGTAAAGGGATTTTTTTAATGAGGAAGATGGAATTGGGGAGAAATATTGTGTGATATGTAATGGGTCCAAATCTATATGAGTGAATATAATACAAACATGTGGATTTTGAAGTGAAGGATTACATTAATTCATTTATTGCATTTCTTCATGTTTGACTTATGAGTATTTTAGATGTGAATGTGTGATTCATACTTTATTATTTTTTAAAATTTCACATTAATATGTTGATAAATGAAAATAATGAATTTATAAGGATTTTGTAATCTCACTGGACTTAAATTTTTGGAGGAGTGGGATGTTTATATAAATTTCTTCATAATTCATTTAAATTCATTGATAAATGCTTAAACCACTTTACACACTTTTATTTCTACTTTTACATTTTCCCCACTACTTAATTAAAAAGTAATTCAAAATACAAATAAATAAATAAAAACCCAAACAAACTGAAGCTAGTAGCTAGCATTGCAAGCTAGAGGAATCACCCTTAAATGTGGAAATTCTAATTTCAGAGTTTTGATCTAGTGAGTTCTTCGAATGTTGAGGAAGAACATTTCCTATGTCAATAACAAGGAATATTTTAGGGGCTAAATTTTATGGATAGGTTAATTTTCCATGTTTTTTACAAAAAAAGTTTCACGAGTTTCATTTTTTTTCTAAAACTATTTCACCCAAATTTTATAGGATGAAGTTATTTTACCTTAAAAATTGTGAAAATTTTGTAGAGACTATATAAATTCATTATAAATTTGAATAATTTTTACAAAAATACCGCCAAACATTTTAAAATTTGCATATTAGGGACTAGTAAGATTCACCAAGGTTTCTAAACTTTTAGATAATTTTTCATCCTTAATTTTTTCCCTTGACAACAATTCCTTTACAAGCTTTAGACAAGGCTCCACATTTGGGAATTCATAGATCTTCCCTTTAGGCTAGTTGATCATGGTTGCAAGGATTGTATAGGTATCTTACATTTACAATGTCTCTTGTTGGCTCCCCAATAGGTCCTAATTTAAAAATTTGGAGATGCTAATTACCTATGATGGACTTAGTCACAAATTGGATTTTGTAAATTCAATAAATCATAAATGTCATTTTTCATAAGAATTCTGAATTACAGTTGATTCATACAAGGATAGGAGAGCATGCAAAAAGATAAGAAGCAATATGAAAGTTTGGGTTTTATAACACTTGTTTTTATGTCTCTTTTGTGTCTTTGTTTATTGGGCCATCAAAATGAATATTTTTTGGGGAAAATAGAATTTGAGAGGAATATGTGTAATGCAACACAAACATGTAAAATTTAGTGATTGTAATACAAGCATGTAAATTTTGAAGTGAAAGATTGCATTAATTCATTTATTTCATTTCCTCATGCTTGACTTCAAATATTTAACTTGTGAATGTGTGATTTTTATTTCATAATTTCCTAAAAATTCACACTAAAGTTGGACTCAAATATGTGGAGGAGTGGGATGTGTATATAACCTTTTTCATAATTCATTTAAACTCATTATAATATGCTTAATCAACTGTACACACTTTTATTTTTGCATTTATATTTTTTCCGACTGCCCAATTAAATAATAATTCAAAATACAAAATAAAAAAATAGAGACCTCAAAAAATAAAAGCTAGTAGCTTGCATTGCAACTTTGAGGAATCACAAATAAAAGTGGAAATTCTAATTTCATATTTTTGATCTAATGAGTTCTTTGAACATCAAGGAGGGACATTTTCCTATGTCAACAATGTCTTAGTAAGCTTCAAACATAGCTCCACATTTGGTAATTCACGAATCTCCCTTTTATAAGTTAGTTGGTTCAAATATTTTGCAGGTTTCTTACAATATCTCTTGTTGGCTTCCCAACAGGTCCTAAATTGAAAATTTTGAGCAACCTCATAGGTCATTTCTATGGTAAAAATATGGTGGAGAGAGAAGGATTCTGACGGTTTCCTAGGAAGCGCATATTACAACCAAGGAGTAGGGGCTTGAGGCCTTTTGGGCACTACATAAAAATGCATAATTAACATTGATTTTAGAATTGAATTGCAAATTGGAGAGCTTCCATGGTGCAAAAGTTTCCATTTAAATGATTTTTGTATTTAACATTGACTTTATCATTGAAAGTGATAGACTTAGCATTTGGTTTACCACTAGGTTTAGCACTGAGTTTAGCACCAATTATTTGTAAATTTAAATTATAGAAAGAGAAATAGAAAACGATAAAAATGAAAAAAATGGTCATGCAATTTTAGGATTGAACATCTATTGTTGTTTTATTGTTCTAAGTTTAAAGTTTTTGTAAGTTTTAAACCTCATAAAATAATGTAATGCATACATATATTCTTAATAAAAATAAATTAAAACAATGGAGACCACATATTACATAGATATTTACCCTAGAAACCCAAACCAGGAAAACCACTGATTTGTTTAGAGTTGCACCTCTAGTTTTTATCATCAATCAAATTCCTTGTTTAAAATACGATATATACAATCCCATGAAATCTTGAATCCATAATCCATTATCACATATTATATTACAATCATAATTCCTTAACTAGAATTGTAAAACCATGGGCTATAAACCACCACGTGCCACCAAACTGCCAAAAGTAAAAATTGTGTGCTAAAGTTGCTAAAATTGGATGTGAAAAACCACCTAACGATTTTTTTTGGATGGGTCTTCTTAGCTTGAACTTCACTCAGAGGCTAAGGATTTATTGCTCCACTGATTTAACCTCAAGAATAGCCATATAATGTGTGACAAATACTAATGAACTCTCAAAATCTAGTGAAATAATACATTATTCATCTCATCAAAGAAGACAAGAGGAGCATATCTATATTCCACGTAGGCTGATGAAGTTTATAGAACCTGTAGAGTCACTAGAGATCCTACTTTAGTTCGAATATCTTGCTCCAAGCTTCCTAATATGATCCTCTTCACACATACACTGGAAAACATGATAATGTTTGCCTCTGCGGAAGGAAAGTTTGCATCACCATAAATAACTAGATCACATTCATATATGAAAGAACATGATACACAGGAGAGACTTCACAATTATTTTTCGTCAACCAAAATGATATAAAAAAATGTGATACCTTGATGCACCAATGGGATCTTCTCCAATCCTCGATGCTCCTCTTCTCCCGACTTATAAGAAGAGTAGGCTCATCTCACATGTAAGAGAAGTTTTGATAGAAATCCACCAACATCACTGAGTTATTCTCTCCATCCTCCCTCTACCCTTGAGAGGGTCTCATTATATAGGCTTTTACCAAATTCAAGTTGACAAGATGTATCTAGATACCTAGGTCCATGAGAATTTAGGAAACTTCTCTAACAATTGACCCCCGACCAACTTATTAATAAGTGGGTCGAACTAATCTCCTTAGGAATGAACTACTCTAGAAATTTTACTTCCATTACTCCCATTCCAAAGACATGTTACATACTCAAGTGCTAGGTTGTCCCATTGCAAGTGAGCGATGGGTGACATGATGACAATCTTGTGGGAGAAATGGGCTTGTAAAGAAGCATAAACAAGGAGGAATAAGTATGCATTTAGACCAAAAACCTTAGGAGGTTGAACTAGGGTTCCTTTACCTGAAATAAAGTGGAAAAAGGGGCTATAACATATGCCCCTTGTTGTAATCTAGGAAAAGTGTGCATTGTTACTAGTAATACACTAATCAAGCAATCATATAACAAGCATAAGTAAATATACATAGATACAATAATGGAGAACTAGCGGAAGCACTCTGATATATTATCTCTTATTAGCCAAATCAAAGCTAATACCTTGGTATACAAACAAATATATAAATATTTTCGGGACAATTACATCAATCTAACTATTCGACTAGACACAATAACTAATTTTACATTAGTTAGCACTTAATGAAATTTGTTGTTACAATGTGTATGTGTCGGCTCGACTCAGGCTAGTCGGCTAGGTTAACTAGCTTCTTTGATAGGCTAGTTGGCTAGGCTGACTAGCTCCTCCAACATCTCCCCCACCCTCAAAGCCTTCTTTGTCCTGAAGAAGAGGAGATTTGAAGTGATACAAAAGACTAAGAAATTTTTTGACAATATAAAAATCTATACAATTGATGTCACTGGCTCTTTAAGAGAAAAAATCTTAATACATAAAAAATTACAATAAAAGCAAATTAAGACAAGACAACTAGTATTTCTTTGGAAAATTCTTTTGTGGCCTTGGTTGAAACTTCTTGGACTAGATCTACTGATTGATTTACTGCTTGGTTGACTTCAACTTCATGGTTTATTGTTATGAAGCTACAACATATGTTGAAACACTTGGCGCGAAGAATTGGAGAGAATGCCTTAGTGGTTGCGGTGATCCAAAGCGAGCTGGTGGTGGTGGAGGCATGTTTGGAAACACAGTGTGATAAATGACTGGAGTGAATATCTATAATGCTCATCGAAAATGGGCCATTCACATACAACCAAACTAGCTTTAACATTATATTCTTTAAGATCCGACAAGTATTAAACTTTTTCTTCCAGGGGTGTGTCTTTTGCTATCCTTTGGATGAAAGGTTTGGTCATTTCAATGGTCAAGACTTGACTAAGTATTCCTTATAGAATTTTAGACGCATTAGTGGCTTCATTTTTTTCTTTATTCCCTTCCCTAAGCCTCATATTATAACAATTGTGCATAGTTGTCTCATTCTTGCTGCAGTTTATTGTCAAGTGCTTGCATTGCTTTGGAGTATGAAGTTTGTCTTGAATCCAATTCACGAATGAGCATATCTTATGCCTTGATTTTAGTATGATTAGATGCCAGATAGGTAGGATAGTTATTTAATGTAGTCGTAAGAGTAGATCCCTTGTCGAGTGTATTCTCTAAAGTTTGGTTGGCTGCCAAAAATTTGTCATGAGTCTTCTGCAAAATATCTGTAAACTTTAGAGTTCCAATACCTATAGGTCGGGCTTGAAGCTCTGTCACCTATGCATTGAGCTATTCATTTTGTTCAATTAAGGGTGAAAATGTGAAGTTGGGTTACACTTTTGTGAGAATTTCCCTCGAAAAATTCATAATCGTAATTTTTTGGCCAAACAAAAAGAATTTCAGCCGAGTTATTTACATTTATTCGGTCGAACTATTATATGAACGTTCAGCCAAACAATTTTCTGTTTAACGAATTTTTTGCTAGAGGTGAAAAAATCGGAAGTATTTTTTTTTGGCCGAAAAAATAATTCAGTGGAACTATTTATTAAGTCGGACTATTTATTTAGCCAAAAAAATGTCTATATATATGACGGTCTTGAGGTTGTTGTAGATTTTTTTTGTGTTGTTAGTTCGCTGGTTTGTAGTTGTGCGGGTGGCTCATTGTTAGTTAATCGATTTGCAATTGTTTGTGTGGAACCATAATCGCATATGCCCTTGTCTATTACATGAATGTGATTCGTTGTTGTTTTTTCCGGATCTATTTGTTGGTTTTTTTTCAGAGCATATAGTAATTTTTTGTTGGTGTTTTTGTAGGATTGGTTGGTGCTATAGGAGTTGTTTCACCTCATCGTCGTTGGAGGAATTCTGTGATCCTCCTCATCTAGACCACACAACAGCTAAAGACCAGGTATGTTGACACCTGTGTATGTATATGATTATAATAACACATTCTGAAGTACCAATAATAGGGTAGCGCAACTTCACAGAAGCTCCAAATATCTCACATATGTGTGAAAACATAACACTTCTAATAAAGTTCTCCCTAAATGTGAATATTGTGAATTTAATTTAGAGTGTATTCTTTTAATTACATATCAATTCATAGATTATATATCATTTGGCTGAGTTACATCACAATTCATGGAGTATTAATCATTTTTTTACTCCTTGCTTCTATTATTACTTCTCGGCGGCGTCCCTCCCGTTGGGTAGGTTGCGCAATCCATAATGAGTTCATACAACGAGCATTTCTAACCTCCCTCTATGTTGCCTTTCAATAACAAATAGAAGAACCCTTTTTGGGGGCAATTTTGAATGCAGAGGAGGGAGAGCCCACTCTGCCATTTGTTGTTAGCGGGGAAAATAGCTTCAAATCATTTACGATGCCCAAGTCTCCATAAAACAAATTCGGTAGCATCCTCTTTCTTACGCTAGTTCTCTTACTTAATAGTTCAGACTTTGTGTAAAAATGATCTTCTAATTGTCTTTTTGGTTTGATGATTTCCAAAATGAGTACACATTTCTTCTTACAATAATCTTTAAAAAATTGATAATATTATGAAAAATGGGATGGAAAACTAACAAGAATTTCAAAGTCAATACACAATTTGATTAATCTCTAGGCTAAAACATAATTACACCTTAAAACATATTTTCGTATGGTACAAATTTCAACTACAACA
Source organism: Pinus tabuliformis (assembly GCA_031772625.1). Classification (NCBI taxonomy): domain Eukaryota; kingdom Viridiplantae; phylum Streptophyta; class Pinopsida; order Pinales; family Pinaceae; genus Pinus; species Pinus tabuliformis. The sequence continues at coordinate 497,880,223 of CM062813.1, forward strand.
TAATTGTATCACATACCCTCTTAAGACTATGGGGAGGATACTACCACTGAGCTCCCAAAAATTGAACTGACTGCAATGTTCAGTATACCCATCTCATAACTTGTTCCAATTGAGTTGTTCAAATGACCACCGGGCAACCCGATACCAAATGTCCTCGTTGGAGCATATGCTGCTGCATATGGTTGAAGAGATGCATAAATTCCTGTCCCAACCTGGACAACACAAGACTGTTTAGGGGTGCCTGTTATTTCAATAACACATTCTGAAGCACCAGTAATAGGGTCACACAACTTTATAGAAGCTCCAAATATCTCACGTATGTGTGAAATATTACTACCACTGAGCTCCCAAGAAATGAACTGACTGCACTGTTAGGTATACCCATCTCATAAATTTTTCCAATTGAGGTGTTTCTAGTTAGAGGTGCTGCTATTTTCCAATAATTCTTAACAAACTTGCGATAATACCCTGTCAACCAGAGAAATCCTTGTAGATTCTTTATGGATGTGGGGATTTTCCATTCCTTAATGGTTTTAATTTTGCTAGGGTCTACCTTAATACCTTCATGAGATACAATATGACCCAGATATTCCACCTCCTGTACTCCAAAGAAACATTTGGAGGTTTTTGCATATAATTGTTTCTCCTCCAATAGTTTGAGCACCCTGACAACATGTTGAATATGGTCCTTCCAAGACTGGTTGTAGATTAGTATATCATAAAGAAATACTAACACAAATTTTCTAAGGAAGGGTTTGAAAATGGAATTCAACAAACCTTGAAATCTAGAAGGTGCATTGGTAAGGCCAAAAGGCATGACCAAAAATTCATTATGACCCTCATGAGTTATAAATGTTGTTTTCGGAATGTCTTTAGTCTTCATTCTGATTTGATGATATCCTGAAAGAAGATCCAACTTGGTGAAGTAAATTTCTCCATGTAATTCATCCAATAATTCTTCAATGACAGGAATGGGAATTTGATCTTTAATAGTGGGATTTTTGAGCTCCCTATAATCTTGACACATCCGCCATGATCTATCCTTCTTGTGCACCAATACTACTGGAGCAGAGAAAGAACTTTGACTAGGTTGAATTATACCAGCCTCTAGCATTTTTGCAACCGTACGTTCAATTTCACTCTTTTGGGCATAGGGATATATGTAAGGCCTAATGTTTGGAGGAACACTTCTTGGAATCAAATTAATAGCATGTTCATGATCACGAATAGGTGGGAGGCCTTTGGGAGTCTTAGACACCTTGGAATGATTGTCTAAGACGTTTTGGAGATGTGGAGAAATAGATGATTTCAATGTAGGAACTTCTAGTGAACATAATTGTGCAATTACGCCTCGTTGTTCTTTCTTTAGAAGCTTTATCATGTCGTTAGAGCTGATTATATTTCCTGGTTTCCCTGTGATACCCCTTAATTTAACTTCCTTTCCTTCCCAACAAAATTTCATGAAAAGTTCTTGAAAATTAAAAGCTATCATACCCAAATATTGTAGCCATTGGACTCCTAGTACAACATCAACACCACCCATTGGAATAGAAAGCATAGGACTATTCAATACATATTCTCCCATGGATAGCTTGATATTATGGCACTTTCTAGAGCAATTTATGGTTCCTCCATTTGCAACCATCACTTGACACTCTGGTGCTAGATATAGGAAGTAATTCAATTCCTTGGCTATCTTATAATGAATAAAATTATGGGTACTAGCCAAATCAATTAACACTATTACCTTTTTCTTCTTGATATGTACTTCTATCTTGAGAGTTTGAGGAGTAGTGATTCCTGCCAATGCATTACAAGATATGGTTGGATTCATTTAATCTTTCTCTAGGGTTGATTCCTGATTTATATCCTCTTCTTTTGATGTTTCTTGTTCCTTTTCTTCCTCCTCTTCACAATCTATGTAAAATAATTTCTTCTCAACACACTTATGACCATTAGGGTATTTTCTATCACAACTGTAAGAAAGCCCCTTTGCTCTTTTTTCTTCCAATTGTTGTGCTTTCAACCTTTTAGGTTGTGGAAGGATAGGGGCAGCAACACTTTCATCTTTATAGTTGTGAGTGGTAGGCTTCCTTGTTGCCATAATTTTTCTTGCCAACCTGAATGCCTTCTCCAATGAGCCAAGTTCCCGAAGATGAACCTCATGTTGGATGTTATTGTTTAAGGTCCCTATGAACACATCAATCCTATGCTCCTCTGGAATATCATTTACCTTTATATTTAATTTTTGGAAGTCCTCAATGTGCTCCACCATTGAACCCTTTTATTTGAGATTTATCAATTGGCTAAAGAAGGTGGTGCTCTTTGTATCCTCATAATGTGCTATCATTTCGTTCGTAAAAATTGACCAAGTGACAATTTGTTTACGAGGGCACAACCATCGATACCATAAAAACTGATTGGGTTCGAAATATAAAGTTGCAATGCATACCTTTTGTGTGTTTTGAACATTATGGAGATCAAAATATTGTTCCATCTGCAGTATCAATGTTACGGGATCCTTGCCATCAAACTTTCTCATATCAATCTTTGGAACGTGGCGGGTCTTTATTCCAATGTTAGAGTCTATGAAATCATGATTAACATTTCTTTTGTTCTCACCATGAGTTTCCTCTACTACCTTTTCACCATTAGGAAGCCTTTCTTGCAGCAACTTTGTCAAACCTTCCTTCAAACCTTCCATGTATTTCTTCAAATATTCAATGTTGTCATTCTTCAAATCATGATTAACATTTCTTTTGTTCTCATTATGAGTTTTCTCTACTACCTTTTCGCCATTAGGAATCCTTTCTTATAGCAACTTTGTCAAACCTTCCTTCAAACCTTCCATGTCTTTCTTCCAATCTTCAATGTTGTCTTTCATACCATTGATGTCATTCTTCAAACGATCCATCTTAGCTTCTGTTACTTTTTGTGAGAGAGAAATTTGTTGCACTTGGTCTCGTAATTTTGATATATCATGTTGCATTTCTTCATCTTCTTCATGTGTCATAGTAGAGCTTTTGGGTTGCTTACTAGGTGTTGCCATTTTCTTTCTTCGGGGCATCAACTAATGATATTTTTCTTCACTATTCCCTTTTAATCACTTCAAACTAATTTTTCAAACAAAACTTATGCAATTTTTTAAAAAGACTACACACTTTTATTTTATTTGTAGGAGCTTGATATCGAATATGATGTATCTCTTAAATTCGGATCTCCAAGGTCTGAAATTGTGAACCACGGTTACAGGTTCTCAGATCCAGTCTCTGGGTCTAAAAGAACAGTTGTTACATTGATGTAGTTCGAGCTTTTTTGGGTGCTATATCTATCAGATTGATTAAAATCTCTGTATATCCTTGCGTTTTGATGCAACTAAACTTCGGGCTTACTAAAATTTTATATATTAAAAAAAGTAAAATACAAATAGAAAGAAAATGAGATGATAAATGTATCTTGATTTATTTTTATTATTATTCTCAATTTTAGAAAAAAAATCCCTCAATTTTACATATAAAACACATTCATGTAAACTGTCAATGCACCTCCCTGCCTTACCCTGAACATTTTTTCCAGAGTCCCTATCCTGAACAGAATAGTTATGTGCCTTGAAAACCCCTGAACATTTTTTCCAGAGTTCCTATCCTGAACAGAATAATTATGTGCCTTGATTTTTAGGTGCAAAAAGAGCATGGATATGTGGACTAATTTAGTATACCAGAGTCTATGGAGTTTGTGTTGCTTACACAATCACTACTTCAACCAGCATCAGGTCACTTTCTATTGAAAGAGCTTTGAGAGCATAATAACCTTTGATTTAATTTACTTTAATCGATCAATCCCCCACTTTGCAGGGAGTTTCCTCAACAGTAATTTTGTAGAGGGCTTCTGCCCATTTTTTAAATTAGGCATTCCAGTTACTTGTGTTGGAAGGTTGTAAAGCTATCAGTGTCTAGAGTCCTGATCGATTGAATTATGTAACATTGCAGAGCAATCAGGCGATCAAATTGTTACCACAAGAATTGACATGCCTCAGTAGCATGTCAATTTCCAGATCCCATCTATATGATCCTCTTTGGAGTTACACAAGTTATGTTGTGTCAAATACCAAACTTTCATAAACTATGGGCCCTTTCAATACTTGCAGCAACCATGTCCTTTACCTACGCCTTCAACCATTGCCCCGGTTGGCCTCTTACAGCATATCTGGCCCCGATAAGGAATTTCAATCTCTAAATTACCATAGTCATGATTTTATTCACTTACTATATCGAAAATGCAAATATCATTTGGGTAGTGTATGTGTTCTCTGGCATGTTGAAACTTATGGGTTCAAAGCTCTAGGAAATGACAGAAAATGGAGAGATTAAAGGAAATCTAGGTGGAATCAGCGTGAGCAAATCTTTTCCTGAAACCCAAAAAGTTTGGAGGATGCTTCAAGGTCTTGGTGACATTGCATTTTCATTTCCATATACTTCCCTTGTCCTTGAAATTCAGGTATAACTTAGTCTTTTTGTTCATTTGTATATTTGAATCCTTTAGACAACATGAAACTCCATGGATAACTATGAACCTTCCTGTAATTTACAACTATGCAGGATACTCTCAAGTCAACACCCCCAGAGAACATAACTATGAAGAAATCAAATGTGTTCTCACTGAGCATAACAACTACCTTTTATATGCTATGTGCTTTTCTGGGTTATGCATCTTTTGGGGAAAATGCCCTAGGAAACCTATTGACAGGATTTGGATTCTATGAGCCCTACTGGCTTATTGACTTCGCTAATGCATGCATTGTGGTTCATCTAGTTGCAGCACACTAAGTAAGATTTTTCTCACCCTTTTTTTCAGTTCTGCTAGATGTCAACTCTAATATCTCTGCTACCGATAGAAACTTCATTGCAAATCATTTCATGACACCCTTGCAGGTGTATTTTTTCAACCAATATTCGCTTGCATTGAAGGATGGTTTTCTCATATTTGGCATGACAGTAAATTCATCAAGGAAGGAATTCCCATAAGCATTCCATTATGGGGGTCATGTAGAGTCAATCTAGTGAGGCTGTACTGGAGAACTGCATTTGTGATGTCAACCACTGGCATTGCCATCTTATTTCCATTATTCAATGATGTGCTAGGAATTTTGGGTGCTCTGAACTTCTGGCCATTGGTAGTCTACTTCCCTGTTGAAATGCACATTGCACAGACTAAACTCCCAAGATGGACACTGAAGTGGAACATTTTCCAAATATTTAGCTTCATATCTCTTCTTGTAACACTCATAACTATTGTTGGCTCCATAGAAGGCCTTGTAAAAGACAAGGATACATAGAAGTATTCCTATATAGTATGTAAGAATTCACAGATGTTGTATTACTCTTTTCTTGTTACTCGAAAGCTATAAAATACTGAAGTGAAAAAAGTAGAAAACACTATGAGGATATTTGATCTGCCAGCAAAGTGTTAAGAGTGATGTGCATCATCCAACATACATGGCAATTTATAATAACTTCATAGCTTTAAAACATTAAAACGTGATGACAGTAGTGGATTTAAATTATTTGTTTCCATGGGGATGATTTTTAAACACTGTTAACAACATGTTCTGTAACTTTTCTAGCCTGGTAGGCAATGAGGTTCGATGGGGAAGGTTACGTTGTGGCCTTAAGGGCCAGCCATGTTAGGATTGAGGAATTAAAGGATGAGCTAGTGTGATTTAGGAATTTTGTGTGCAGAGTATATAAAATTAAGTTTGGAATATAAAGTTTCAATTAAAGGAGAAAAAATGGAAGATATATAAGTTTGGAATATAAAGTTTCAATTAAAGGAGAAATAATGGAGATATATAGTGATGTATAAAAACTTGGGGAATTTTAAATATCTTTTAAGATCTGGAATTTTTTAAGTAGTTGGTGTTATAGAATAAATTTCCAACATAGGATTTGACATCAAAAGGAAGATAATAAGGATTAAGCAAATACCCTTTTTGCAGAGTTTATGAGGAATCTATCCCTCATTTATCTCTTTCATGAGATTATGTTTTCTTGGTCTGCAAAGAATTTGAAGGATGATTAAGTTCAAAAAATTGTGGAAGAGCTTTTTAATGTCAATATGCTTAAAAAATTGGTACGCAAATCTTGTGGATAAGTCACTACCTTTTGCCTCTTTCTTTTATTGGTTATTCTCTAGTGTCATCTTCTCTTGCTTCTTTCTTTCACTAGGGTTTCCAAAGCATCACTACCTTCTTCTTTCTCATCTCCTTGCCTTCACTCACTTTGTTCTGACTTGCGACAAATTGTAGGTGAAGGACATAGGAGGTGTGGTGTATTACATAGATATTTATGATCCGCATGGAATCCTATGGCAACGTTTTCTCGTTTGTTGGAAATAGTCTGTATTGAGGGATAACAACAAGTCCATATGTCTCGCTGAGTTGGGCCTTTAGTGTGTTGGACACCTATAGTCAGCGATGATTATCTTATAAGTTTTAACACTTTAAAAAACAAAAAAATCACCATAAACCTTAAACAACTTATTATTGTATTACATCATTTAATTATTAATTCACATTTTAATAATTTATATTGAAATATTGTCCATTAATAACACTTTGTACATCAATCAATCATATTTCTCCATTAATGACACTTTGTACATCATCTAGCCACATATCTAAGTGAGATTTGAATTCTCACTTATTATTAAAAATTGTCACTGAAGTTTGATGGTCCTATAAAATATATTTGTCCTAACTAATGTAATATATTGTAAATTATCTTATAGATGTTAAGTTTAATGGTCCCATCGAATATATTTGAATGTATTTGTTCCTCTTTATCCTTCCCCCTATGGCAGTTATAGATTTTAAAATAAGATTATGTTAAGAATATTTTAAATTTTAAATTTGAGATAATTGTAATAAGTTTTATATAATTTAATTAATAAGTTTTAAAAAATAATAATAAAATTTAAAAAATATAATAATGTGTTTTTATGGCATATTATAAGTTTAGTCTTTACATTTATATTTTTTAAGCGTAAAAATGTCATCTTTTATGTTGTCAACATGATTTACACAATGGTAATATTTGAATATTATAAGTTCAATTTTTACATTTAAGTATTTTTCATTATAAAGGTCATAGTTTTTTGATGATATAAGTTCAACTATTTCATCTATGTATCTTTAGTTTTAGTTATAAAAACCTGTAAGAATGAAACATAACCAATGATATCTATCATGAATAAAATTTAGAGGCTTTTGAAAGTGAAACTTGGTTAATAGTATTTAAATTATGAAGCACTTGACACAAGGCCTAATTTGTAATAGGTACATGCAAGTCATCATATCCTCTCGCAATAATTTCAACCCATGCCTTTGTGTGCCCCAGTCACTATCTTAAAGTGCCATGAAATCCCATTGGAATGAGCCCTGATCAATAATATCCACATTAAGGAGGAAGTGGGGGTGAGTTTGGGTTTAAAATATGCATATGTGACTCACTCTCATTTGTCATAAAGGTTTATGGGAATGAAACATGGTTAGGCTCACCTCAAGGGGATAAAAAGTCCCATGGGAATGAAGCTTGGTCAATATTATCCACATAGAGAATTTGTGGTTTTTTGTTTGTGATATCTATATCCAGGTTATGCTAATTTGTTACAAGGGCTTGTGCAAATGGAACTTGGTAAATGGTATATAGTTTAAGGAGAATGTGGGAATGTACTTGGATCCAAAATCTATACATTTCAGTCACCACCTCCTCATACCATAAGTTCAATCCTTGATAGGGGAAAGTGTTGTAAAAATTGATGCAAATGAAACCTCAATGATTTCCACATACCACATTAAAGAAAATTAGCATATGAATTTGGGTCCAAAATATGTACACGCGAACCATCATCTCTTTACACCAAGAGAAACTGCATACCCTATAATGTTAGAATCAAAGAGAAGACACTTATCACACACCAAAAAATATGGTTGAGCACTTTGTATTAATAAATTGTAATGATATGTAATGTTTATCTAGTCATCGATAATTACCTGATGGCTCTGCGCTCTGCGTTCTAGGGTTTGTACATTTGCAGCGACGGCAGGCTTTGCAAAACAGCAGAATACCTGCAATCTCTGACGGATTCAGGCCCATTCATACACAGGACAGAGGGTACACGACCTCATGGAGCCCCTGCCGGGGGAGGGCGATGAACCTCCCCCACAAAACGACAATGAACAGTTTCTGAATGAGGAAGGAAAGGGAACTGTAAATCAGAATGAGAATAATGAAGATCTGAAAAGCCAACAGACGAAACAAGACGAAAAGCCACCAGAAGTACGCTCTGCTACATGCAAACCAGTGGCCTCCGTGCGCCCAAGGGTAGAACTACCAGGCCATCGAATCAATGCAAAGATACAGTTCATGAAAGATCATGCTCTAATAGGGAAATTCATCGGTCTATGGCCAACTGAAAAAGCATTAAGGAGCTGGATAAATGCGAAATGGCACCCAAAGGGACATATAACCCTGCAGCTGGGACCGAAAGGGTTCTTCACTGCTATCTTCAACTGCTTGGAGGACAGAAACAGGGTCCTGGATGGTGGGCCTTACTTCTTCAATGTAGCTGGTCTGTTTCTCAGAGGATGGGTGGAACGCTTCAACCCAGACAAGGAGGACCTCAGCTGGGCTCCGGTGTGGATCCGCTTATACTCGCTGCCGGTGGAATATTGGGAGGAAGACTCCCTACAGGTGATAGGAAACACTCTGGGCGAGTTTGTCAAAGTTGCAGAGGAAACGAAAACATGCAGATACACTTCTTTTGCCCGAATTTGTGTCTATATGAATCTCAATCAGGCTCTCCCAGATGCGGTAAGCATATCTCACTATGACATTGAATGGATTCAGACGATTGACTATGAACATGTGCCTTTTCGATGTCGAAGATGTCATGCCCTAGGGCACTTATTCAGAGACTGCCCTCTAACGCAAAAACACTCTCCTGCCTCTGATCCGGAAGCCTCTGAAGCAAGTGGCTTCATCAAAGTCACAAATCGCCGGAAATCCCACAAGAAACATGCTCCAAACCAAAAATAGCGCAAACCAGCCCACCTGGGCCCTCAACAAGCAATAGTTTTGGTGTCTTAGCTAACCAGCTGGATATGCAAACGAATCCACTGGAGCCAGAGTCAATGAACGATGACCACTCAAAGAAGGGAAATCCCACAATGCCACAAGCAGATACTCAAGGTAAGGAAGCTTCTACCTCAGACAAGCAAAAAGAAACATTATGGAACACTCAAGTCATGCAGTTGGAGATTCCAAACTCAACTGCCAGTCTAGAAGAGGAACCGATGGAAGAATCAAATTACTCTCAGTTCATGGAGGAAGAAACAGAAGCAATAGACATTGGGGATCTGGACCTTCTCAGTCTAGAAAAAGCCTGCACAACAAACAACTTTGACAACATTCTGGCAGGACAACTTAAGAACCTGGAAGAAGTGTGATCTCGGGCGCAAAGGCAAAAATCTTTAGGTATACAGACAGGAGGCCCATGGGATGGTCGATTCATAGCCAAAGATACCAAAAAGCGAGGAAGGAAAACTGTTCTACAGAGAACAATCAAAGTAGGACAAATTCTAGTGGATTCTGGCAAGTATGCCAAGTTAACCAAGTACTACCGTTCTGAAAACACTCCTTCCCAATGAAGTTAATCTCTTGGAATATAAGAGGGCTTAATGGCCCAAGGAAGACACGAATTCTTAAAAACATGATAAAGCAAGAAAACCCTCAAGTCTTATTCTTGCAAGAGACCAAATGCGATTCTAATGCATTTGATAGATTAGCTGCTAAAATCTGGCCTGGGAGTCATAGCAGTAGATGCGGATGGTGCCTCGGGAGGCCTAGCTATTATTTGGGATTCGAGAGCTATCAAGCTCAACAATTTCCATCCACACAGGAATTTCCTTCAAGCAATTTTTCATATCATAGGCACAAATCAACATGGGCTCTTAACTAATGTATATTTCCCATAGGATACATCTCGTAAAGCGCGTATCCTAAACTCCATCTTTTCTCTCAACCATAACAGATTGCACCCTTTATGGATCGCAGGAGGCGACTTCAATATGATTACAAGACTGGAAGAAAAGAGAGGGGGTAGATGCAGAGGGTCTCAGGAAGGGTCGCTCCTGAAGGACTTCATTCAGAATAACTAGCTTATCAACCTCCCTTTCAATAATGGAGTATTTACCTGGAACAACAGACGAGCAGGGAACCAGCAAATCACTTCTCGGTTGGATAGGTTTTTACTCTCAGATAATGCCATTCATCTTGGTGGTGATTTTGCAGCCTCCATACTGCCCTTCTCGGGATCTGATCACTGGCCCATTTCCCTCCAATGGTCTCGTCCGGGAAACAAGCTCCGTAGGCCTTTTCGCTTTGAGGCCTTCTGGTTGACCCATCCGGACTTCCACAAATTAATCAATACAGAATGGAATAGCTTCTATCCTCCTCCAGGCTCAAAAATGTTCCAATTCCAACAAAAGCTCAAGCACCTAAAAGGCAAGATCAAGCATTGGAATCACACATCATTCGGCAATATCTTTCAGGGGAAAGCAACCCTCGAGCTGGAAATGAGGCAGCTACAGCAGAAGATCATTATAAATGGCCAATCAGAGGACCTGGCAGAACAGGAAAAAACCCTTGAAATGCAACTAGTAGAAAAGGAAAGGTAGGAAGAAACGTTGTGGCGGCAAAAATCAAGGATCAGATGGCTCAAAGATGGAGAGAAAAACACTAAATGCTTTCATAGCACTACAATCCAGCGTAGGATGCATAATAATATAACTCATATTCAAAACGAGCAAGGAATCAAAGTGGAAAAGCATGAAGAAATAGAGACTGAACTTTTAAATTATTTCAAGTAGGTGCACAGAGAGCCAAACAATGACAGATCTCAGGCCATAGAGAAAATTACTCGCAATATTCCCAAACTTATCTCAGAAGTGCATAACCAAATGCTTCTCAAGCCTGTTGATCTCTAAGAGGTGGAACTTGCAGTACGATAACTGAAAGCAGGCAAAGCCCCAGGCCCGGATGGATTCACCTCTAATTTTTTCCATAACTTTTGGGACCTGATCAAGATGGAAGTCTGGCAGGTGGTTGAGGAGTCTCGCTCTCTAAGATGGATGTTTCCAGGGGTAAATGCTACTTTCATAGCCCTGGTTCCCAAGGTGGATCAACCAAGCACACCCGACAAGTACAGACCGATAGCACTATGCAACATAATCTATAAGATTGTGTCTAAAATCATAGCCTCCAGGCTCAAACTCCTGCTTCCTCTCATCATCTCACCTGAGCAATCCGGATATGTTGAGGGGAGGCAGATCACGGATGGGATCATCCTAACTCATGAAATAATTCATTCTCTGAAGATCTCCAAGAAGCCAGGTATGCTACTCAAACTAGATCTTTCAAAGGCTTTTGATAGCCTTAGCTGGAAGTATATTGAAAAGGTTCTAACAGCTTTCAGTTTTGATGCTTCCTGGGTTCGATGGATTATGAGCCTCATCTCATCCTCCTTTTTCTCTGTTTTAATCAATGGCATTCCCTCTGCTACCTTTCATCCTTCACGTGGCATCAGGTAGGGAGACCCCCTCTCCCCTTTTCTGTTTGTTATCATGGCGGAGGGTTTAGGTCGTAGTATTAGGTCTGCTCAGCAATCTCTCCATCTCAAAGGCATCTCCTTTCACAAATCCCCTGCTTTCACTCATCAGAAATTTGTTGATGATAATATGCTCTTTGGGCACCCTTCAGTCCAAGAGGCTCGTCAGCTCAAAACTCTTTTGACGGACTTCTCGAAGGCCTCTAGTGCCTCTATCAATCACTCCAAATCTCAAGTCTTCTTCTTTTATACCCCCTCAGTTACTCAGTCAGCCATTATACGCATCCTAGGCTTCTCCTCTGCTAAACTCCCCTCCTCTTATCTAGGTGCTCCGCTCATTGCCTCTGGCCTAAAGCACTCTTCCTGGAGAATCCTTCTAGAAAATCTGGAAGCGCGACTCTCCTCTTGGACTCACAGATCACTTAATATGGCAAGTCGTCTTGTCCTCATTAAAGCTGTCCTTCAAGCTATGCCTTTATACCTCTTTTCCATCCTTGCGGCTCCCAAATGGGTTCTTAAAGAAATCAAAACTCTCCAAAGATCGTTTCTTTGGGGCAGCAACGGCCTCAAGCGCAAGTGGGCTCTAGTTAAATGGGAAACAACATGTCTTCCAAAGAAAGGAGGCGGTATTGGATTGAGGGACCCCTCTCACAGCAATGCAGTTATGGGGGCTCGAATCTGGTGGAAATGGCTTTCGGAACCTCTCACCCCTTGGGCCTCATTATGGACAGCTAAATATGCGGGAAATTGTCCAAGGGAGGAACTAATTAGAATATCAGAGACCAGCACAGGCTCAATCATGTGGAACTCGGCCAAACAGCACAAGAACCTCATACAGCAGCATAGCTTTTGGGAAGTGAAGAATGGTAGTAATGCTAGGTTTTGGGAAGACTCCTGGCAACAGATGCCCAAACTCAGGGACCTTTTCCCTCCAAATACTCTTCTGGAACAGGATATGCAACCTCAAAATACGGTGAGAAATTTCTGGCACAATTCCTCACACCAAGAATACAGAGAGTGGCTCAAAGCGACTCAGATCTTAAGACAGGGGCCGATGCAAGACCAACAAATTCTGGATACAGAATTAATGAAAAGGAAAATTCAATATTCTGAGGAAAAGGACATTCTCAGATGGGGATATGAAGAAAAGGGAACCTACTCTACAAGAGAGGCCTACAACATACTTATCAAGGAACACATGGTGCTGGACTCGCTCTGGAGCAAAATATGGGATCCCTCCATCTGGCCGAAAGTGTCTACCTTTCTTTGGCTCCTTTGTCACAAAAAGATTCTCACATGGGACAATCTGAGAAAAAGAAACTTCTATGGACCCTCCATCTGTCCCAACTGTAAAAACGATGAGGAAACCATTGAACACCTCATGCATTACTGTCCGTTGGCACACAAGCTATGGCAAAAAATCAATTTCCGTTGTCAAAAAGAAGGAGGAGCTAATGGAGATATCACTGCTACTGTGCGCAACTGGGACCACCACCCCTATCAAAGTAAGATCCTGAATTTTCTCTGGAAGTTCATCCCAGGATTTGTTATGTGGGCCATATGGAAGGAGAGAAATGGGAGAATATTCAAGAATCACACCAAATCGCTGGATGACATATGGAAAATCATCAATCAAAATATTGAAGAAACCATATCTCTCAAGACCTGGTACCAAGAGGACTTCCCAACTATCCCCCAGGAACAATCAATATGGAATAATTGGAATTTCCAAAGGAAGCAAGAACAGCTGATCAAAGGAACAAAGCCTCCGAGAGGTCACTCACCGGAGAAATGGCTTCCTCCCCCCATGAACATGTATCAGCTAAATTTTGATGGTGCCTCAAAGGGTAACCCAGGGAATTCTGGCTTTGGAGGGATCTTCAGAGATCACAAGGGAGCTCCTATCTTAACCTTCTTAGGCTCAAGAGGGTGGGACACCAATAACTCAGCGGAGTTAGAAGGTCTATGGCAAGGGCTACTTCTGGCGCAAGGTAAGGACCTCTTTCCTCTTATAATAGAGGGAGACTCTCAAATCATCATCAAAATGGTCTCAAGAATTCTACAGGGCTCCCCCTCCTCCAAGATCAGTAACAGTTGGAGAATGGCACAAAGGCTACAGCATATTGAATGTTGGTTTTCCTCCCACAGAGCGGTCTCCTTGAAACACATTCGCAGAGAAGGGAACAAAGTTGCGGACCTATTAGCTAATATGGGAGTCGACTGTGGGATGTATCTACATGTTGGATCACTCACTAACTTAGTATCTGAATCTCAACTCCTGGATTTTAACAATCTAGTGCAGAAGGAAATGCCTAAGATAGAAGAAATACCCCCGGATGCGGGTGGCACTACAACTCTTAATGCTCATCATGCAGCAAATTAAAGCCTGGTACTGCCAGCTGCAGAGCAGCGTGGCTTCCCAAGACTTCACCTTGTGCGAGCGGGAGGAAGGTTTTAAGGCTGGATCTGGTAGGAGATTTGCATTAATGGCTCACACTGTTCGACGCAACATTCCCTCTGTTATAATCATGTCGATTCTTTGTGTCCTCCTCACACCTTGCGCTCAGTCTCACGGCAACAGAACCTGGTTAGCGGGGGTAGATGGTGACGGGCTGATTCTTGCTCACAGACGCGAGCTCCAGGCTAACATTTTCAAGGGTAAGCTCTCCTCTGTTCTGGACTTAAGCATTGGTTGTATTGTGCCTTCGTCTGGGGTGTTTTCTGTGCATTCAGTTTGGTATCTCTGTCATTTCAACCAACCCTATTCTGTAGTCTCTGGTGTCTATAATCTCTCTGCGCCCTACCACTCGTCAGTCATAATGGTTCGTTCGGGTAAAAGACGTCGCTTTGGGGGCATCGTGACAGTGGCTTGCATTCTTCTGTCGGTCACTCTGTGGAACCTGAGCAGGCGCCCATCAATCCTCCTCCCATCCACGAGGCTGTGCCACCTTTGAGCTCTGGGCGCAAGCCAGTTCCGAACAGTGCTTTCCAAACCACGCACTTTAAATTTCAAAGTAATTTGAACAGGCCTCTTATTACTGCTCACATCACCATTATCCTTTCGGAAGAGGAAAATCAGGTCTCCCCTCTGGCTTGCATTGCTCCTGATCCTTCCCAAAGCAGTGAGCACTCCATGGATAAAGATAGCCCGGAGAATTGGAAAAGTGAGAAGTCTGGTCAAGAGGAATTTCTTAAAAGTATTCTGCCCCTTGAAGACATAGGCCCTGCTGTTGAGGAAGGGACTCATGGTGAAGCAAGCCACTCCATGGCAATCCCTGTCAGCGATTTGGATGGCAATGAGAGTCTGAGGACCGGCAGTGCATGTCTGGCTGAGGAAAAGAATCATGGCAAGGTTAAGGAAGGGTAGCGCCACCTGGGACCGCTTTTTCCTTTTTGTTTTGGCTACTGCTCAGATAATCACCTACAGGCATCCTCGCTCACAGTCAGGATTTAGCACTCATGGCCTGTTGTTTTTGGCTTCCCGCTGGGGAATTGGTGATACACTTACTGCTGGTTTGCACTGATTTCACGTTTCTGTGGCCTATGTCTCATTCTCAGCTAAACATGTCACTCTCTGTGTTTTATATCTGGTTTTTTGCTATATGTAACTGGTCTCCCTAGCTTCTTTTTGTAAGGGGGTAGTTCTGCTGTGTTGAGTGTCCTCAAGCTATGTTTTCTGAGGCCTCAACTCTATGTAAAAATATTTTTCTTTTCAGTTAATAGAATTTAGTATTTGCAGAGAAAAAAAAAAAATATTGTAATGATATATATAAGTACACCAAGTTTTTTCTCAAGAGAGGTAAACTATCTTTAATCACACAATCTACTAGGTAAGTGAATATCTCAACCACACACCAATCTAGGAAGCTAACTAGTTGGGGAATAATCTCAAACTAACTAGAGCTAACCACCTCCTAGAAACTAGAAACACACTCCTTGTAGATGTGAACTTTATCTAATAATGACCAATAATATAAACAACCAAATATGATCACATATAAGCCAAGTAGAAGTTACATACTCCAACAATCCCCCTTAGGTACTAGTCTTAATCTTCGTCCATTGAGGTCTTCAAGGCTTTCTTCCCTACAAAAAATGCCTCACTATGACTTGAAGAACCTTCTCAATAACAAATTCTATATCTGGTCCATCCTAGTTCTCTCATTTTGTACCTTGATCATGCAGACATCACCAAACTGTCAACGTCCATATAAAGGAATAACCATCCACTAGAATGCATGGGTACCTAACCACTAAATCCATTAGTTTACTAGGAATTCCATTTATTTACATGGTTTATTTAGCTTCTTAAAGAAATCCCCTAAATGTAAATCTTCACCTCCCTGAGTCCTCAACTGATATGGTCCACTCCAAGTGTTAAAGAACTCTATAATAGAGTCTACAACCAATAAATATGGTTTACTCATAGAGTATCTGTCCAACACATGGCCCACACCTCTAAGTTTTAATGAACTCCCTAATAGAGGTTAGTACACTAAACTAGACAAGTTATGCAAATCATCAGAGACACATGACAAGGGGGTATACATGCCTCTCTAGTGTTACCCACCACTTTTTGGGTGATATCCCCAGGAGAATTTTTTCTCCATGATGAGCCTCGGCCAGTAGCCAACAGCCCCTTGATGCCTCCTACTAGCTTGTTGTGCCATTTATCTGCCACCTGAGCCATCCATGTGGTCCCTCCCCCACCTTTATTGATCGTATGTTTGAAGGTGGGCCTTCTGAATCTAAAGGTATGTCTTGTAATTTAGTAATTGACTATTTTGTTTACTTATCATGGATACTTCTTGGTATGGATTGATGGGGGGAGTTGGTGGAAAGAGTGGGCTTATTTTGTGTTCTTGTCCCCTTGATCTCTTTTGGTTGTTACTCTTGGATCTTAGTCCCATGGGATGTCCTTTATTGACCATTTGGTTCTAGGGTGGTACTACTTGGGAAACCTTAACTTTGGGTGTGTGGTCCTACTCCTTTACCAACACATGTTACTCCCTTTCCACTCACTGTGCGCCATTCGTCATTTATCCCAGCTGGGTCCACATTCCCATTATGGGTCGACATAGAGATAGCCTCCTATCCCCTTGCCCCCAGCTTGGGCAGACCTAGAATGATGTCCTAGATGTTGAAGCAATTAAAAGAAAAAGAAAAAGCATAATTGGCGACATTTAACAAGAAATTGTACCACAAAATGAAAAAGATGGTTGAGACAAAATAATTAACACGTGGGCAAAAACCAATGCCTGAGCTCTACCCCAATCCATGGCCATCACCTTAGTTCCATAGGCCCTAGATGAGCCTCCTTTATCATTCAGGAACCCATGATTGTCCCAACCCCTGGAGGGAAATGAACCGCCCTACCTAAAATGGGGTAATCATTGTTATATCTTACATATCACGCTCTTGTCCTTTAAGCCTCGAGAAGTTAATTAAAGAAATTCATAAAAGGCAAAAGGCATATAAAGAAGGGTGAAAAAATCAAGGTTGGGGCACCTTATGAACCATGATTATTCCCTCCTACATATTACATACTCAGGTTTGGGCTTCCCCTTATCTAGTTACCCCTATGCCCCACTATGTGGCCCAGGATTTCCCCTCTCATTCCCTATTCCATTCCACTTATTTGTCACTTTCCACTCCCTTTAGAGGGGTGTACCTTGGACATATTATCCCCTTTAAGGGCTGAAACCACCTAATAAGGTACTTGGCTAACCCCCTTTGGAGCCTAGAGACACTAGCACATGCCAAAGCCCATTACGGAAGGGCATGCCATTATGAAGTACCCAGGTTGTTATCCATGATTTGTAAGTTCTTTTACCATATTATTTTAATGACTGGTTGTATTAGAAGCCTAGGGGATACATTAGATCTTATGCAGGATTACAGGTGGTTTCCTTTTGGGTTTGGTCTCCCTATACAGGATCCTAACCCCTAGAGGTCTACTTTGTCACATATAGGGTGTGCATAGAAATCCATTGGCCTCCACAATAGTAGACAACACTCCACGGATCTTCATCGATTCTCAGAGACTACTAGCGATCCACTTTTGGGATGATGGTGATATGCTTGGTACATTATGTCCAGCAGGCCCCCATATGAGCCCCACACTCTTGGCAAGTGTCCCAATACTTGTACAATGTCATGGCAGCATTCATTCCACCACCCAGACCCTTACTAAGGATCAACAGGCATCTTCGATTCATATGGAGACCCATGGGGTCATTTATGTACCATCATACCCATTAGGAGCACCACGTGTCTACTACTTGGAGAACTAGGGGGTACCCCCTTGTCCATCATATTCTGAGGAATTTATTCCTCAGTATGGCACTTTAGGAAATTATTAGGCCTTTGGATGGCCCCACAACATGTACATATTATTATTTGACCCCTTATGAGTCTTATTTTTACACTTGTGAGCTAGTTTGGTGGGCTTATCACCAATAGGGCTTTTATTTACACATTGTTTTATCATTAGGGTCTAATGTAGTCCAATAAGCTAATTCGAACTCCTTAGGACGCTATATATTGATGTTAGATACATTCATTTGGATCATGGCTTGACTTGGGATCTTTCTAATCATAGAGGACTTCACATTTTTTCTTTGGAGGATATTTTTTGGAGATGGATGAATTTTGACGTATGGATTTGGGATATTTTTCTTGTCTTGGAGTTTTGTCTTGCAAACGAAATTCTAGTTGGATATATTCTATAACATTATAATTAAATTTTGACGTTGTTATTCTTGTTGTTGCATACTACTAAAATTAGGGCTAGTTGTTTCATAATTGAAATGTGGAATTAAGCATGTTTTAGCTAATTTAATGTATGGTCCGATATTATATGAATGAAATGCCCTAGAGATTATTTGTCTCGATAAGCTTGCATCATTTTCTTTTAAGTATAAATGCTTGAAGGTCACTTTTATTTACTTTCTCTTAATGTTGGATGAAGCTGACTGTCCGGGCTTCCTTGATCAAGAAACCAAGTTCGTACTCATCATCATCCTTGACTCCATATCCCCAAGTGAATTAGGCACTGATCCCCCAAAAAGGGCGATCATTTTAACCCTTTGTTTACCCTTTTCCCCTTTTTCCCTGGGTCTAGCCCCATTAGGTCACCTAGGGCATCAATTTCCTGGGAATTTACCCCTAGGAAAAATTTTGATCTCCTACAGGCTAATGTACTGGTGGGTCCCCTCCCTCTCCTCCAAATTTGAGGCAATTATAATGGTGGAATCTCCTGGAATCCCAATCCCTAACTCTAGGATCAAATTTTGCCTATGCATCCCCAAGGCTAGACCTCAACAGGATTAATTCAACCTTTTGAAGTAAATATTCTTGTTTGGTCCTTTCCTTTCACCTTGTCTAGGATAGGAACATCATTGGTTGCTACTTTCCATCCCCAAACCTAGACTGGGTCCACTTGGCCCCATGTGGCCCCACTTCTCAATAAATATTATTTGTCAAGGATCATTTGGGAATCCAAGTTTCCCCAAGGATTATAGGGATTGAGAACCTCGTATATAAGCCTATTCCTTCTACCTCAACCCTCCAATCATTACCCCTTACCCCTGGAGGACCATGTCCCTTGCTTAAAGAGCAAGCAAGTGCCATTCTTCACTTCATCCTTGGGAAAGGGCTTCCAGGGTTAGTTCCACCTATCTGTTGACACATACTTTACAAGTGATCCCTACACCACCGCGACTCCTCCCATTAGTGAAATTTCGTAAAGAGCATGGAGACTTAGCTATGGTGACAATGGGCTAAGCCTCCACCATTTCCCTTAATATAACAGTTGCCCTATTAGGAACCCATTTTAGGTCCCCTGCTGGTTTGTGTGGTAACATTTCTAGTGTCGTTGCTGGGGACACGAGACATGTGTTTTGTCCCTTGCATGACATATCGACATATCATTATTGGCGACTCCATTGGAAGAACGAAGCCCTAGTTCTTCATTAAAGTTTAAGGTCAATGCTTGTAGGGTGAAGCAAGCATTTTCTAGGCATATTTAATTTCTTCCTAGCAACTCCTGCATATGTTTCATGTATACCTCAAATAGGCTATCATTATTTCATAAATTTCCTGCTTTGGACATTGCTAGCATCCCTAGACATCCTAATCATGTTGCAGGAAGGATACTACGTGGCATGGCCATGTTTGATGGTGATCCATTCTCCGCAATTGACCACGTGGAAAGATTTATTGAACATGCTTCAAAAGAGAAGGTTGTCCACCAAGATGTCCTTATGTTATTATTCATAGTATCTCTTAGTGGTCATAACTCATGGTTGCATGATCATGATGAACCTAGAAGCATCTCATCTATTAAAGAGTTTGTTGATGGCTTTCTTAGACATTTTCAAGTATACCCTGCATTAAACATCCAAGAGGAATCCTTCATTGAGCATCATCAAGACATTAAGAATCTAGGTAATGAGCAAGAAGATGAGTCCTCCTTGGGTCCACATAATGAAAATGATGATTTTGAGGACACATGTGTTGGGAAGGGTGAATTTATGGAAAGAGAAATTGAGACCAACCTTACCTTTCTCAAGGATATTACTCCTGATGAAACCTCTTTTGAAAACCTTGAGAGAGATGATCCCATTAGCCCCTTGGAATATGACATTGAAGATTATTTCCACATTGAAAAGGAGAAATGGGAAATTGTTGGTCCTCAATTTGATTGTGCTCCCATTTACGACACCAACAAGGAGGATGAGGATGAGATTGATCTTCCTTTCCCCTCAGGCACTACTTATGATGACATACCCATTGATACCCTTGGGAAGGAGAATCTTCATTTTCCTTTGCATAAAGAGGAGCAGTTGGAAGTGATCAATTTTCCTTTTAGAAGAGACCTAATCTTTGGTACTAAGGACATTGATAGGGCTCCCACTTCTCTTGAGTATGATTCTATGTTCAAATCACTTTAGCCTTTAGATTATGACTTTGGAAAAGCACAACCTGTTGAATACAATATTTCATTCTCCCTTTTTCCTATTAGTCATCATCTTGAGTCTTCATCAAGTGATTCCCTCACCCCTAGTCATATAATCTCAAGTGACTGTGAGCCCTTCTACCCTCTCAGGTATTGTGTCAAGAAGAAGCCCTTCATTGATTACACTTTTTCTCCTTGGATGCATCCTCAGGGTTTTTATCATTCCATAGTCCCCCTTCTCTAGTGTAATCATCATGTGCAACCTACTTGTGTTTCTCCATCTCGTCGGCCTCCCTTTCCCACTAATCATAACCCAATGAAGGCCATAAGCTATGATGTAAATAATAACGACGATGGTTGAAGTGATATGCCTGAGGTTGCCATCCATAAAAAAAATTGAGCTTGGTTGTTGACATCTCTATATTTTGGTTACAAGAGAAGATATCATGGACTAGATTACATCCTTTTTGTACCTCTTCTCGCACAATAATCCATGTGTAGGCATCATATTTTACCACCTCCTTCCCACAATGTCCTCCATGTGTTTGGATTTGCATTCGCCTTGCGATTCACTGCATGAGAAATCATATAGGATGACATATTTATATTGACTTAATGATATGTTGGTTGCACTGGCTTTATGATTACAATTAATAATAGCTTTGTCATATGCATGTTAGGGTAGGATGCATTGCATGATGAATTTTGCATTAGAAATAACCGCATATGATGTTTCTCATGATAGATTAGATTGCATATTATATTGGTTTATGAGCTAACATTAAGCATGGGTGATCATCAGACACCGTGAAAAAAATGTTGCCTCGTGGCTTTGATATTTTACATGTGCAGATAGCAAGTCTATGGTGACCAAGAGATTTCTAGAGTTCTCATGACAACCCATTCGAGAAGCCTCACCCACTTATTCGAGAGAACACGTCCTAGTTAGAGCTAGATGTTACCCACCACTTTGTGGGTGATATCCCCAGGAGAAATTTCTCTCCATGATGAGCCTCAGTCGACAGCCAGTAGACCCTTGATGCCTCCTACTAGCTCGTTATGCAATTTCTCTGCCACCTGAGCCAGCCATGTGGTCCCTCACACACCTGTATTGATCATATGTTTTAAGGTAGGCCTCCCAAATCTAAAGGTATGTCTTGTCATTTGGTAATCGAGTATTGAGTTTACTTATCATGGATACTTCTGGGTATGGATTAATGGGGGAATTTGGTGGAAAGAGTGGGCTTAGTTTGTGTTATTGTCCCCTTCATTGCTTTTGGTTTTCAAACTTGGATCTTAGTCCTGTGGGATCTCCTTTATTGACCATTTGGATCTAGGGTGGTACTACTTGGGAAACCCTGACTTTGGGTGTGTCCCGCTCCTTTACCCACACATTTTACTCCCTTTCCACTCATTGTACCCCATTCATCATTTCTCCCACCTGGGTCCACATTCCCATTATGGGTCCACATAGGGCTAGCCTCCCTATCCCCTTGTCCCCACCTTGGGTCAGGCCTAGAATGATGCCTCGAAGGTTGAAGCAGTTAAAAGAAAAATAAAAAGCATAATTGGCCACATTTAACAAGAAATTGTACCACAAAATGCAAAATATGGTCGGGACAAAATAATTAGCATGTGGGAAAAAGCCAATGCATGAGCTCTACCCCAATCCATGGCCATAACCTTGGTTCCATATGCCCTAGATGATCCTCCTTTATCATTCAGGAACCCATTATTTCCCCAACCCCTGGAGGGAAATGAACTGCCCTACCTAAAAGGGGCTAATCATTGTTATATATTACATATCATGCTCTTGTCCTTTAAGCCCCAAATAGTTAATTAAAGAAATTCATAAAAGGAAAAAGGCATATAAATAAGGGTGAAGAAATCAAGGTCGGAGCACCTCATTTACCATGATTTCTCCCTCCTACATATTACATACCCAGGTGTGGGATTCCCCTTATATATCTACCCCTATGCCCCACTATGTGGCCCAGGATTGCCCCTCTAATTCCCTATTCCATTCCACTTGTTTGTCACTTTCCACCCCCATTAGAGGGATGTACCTTAGACATACTATCCACTTTAAGGGTTGAAACCGCCCAATAAGGTACTTGGCTAACCCCCTTTGGAGCCTGGAGACACTAACACATTCCAAAGACCAGTATTTGAAGTACCCACGTTGTTATCCATGATTTGTAAGTTATTTTACCCTATTATTTTAATGGCTGGTTGTATTGGAAGCCTAGGGGACACATTGGATCTTATGTAGGATTACAGGTGGTTTCCATTTGGGTTTGGTCTCCCTATATGAAATCCTAACCCGTAGAGGTCTACTTTGGCACATATAGGCTATGCATAGAGAGCCATTGGCCTCCACAACAACAAAAAACACTCCACAAATCTTCATCGATGCTCAGAGACTACTAGCAATCCACTTTTGGGATGATGGTGATATGCTTGGTACATTATGCCCAACATGCCCCCACAGGAACCCCACACTCTTAACAAGTGTCCTAGGACTTGTACGATGTCATGGCAGCATTCATTCCACCACTTAGACCCTTGCCGAGGATCTATAGGCATCTTCGATTCATATGGAGACCCATGGGGTCATTTATGTGCCCTCAAACCCATTAGGAGCGCCACAGGTCCACTACTTGGAGAACTAGGGGGCACCCCCTTGTCCATCATATTCCAAGGAATTTATTCCTTAGTATGGCACTTTAGGACATTATTAGGCCTTTGGATGGCCCCACGACATGTACATATTATTATTTGGCCCCTTTTGAGGCTTATTTTTACACTTGTGAGCTAGTTTCGTGGGCTTGTCACCAATAGAGGTTTTATTTGCACATTATTTTATCATTAGGGGCTAATGTAGGCCCATAGGCTAATTCGAACTCCTTAGGAGGCTATATATTGATGTTAGATACATTCATTTGGATCATGACTTGACTTGGGATCTTTTTAATCATAGGGAACTTCACATTTTTTTCCTTGGAGGATATTTTTTGGAGATGGATGAATTTTGATGTATGGATTGGGCTATTTTTCTTGTCTTGGAGCTTTTTATTGAAAATGAAACGTTGGTTGGATATATTCTATAACATTGTAAGTAAATTTTGATGTTGTTATTCTTGTTGTTACATACTGTTAAAATTAGGAGTAGTTGTTGCATAATTGAAATGTGGAATTAAGCATGTTTTAGCTAATTTAATGTATGGGCAAGTATTATATGAATGAAATGTCCTAGAGATTATATCTCTCTATAAGCTTGCATCATTTTCTTTGAAGTATAAATGCTTGAAGGTCACTTTTCTTTTCTTTCTCTCAACATTGGGTGAAGCTAACTTTCCAGGCCTCCTTGATTAAGAAACCAAGTTCTTACTCATCATCATCCTTGACTCCATATCCCCAAGTGAATTATGAACTGATCCCCTTTTCCCTAGGTCTATTCCCATTAGGTCACCTAGGGCATCAATTTCCCAGGAATTGAACCAAGGAAAAATTTCGATCTCCTCCAGGCTACTGCGCTGGTGGGTCCCCTCCCTCTTCTCTAGATTTGAGGCAATTCTAAAGGTGGAATCTTTGAGAATCCCAAGCCCTAGCTTTAGGATCAATTTTTTCTTGGGAATCCCCAAGACTAGACCTAAATAGGATCAATTCAACCTTTTGAAGTAAATATTCTTGTTTGGTCCTTTCCTTTCACCATCTCTAGGATATGAACATCATTGGTTTCTACATTCCATGCCTGAACCTAGACTGGGTCCACTTGGCCCTGTGTGGTCCCACTTCTCAATAAATATTATTTGTCAAGGACCATTTGGGAATCCAAGTTTCCCCAAGGATTATAGGGATTGAGAGAACCTCGTATATAAGCCTACTCCTTCTCCCTCAACCCTCCAATCCTCACCCCTTACCCTTGGAGGACCAAGTCCCTTGCTTAAAGAGCAAGAAAATTCGATTCTTCACTCCATCCTTGGGAAAGGGATTCTAGGGTTAGTTTCCACCTATCCATTGACATATACTTTACAAGTGATCCCTACAGTACCGGGACTTCTCCCATCAGTGAAAGTCCATAAAGAGAAGGGAGCCTTAATTGTGGTGATAATGGGCTAAGCCTCCACCGTTTCCCTTAACTTAGCAGTTTCCCTCTTAGGAACCTCTTTTAGGTCCCCTACTGGTTTGAGTGGTAATTGATATGAATTTAAACAGGAATGCAAAAAATTACAGATATAACCATAAATATAGAGATGCAACAGAAATAACACTTCCTTTCATTAATATCAAATAATGAAATATGCTTACAAACAAAATGGAAATGAGACTAGATCGGGCGATGGTAGCTTATATCCGAGAATAAATGTGGTGGCTACATACCTCTAAACTGAGTTACAATGAGGCTCCAGGGCCTTTTTATTATTGAACAATAGGAGAAAACCATAAATAACCAAAACCCTAACCCGAGGAGATGTAACACCAAGAGTTTATGGGCCACGTTGGGGTTAGTTGGGCAACCAACTTCCCGGGGTCATAACTTGATCATATTATCTCTATTCGATGTGCATGATACCTCGTTGGAAATATCTCTCCAAGGAATAAAACTCAAAATGCAATTTTGAAGAAATCACCCAAAGGAATATTGCCAAAAAAATGTTGTTTAGGGCCTCAAAATGGCTTCGGTAGTTCAGGACCCAAAAAACTCCCAAGAATAGTAAACTGTGTTACAATTAAGGAAACTAAAAAACTAAAAGAAACAATGGTGGGGGTCCAAGTGGAATAGGTGGGTGGCCACCAATATCCACTTGGATCAGTAACACTAGGTATTATAGTGATATTCCCTTTACGTGTTATAGATATGGGTACATTAAAAAAACTCCATCCCATGGAGATATTAGGTACACATTCAAACATTTTCTAGGACCAATACATCAAATCAAAACATGAAATATAGAATTACTTAAAAATACAATGTGTGACTCACATTACAATATGGTTGAGTCTATTCTTATTCCAAACAATTTTACCTAGTTTGTCCACCTTTATCCCATATCTATTACTACCTAGAGATTTCCATTACACTTTCATAAGCATTGCCGCCAACTGTTCTTTTATGCTACATTGACGATCATACCTATGTCTTCGCTTGGTATTTCTTCACTATGAGCTTCATCAATAAACTTTATTTTGCTTCATCTTGTACCTATATAAAATTTATATTTGATGTCGACAAACAAAGAAATCCATCTATCGATATACATGGGTGCCATCCACTAAACTTGCTAATTCTTTAGAATCCCTTTCACCTATGTGGTGCATCAACATGTTAAACTCTCTTTAACTTGGTCCCAACCTTCTCACATTCAAATATTATTCCATCTCACATTTCCCAATAGTTGAGACTCAACTTCTATGATTCCACATCAAGATAGCATACAAGTACACCTACCACCCTTGTACCTACCTAGTGTTTAATTCCACAACTTGATACCACATCCACTTTGTACATGTAAGGGATGATTATGCATGTTACCACACTTATGCATGTTAGCATAACTCAACAAGGCTTACAAAACACATGAGGAATACTCTTTTTTACAACTTAACCAAAACTTTGGGGTGTTGGGTATAACTCATCATGTACCCCTGCTCAATTAGATCACTTCATTTCAGGTACAACAAATATTAAAAAATCATTACAAAGGTTACTATCACTCCTTTGTAGCATTCATATGACCAAAATTCAATCAGTTCATTTCCTTTACCTCTTTAAGAGATCATTCTAATATATTCATGTAATGCATCCTCTAATCTCACTAAATTTATATATATATATATATATATATATATATATATATATATATATATATATATATATATATATATACTAACATTTTACAATAAAAACAATGTTATTTATATACATGTTGCTAGTAGAGATGGTAATTTTGTTCTTCTATATTTCATACATAAAACTTTTTTTATTGTTCAATATTTGTAATTTTACTATCTTTTACTTTTTATTCTTATCCTATAATTAAGTGAAAAAGGTAGTCTATATGTCATGTCCTATAACTAACATACTGATAAGACTGTTTATGTGTTATAGTCACGTCCTTCATTAACAATAGGTCCTGCTTATCTTTGTTGATACTTTGGCTTAACACCTATGTGATTTAAACATTATATAACCATGAAGTTTCATTAACAATGAAGCTCATTCATCATTTATTCAATACTTAGGTTTAATGTATATTTGCATAAGAGGTTACATACCATAAATGTTACATTACCCCCACCTTTATACCTTAGGGTAACATTATTCCTTGTGAACGTGGTTTATTGTTTGGATATACATTGGAAACTACGAGAGAGATAAGTCTAGGGTTTCTCTCCACATGTTGGTTTCAAAATCAGACCCTTGGATTGATGGTCACCTTTTGTTGTAATGTCAATCAATGGTCATCCTATGATAAGGGTTTCCATATGTCATTTTTCATCATTCATTTATATCGCTCTTACATTTTTTCTCCTCTTGTTAGTTCTTCTGTCCCAAACCAAGGAAAGAACCCTAAGGTCCCAACATTTTCTCTGTAAGTGTGAAGCATTCAGAGACCTTAATTTTTCGGCAAGCTCTGGCACTATCCGAAAGCTTTACATTCTTTGTTTCAAAGGTTATTTATGAATGGCTTTCGACTTTGTTTCATTAAGTTTCTTGAACTAAGAATTTTATGGTGATTGTCAGGCCAGGAGGTAACTCCTCAAATGAGATTATTGTTATTCATTAGGCTGTTCATTATTATACACATGAGGGAGTGATTGTTGAGTTTCATCTCCCAATGACTCTCCATTTTCTCTATTATTTATTTGCGCTATACAATTGTTCACCCAATCCCTATGATTAGGCGTCAACATTCCCCCCCTTAATCTAAAGGGATGTTGGTGAGTCCAAGCATCGTTTTGAATCTTTCAAGCTTTTTTATTCCAAGCACTTTGGTGAAGATGTCTGCAATCTTCTCATTAGTGGAACAATGGCGAAGATGGATTGTTTTGGCCTCAACATGATGTCGAATCAGATGATATTTTGTATTGATGTGCTTCTTTCGATCATGGAACTTTGGTTTCTTGACCAGCTTTATTGTTGAGGTATTGTCAATTATGAGTGGAGTTGAATGTAATTGTTTTACCTACAAATCTTCCAGAATTTTCTCGAGCCACACAATTTCTTTTGTTGCCTCAGTTGCTGCCACATATTTTTTCTCTGTTGTGGAATCTGCTGGAACTAATTGTTTGTGTGATCTCCAGGAGATAGCTCCTAATCCAAGACTCATAGCATAAATCGAAGTAGATACCCCGTTTTCTTTGTCTCCGTTGACGTCTGAATCAGAGTATCCAATTAAGCTGAAGTCACCCACCTGTGTATACTTGAGTCCAAAGTCTTGAGTTCCCTTCAAGTACTTTAGAACTCTTTTTGCAGCAAACCAATGTCCCTCACAAGGCTTTTACATAAACTTGGAGAGGATTCCAACAACAAACAAAATGTTTGGTCTGGTAGTAGTCAGGTATTTGAGGCTTCCTACAAGTTATCTATACTTTGTTGCATCCTCAAATTCTTTTCCTTCAATGGATGTGAGTTTTAAGTTTTGTTCCATTGGAGTAGTTAGAGGATTTAATTCAGCCATGCCAAACCTGTTCAACAGATCTCCAATGTACTTCTTTTGAGAAAGGAATATGGACTTCAGATGTTGAGTTACTTCAATACTAAGATAGTAATGAACATAGCCCAAATCAGTCATTTCAAAACCTTTCCTCAATTCCTTCTTTATGGATGCAATGTAGCTCTCATTGTTCCCTATCATCAAAAGATCATCTACATATACCATAATATATGCAACTATTTTTCCAACTTTCTTGACAAACAAAGTTGTATCATCAAGATCATAATGTTTGAAATTGAGTTTTAGAAGATGCTCAATTAGTTTTTCATACCAGGCTTGCGGTGCTTGTTTGAGGCCATACAAGGATTTCACAAGTTTTCATACTTTATGTTCATGTCCTTTCACAACAAATCCTTCAGGCTGGGACATAAAAACATTCTCTTTTAGATCTCCATTCAAGAAAGTGGTTTTTACATCCATTTGATGGACTTTCCAACCGTTCCGAGCTGCTAGGGAAAAGAGTGTCCGAATGGTAGCCCATTTTGCTGTGGGGGAAAAGGTCTCCTTGTAATCAACCCCTTCCTTCTATGCAAAACCTTTTTCCACAAGCTTGGCTTTGTGCTTGTCAAGTGAGCCATCAGCTTTATACTTGTTCTTGTAGACCCACTTGCAGCCAATTGGATTGGTTCCCAATGGAGGATCAACCAGCTTCCAAGTTCCATTGTTTATCAAGGCATCATACTCCTTTTGCATCGTTTCTTTCCATTCATCATGAGAAGCAACTTCTTTGAATTAAGTTGGTTTAAAATATGTAGACAAATTCAATTCACAATCATAAGAAACATCCATATCAACAGGTGAATTATAGTCATCTACATCACCTCCATTTTGTTGGGTTGAATTTCTAGTTCCTGTCTTTCCAACCTCATCAGGATGAAAAATTTCAAGTATCTTTGTTAGCCACTTTGGGGGACCTTTCTGAGATGGTCCAGACTGCTTAGTTGATTGAGTTGGGACTGAATCAAGATTGAGTCTCCCAATTCTGTTAATCACATCACTCAAAGTATCATCCGTTGTTGGAGTTTCATGCGGGGGAGAGAGTGCTTCAAAAGAATATTCCATAGGTTGATCCAGTATAGGAATCCCCCCTTCAAGATGTGGAATCTGATTATAAAATTCTTGAAATGATTTTGCATTTATGAATCTATCCAAGCAATCAAGTTTCCTCTCAACAACATTATCAACTTTGGATGATTCAAGAAAGATTACATCTCTAGATACAACAAACTTTTTATTGACTTCATCATAGAGATAGTATGCTTTGGAGGTGTTTGAATACCCCAGGAAGATACACTTATGACTTCTTGCACCAATTTTGTTTCTATGTACCTTTGGTATTAAGGCATAACATGTGGAACCAAAGACCATGAGATGCTTTACTGAAGGAATGTGTCCATACCACGTTTCGTAAGGAGTCTTGTTTCTAATAGCATTAGATGGACATCTATTATTAACATATACATCACATAGAACTGCATCAGCCCAAAACATCAATTTTACATTTTTGAAAAACATCATGGAGCACACCATATTTAAGATTGTCATATTCATTCTTTCAACTACTCCGTTCTGTTGGGGATTATAAGGCACAATTGTTTGATGTTTGATCCCATGTTGGTGAAGATAGTTTTCAAATTCATTTGAAGTGTATTCTTTTCCATTATCAGTGCGAATAGAGCCAATATGAGATTGTGCATCATTTTCAATCCATGTATGAAAGTTCTTGAATGTTTGAAAAGCATCAGATTTGTTATTCAATAAATAAACCCAACACATTCTGGTGCAGTCATCAATAAATGTCATCATATAATTATTTCCATTTGTAGAAGGAATAGGCATTGGACCACATAAATTTGAATGAATGAGTTCAAGTTTTCTATGTGCTCTGGAATGTGAATCATGAAAAGATTGTTTGCTATGCTTTCCTAGAATGCAAGCATCACATTACTTAAGTTTCCTAGGAATTGTAGGCAAACCAGTAACACCATTTTTCTTCAACAATCGAAGGCTGTCATAATTCAAATGTCCAAATCTAGCATGCCATAATAAACTTGATGGAAATGTACCTTCATCATAATGAGAATTGTATGAGAAATTGTGTGCACGAGCAGAGGTACCCTGCAGCTTGAGAAGCCTTTCTTCTTCTATCCCCATCATGAAAAGTGAGTGGTTTGATGCTTTTCTCACCTCAACCTTGCCATCAAACATGTGAATGGAGTGTCCTTGCTAGAAGATGTGGACCAAGGACAACAAGTTTCTCCTCAACTGTGGGATATATAAAACATGATGCAGAAGAAAGTCTGGAAGACCAGGCAATCTAAGCCTGATTGTGCCAAGCCCCGATGGCTCGAGTTTTGATTTGTCTGAAAAGTATACTGCTCCATCAACATTGTCAGTAAATTCTTCAAAAAAATGTCTTCTAAAAGTCATGTGAAAAGTTTCTCCTGAATCAAGCAACCAATCATTTTTCCAAGAAGCAAGTAAAGAATTAAATAAGTCTTCATTTACTCCAATATCACAGTGTGCCACAACATAGTGAGCGGATTCAGGTGATTTACCTTTCTCTTTGTCATTAGTTTTACCTTTGGGTTGGTTTCTTTCCTACTCAATTATGTCCCAAGGAAACTTTCATGTGGATGCATCATGCGATCCATCTCTTTTGCAACGTATGCAATGTAAATCTGACTTTTCTCCTTGACAGTGTCTGCCCCCCCTGCCTCTGAAATTTCTTCTTCCTCTTCCTCTTTGACCACCTCTTCCTATGGAAGAATCTTGAGCAAGATTCTTCTCTCTATGTGCAAGACACACAACCTATTTAGAAGACTAAGTTGTCTTCTTCCCAAAAGATTTCTCTCTTTCAGCAGAATTTTTCACAAGGGAGTCAAAGGTAACATCTTTGAGGTTTCCATTTGCTTGCAATGAATCAAGATAATTTGAGTAAGTGGGATAAAGTGCATTGACAAAATATATCAGAGGAATGTCCAGTTCAGCATTAGTGACTTTGATATCATGCATAATATATTTTAATTCTAATCCAAGAGCAAGAGGATCATCATTTTGTGATTCAAGGCTGAACAATGTAATCATGAGTTGAAGAACTTCAAGTGTAGAGTGTGGGTCATAGAGTTCCTTCAGTTTTTGTAAGGCTTCGAAATAATTTGAAAATGGCAAAATGTGGCAACTCACCTCTTCATTTACTGATGCTGCAGTCAAGGCATAAGCCTTGTTGTTCTTATTTTCCCAAATGGTGAATTCCTTGTGTGAGATAGGTTGTTCTTGTTCTTTGTCTCCTTCTCCAACACACACTCCTTTCCACAGCTCATTAAAAATGAGAGTGTGTTTGATTTTCTGAGACCACTCAGGATAATTTTCCTTCCCATTGAGGACCACTCCCACAATAGATATTAATGAATGCATTTTAAAAATCTATGTACTGTAAAAAATATACTTCTATTGGAAAAGAAATTGCAGTTATGGTGGCAAGAATGCAGTTCTGGTGAAAAAAATGCAATCTGATATTTATAGTAGAGGTATATTTATAGCAGAGGTATCTTCCATGGTTTGGATATCCATATTATTCAACATCACAACATAGTAAAGTGTAAGAGGAGGAGGCGAGAGTTGGCTACGTATTAGAGCAAGGAGCAACGTATATTGGGACAAAAAAAGGCTGAACATTTGTGTATTATATGACTACACCTCTTACAAAATGCCAAACAGCGTGATTGCAAGACTTGTTCAATGGGAAGGAGCTATTCAAGAGCATCAATCCCGACAAAGCAGTGGCTTACAGCGCTACAGTGCAAGCTGATATCCTCATCGGAGAAGGCAACTAGAAGGTTCAGGACTTGCTGCTGCTTGATGTCACGCCGCTCAGCCTCGGAATCAAAACCATCATAACGCCTCTCGAGAAACACCGCAATCACGATGAAGAAAGAGCATATATTCTCCACCTATGCAGATAACCAGCCTAGAGTGTATGAGGGGGAGGGGGGGGGGCACAGACAATAGACAACAATCTGCTAGGAAAATTCGAGATCATTCAACACATAGCCTCTGATATGCAGAGTTTTTGGTCGATTCTAAAACCATGGGTATCTCACAGGGTTCACTTCACAAGAAACGTGCGACTAGAGGGAAGACAACCTTTAATGACGAAATTGTTGAGTAACAAGACTGTGAGAAGGGTGCGTTTGAGAGGAGGTGATTTCGGAGGTCTCTGCGAGCAGGCGAGCATGAGTGTAAAAAGGGAAGGCAGAGGGCCAAGCCAAGTATAACTAGCGTTGGAATGGTATGCGCAATGGGAGGAGGCAGACTGTAGTGATAGGAATGTGAGAGTGCACTCATAATAATACAACATCCAATTAATTCGACGCAGAGAAGTAATCTAGATAGAGGATAGATAGAATAATGGCAGATATGACATAGTGGGAGTTACAAGGTAGAGAGGGAAGCCAAAGAATGGAAATAGCTTTGAGACCATGTCAGGCCAGGAGGTAACTCCTCAAATGAGATAGGGCTTCAACCATTGCCCCAATTGGTCTCTTACAACATATATGGCCAGGATAAGGAATTTCAATCTCTAAATTACCATGGTCATGATTTTATTTACTTACTACATTGAAAATGCAAATATCATTTAGGTAGTGTATGGCATGTTGAATCTTATGGGTTTAAAGCTTTGGGAAATGGCAGAAAATGGAAAGATTAAAGGAAATCTGGGTGGAATCAGCGCGAGCAACTCTCTTCCTACAGCCCAAAAAGTTTGGAGGATGTTCCAAGGTCTTGGTGATATTGCATTTTCATTTCCATTTACTTCCCTTATCCTTGAAATTCAGGTATACCTCAATATTTTTGTTCGTTTCTATATTTGAATCCTTTGAATAGCCAAGAGCTACATGCATAACTATGAGGTTTCCTATAAATTACAACTATGCGGGATACTCTCAAGTCAGCACCCCCAGAGAACGTAACTATGAAGAAAGAAAATCTGTTCTCACTGAGAATAACAACTATTTTCTATATGCTATGTGCTTTTCTAGGTTATGCAACTTTTGGTGAAAAGGTACCTGGAAACCTATTGACAGGATTTGGATTCTAAAATCCCTACTAGCTTATTGACTTCGCTAATGCATGCATTGTGGTTCACCTAGTTGCGGCATACCAAGTAAGTTTTTTCTCACAGCTTTTTTCAGTTCTGCTGAATGTCAACTCTAATAGCTCTACTACCAATAGAAACTTCATTGCAAATCGTTTCATGACACCCTTGTAGGTGTTTTGTCAGCCAATATTCACTTGCATTAAAGGATGGTTTTGTCAGACTTGGCCTGACAATAAATTCATCAAGGAGGGAATTCCCATAGGTATTCCCTTATGGGGGTCATGCAGAGTCAATCTACTAAGGCTGTGCTGGAGAACTACATTTGTGATGTCAACTACTGGCATTGCCATCTTATTTCCATTATTCAATGATGTGCTGGGAATTTTGGGTGCTCTGAACTTCTGGCCATTTGTAGTCTACTTTCCTGTTGAAATGCACATTGCACAGAATAAACTCCCAAGATGGACACTGAAGTGGAACATTTTCCAAATATTCAGCTTCATATCTCTTCTTGTAACACTCATAACTACTGTTGGCTCCATACAAGGCCTTGTAAAAGACAAGGATACATAGAAGTCTTCCTGTATAGTATGTATGAATTCACAAATGTTGTTGTAATACTCTTTCTTGTTACTCTGAAGGTATAAAAAGCTGAAGTGAAAAAAGTAGAAAACACTATGAGGATATCTGATCTCTGAGCGAAGTGTTAAGAGTGATGTGCATAATCAAACATACATGGGAATCTATAATAACTTCATAGCTTTAAAACGTTAAAACATGGTGACATTAGTGGAATTAAATTTTTTCTTTCCATGGGGGTGATTTCTAAACACTATTAACAACATTTTCTGTAACTTTTCTTGCCTTGTAGACAATGAGGCTTACCAGGGAAAGTTACATTGTGGCCTTAAAGCCCAGGCATGTAAGGATTGGGAATTAAAGGATCGGCTAGTGTGATTTAGGAATTTTGTGTGGAGATACAATTAAGTTTGGGATATAAATTTCCAGGCCAAGGAGAAGATATGGAAGATATAGAATGATGGTATAAAAAAATTGGGCAGTTTTAAGTATTTTTTAAAACCTGGAATTTTTATGTCACTCCTATTCTAGAATAAATTTCCAACATATTATCTACCAAAAGGATATTAGAAAACCTATCTTCCATTTATTGTACCTGTTGCATGGTATAAAGCATTTAGTTTGCTTTTGATTGGGTATTAGTTTGTCTTTGACCAAAAATTTATGGCGTTTATCCATAGTTTATTATGGGTTGTTAGTAACTTCCATTTCTATTAGTTACTAATTTTTGTTTGTAGTTTATTTCCATTTTATTTAATTATTTGATTTTTTCTTTTTCTTTTTCTTTTTCTATTATTTATGTTTTCATTAATTATAATTTTTTCACAATATTTTCAATTTAAGGTGACTTATTATTATATTAAAAACATATTTTAATAAATTTATATCTATATATATATATATATATATATATATATATATATATATATATATATATATATATATATATATATAACACACACACACACATATAGATATATGTATTTTAATTTTTTCACAGGTAGAAAAACATATAACTCAGTTGTCAGAGTAGTAGTGAGGACAACCATCTCTAGCTGCTAACTGCGAATGCAACTGACTCATCACCATTATTAAAGGAAAACCATGCCACCTGGAACCACTGGTGGTCCGTAAGCTATACTTTATTTTTGTGATGAAATCTTTGTCTTTGTTATTTTTTTGTTTCATTAAACTATGTTTAAGTTAAGCGGCAGGTACTAGTTACTATGTAGCCCTTGTTTATTTCATGAGAGATTTTGAAGAACCATTAAGTTCAAGAAATTTGTAGAGGAACTTTTTGATGGCAACATTCTTAAAAAATTGGTGCAAAAATCTCGCAGCTAAGTCACTACTTTTTGTTTCTTTCCTTCATTGATTATGCCCTAATGTCTTCTCCTCTTGTCGTCCTAGTGTCACCTCCTCTTGTCTCTTTCATTCACTGGGGCTTCCAAAGTGTCACTACCTTCTTTCTTCTCATCTCCTTGCCTTTTCTCACTTTGTTCTAACTAGCAACAAATTGTAGGTGAGGGATGCAGGAGGTGCAATGTATTACATAAATATTTATAAGTTGCATGGAATCATATGGCAATGTTTTCTAGTTTGTTGGAAATAGTTTCTGTTGAGGGATAACAAGAAGTCCATGATGTGTCAGTGAGCTAGGCATTTAGTGTGTCAACCTACCATGATAATCAAACACTTTGAGATTATGTGTTGGATTGAAGGGTCACATGGTATGGAATGACAATTGAATTGTATGTAGGAATTAAAGGCAATATTAAAGCCACGCCATCGATTTTCACATGGGAAATATTGTTGGCTAGGAACTCAACTTTGTTTCAGGACATGCTTGCCCCCCCTTTTTAGTGTACAACTCAAGATTAGATCATTCTTCGGAGCTTCATGTAGGTCAAAAATGACAAACCACCAAGGGTAGTGGTAGATGAAATCATAGATAGGTTTGGAAGTTGGTTCTACTTTGATGGAGCCTCATAGGGAAAGCCCCCTATTAGGGGAACTAGTGAATTTTATATTTATATGATAATCATTAATTTAAATTTGAAGTAGGTTTGGGTAGGAGCTCAAATATTAGTTGAATTAATGACACTCAAATTGGTTTTATTGGTACCTTTTGAATAGGGAGTATAAAAGCTCCAGGCCATTCCAAACTCCCAAATTGTTATAAAATGGATGAGAGAGGATTTATCCATGTAAGAACTTCTTTTTTGTGTCCTATATATAAGAAAATCTAAAATTTGAAATCACTTAAAAATGAAAATTCCTTTCTTCATGTTTTTAGGGAATACAATGTTATCATTGATTATGATGGCCAATTGACATTGTTTGATTATGGCATTTGTTATTTTGGCATTGATGTCAATTGGACTAGCATTGAGACATAGATAGGCTCAAAGCCTAAATTGTACCAGCTCCACTGGAAAGTACTCTAAAAGAGATTTCCAACGGTATGTGGAAGTCCAAAAATGGCCATCGGAATCAAAAGTTATTGACTGCCAAAGTTAGGGTCTTAAAGTCCAAGGCAGGAAGGATTTCGGACCCTATAGATATCAGAACCTGAAATATCGTAGCAGGTCGGTAGTTCGGAGATTGAAAGGGTGAATACTACAGTAGGCCAAATATCGAGAGCCAAATTTTGAAAGGCTGAATATCAGAAGCAGGTCCGGGACTTTGGAGGGAAGTTGGAACCTCAAAACATTGAATATCGGAGGAAGGAAGCATATCAGAACCTGAAATTGGAAGGATTAAAGGATCACCACATCAAAATTTCATAACTCCTTTATAATTCCTTTTGAGAAAACTTCTAATTCGGTACCTAAGCAGGAGAACACTGGGACACGATATCAGAACATCGGAGCAGATGGCATATCAAAATATTGGAAGTAGGAAGGCATTTTGGAACCTTGGAGTTTCATAATTCCTTGTAAATTGAGCCATTTTGAAAGCGCTGAGATTGTGGGAAATAGAGTTTACAAAGAAATTCGTTGAAAAACCAAACGACTAAGGGACCCTTTCTCTCTCCTCTAGTAGGACACATGGAGGCACGTGATTGGACCTTAGGAGCTGAAGTGGAAAATGACGTCAACATGACGTGGCTATACAGTGGACACGTGGTAGCTTGATTTGGAATTTTTGGTGGCTTAATGGGGGAAATCCCAGTGACATGAATCCCTACCAAGGATATGCCACATGGAGATGATGACTTCAACATGACATCATCTATGAGGTTGGAACATCAAAGGTTGGGATTACGTAACCTCTTATTGAATCCTTTTGAAAAAGTTTTGATTCGATGAAAGGGGCTTCGATGAGTCTAACACATGGTCATGGGAGACCCAAAGAACCAAGGGCGCATAACAGTCTTAGAACCTAAGTGCTATGAAGTATTTCAGCGATTGTACATTTCGTAACTCCTGTGCAAATTATTTATGAAAAAGTTCTGGTCTGATAAAGGAGCTCTGATATGGACTGACGCTTGGTCGTGGGAGATCGCAAATGCTTTATGAAAAATTTCTAGTCCGATAAAGGAGCTTCGATGTGGACTAACACTTGGTCGTGGGAGATCCAAAGGACCAAGGGCACATAGCAGGGTTAGCACCTAAGTGCTATGTGATACCATATGGGAAGTATTTTAGAGGTCAGAATTTTGGAACTCCTCCATAATTGAAATTTGATAAAAGTTATGAAAAGAGGAGCTTTCGATGTATTGGCGCTTGGATGAGAAGCTAAAGGAACCAAGGGTAAGAGAAAAATACACAGGGATAAAGGCCCCTGGCTAGAGCCTAAAGGCCTTAGCATCTAAGTGTTATGCCCCTGGTCATGACACCCGGTCCTATGAAGGAAATGTGATAAAGGGATAAGAAGAGGGAGCTAAATGTAGTGAGGAATTTTCTATTTCGTAAGGTCTGTTCAATAAAAGTTATGATATACAGGGGCTCTAATATAACACTACAGTGTTACGTGAAGTCATCGATCACAACTCCCAATCCCATGATGAAAGAACAAGTGATAAGGGATAAGCTCTAAGGGACTAAAGGCATCATAATTGTGTGATTTCGTAACATTCTTTTTATATGAGTTACGATAAGTTATGGCTTTCATACTGTAGTACAAAGTGAAATGATGATTGGGTCGGTAGCTAAAGAGTAAATGTAAGCCAAAGGAGTTGGTTGATGGAGTAATGGCCACTGTCAAATATCATTGTGTCAAGGCAGCGAGGACCGCTACATGCAAGATTATAATGGAGTCTGTCTCAAGCATAAGGGATCACTTCTCTTGTTTACATGCTTCAATTAATTAAAGGAAGAACAGAGCCATGCTCGAGTACATTTTGATCTCTGTGATGAATTTAATAAGCATGGGGAACCTTTCCAGAGTGTGCAGGTGGACTGAGATTAAATTCTCAATACCAACAACAATATGGAGGTGTCATAGAAAGGTATACTCAAGTAGTGTGTAAATTGGAAACAGAGACAACATTGAGTAAATTGCAGCAGAGGAACAAAACTAGTGAGTGCCATAGAGCTGAGTGGGAAAGAGAGCAATGTTGGATGTACTGAAGAGAGTAGAGCTGAGTGTATGAGAGTTGTGAAACTGGGCCAAGTGTTGGAACTGAAGCAAAGTTCTACAAAGAGTCTGTGTGAGAAAAGGCCGAGAGCAGAGTATATGCGGTTGTGAGCAGATAATAATGTGTTTTTGTGTGAGTTCGAGAGAGTCTATGGAGCCGTAGATAACCGAGAGAAGAAGTTTCTGCAGTGAACCAAATTGGTATTTCTCTGTATATGTATTTGCCTCTATTTTTAGTTTGAAAATGCATGAAAAGTAGAACAGGTGGCAAGAGTAGGTGGTGGCCTAAATTATAAGAGGTTGGTGCCTCTTGGCAAGTAGGTGCTTGCTATCCTAAGGGGGTTCGTGCCTCCTATGAGTGGGTGCTCACAAACAAGCTGATGTAATTAAGTAGTTGCTTAATTTACATCATAACAACAAACAGATTGGTGTTTTTTTCCCTTTTGGTTTCCATGTGAAAATACTAGTGTCAATATGTGTATGCTTTGCAAGTGATGGATTATATGTGCATAATGTATCATATTGCTACTAATTTTCATTATGTATGAATGCTCTGATAAGTAACAAACAATAGAGGAAAGAACTAAAGACATATTCATAAAAAGTGTTAAGAACATCACTATTACTGATTCACCCCCCCCCCTTCAGTAATTCCTTATTCCAAAAATTGGTATGAGAGCCTAGTTTCTTGAGAAACAGTCTAACCACTAAAAGGTAGATCCATAAGAAATTATGTCTAAGAAAGAGAGTCAAGATGCTTACTCAAGCAAGATCCCAGTCTTTGATGGGACAAACTATGCCTTCTGAAAATTTTGGAAACCTATCTTATGTCCTTAGGGGTAGATGTTTGGAGCTCTATACTAGCAGATTATGATGTCCCTGATGTCCCTCCCACTGATGCAGATGGTAAATTTTTTTATGGAAATAATGCTAAAGCCAAGAATGCCATTCTCTTTGGCCTTAGTCAATCTGAACTCGTAAAGGTTATGCACTGTAAGTCTGCCACGGAAGTGTGTGTGAAGCTCAATGAGAGTCATGAAGGAGATGACAAAGTCAAGCATGCCAAACTTCAAACTTTTAGAATGAGGTTTGAAAATTTAAAAATGAGTGAAGAAGAAAGCATAACATAATACTTCCTCAAAGTTGATGAAATAACTAATATGATTAGGGGACTTGGTGAAGAAGTCAAGGACAATATGATTGTTCAAAAAGTCTTAAGATCCCTACCTGTGATATTTAATTCCAAGGCCTCAGTTATTGAATAAATAGTTAATTTAAAGGATCTCAAGATGGACCAATTGATTGGTACTCAAGAAAATATAAAGGGAAGTTTCCCATTAAATGCTTTCACTATGGGAGAGTCATACATTTCTCATCCAAATTCCCTTACAAAGAAAGAACTGAAAAGGAAGATGATCATAAAATTAGAAAAAAATATTAGAAACATTAGAAGAAGAAGTTCTATAAGAAAAAGGGTCTCTACTACAAAGAGGATAGTTCAGCACTAGAATCTGACAGTGAAAACTCTTCAGAAGATGATAAAAAAAGTACTTACTTATGGCATTTGGAACAAACTATAAGAAACAAAATACTATTGATTCTGAAGAGGAAGAAGAAGAACAAGGAGTAGTGTAATTTGAATGGGAACTCATTGTATAAATTTTGAATAATATGACACTTATTCAACAGAGATTATCCCGATTATACACTATTGCGGAAAACATGCATAATACATAACCTCCTCTACGTTGATCATCAATTTACAGAAGCAGAAACAATAACATGCACACATAGAAGCATCAATCACACATATCAACACAGTATTTTCTCGGGGAAAGTATCTTGCTAAAAACCCCAACTATCTGTATATTATATTGATTGAGAAAATGTAACAATACATAGTACAATACTCCTCACAAGTATCCAGCACTATCTCCACCTGTTACACACAATACAGCTGAGATCTGATCTCCAAATCTCCTCCGCTGTTTGCCTGCCTCCACTGCACAACCCTGCAAGAGAATGAATGAGAATAGCTAATCCAAACTCCTATTTACCTTGTGAAAATCGCCCACACTGTAAATCACGTGAGCACAAGCTATATTTCACTTGGTATTGGCCCACACTACACAGAGATCATTGGCATAACTCAATCCCATGCATGTGCATAATCTCATGCACAACTGATAGCAATCTCAACCTCTAACACCTGTCTCCCCTGAACTGTACATGCACTGAGTTAACTGATGTATTCTTCAGTTGCATTATGAGTTAATAATTAGTGAATTAATTAATAAATAATTCACACAACTCATCACTTAGTCTATTGATCAGTTAGACTAAATACAACTAGTTCAACTAAGTCAAACTAAACAAACCTCCACTAACTGCTCATCCAACTCCACAGAACTCAACCACATGAGTTCTAACTGATGTCCTGCATGCAATAGCTCAACTAACTCATAAAGAAAGCGTATTTCCTTCTGACAACTGCATGTGCCACATCTGTAGCTCAAACTAAAGTGCTCCAAGAGGATAAGATAAAGTTTATAGTCTAAATATTATTATGAGACAATAATATTTGACTTTTCTATTTTTGACTAGCAGTCTAAAAATAGACTCTGATCACTCCTGCTGTGATCCAAAAATAGAAGTCCATATATTTTTCCCAACATGACCAATCATCCATAAATAGCAAACTGCAACTCATAGACCATGATCCATATGTCTAAAAATAGATTTTGCACCAAAACTTGCCTGCGGGACCACTTAGTGAAGGCAACTCCTTTCCACTAAGCTCCATCATCTTGTTGCATTCTCAATAATCATTTCTTGTTGCACACTTTTAAACACTCCCTCTCAACAAGAAAGGCTTCCTCTCAAACCCGATCTTGTAACTCTGGAATGTTCTGCATGCAACACATATGCCCGGTCCACTTGCTCCAACAACACTTGGAACAAAAACACTCCCAACTGACGACTCTGTTGGGCTAGGAACATACTCTGATGTTGAAGCTCTACCTGCTGCTGACAAGTGCTCCCTCTGTGACATCTGCGCTACTGCAACATCTCCATGCATCTCGCACCATTGCACACCTCTCTGTGCCACCTAGCACTGTGCAAAACACTTGTGCCTCTCGCATTGCTGCAGCCTGCATGCTATGCGCTGTCCTGGGATTCCCTACAATGTCGCTCTCTCTACCGCTCCATCCGCATCTGTCTCTACCCAATCAATCAGTTCCTACTACTCCACATCGGGGATCCCGTAGCAAGGTCTCATCCAAGAGGTTGGGTACCTCAAGGATCTTGCCCCTCCTCCTTGGGACGATCAATCCACATTACCCCACCTCTTACCTGGAGGTATGGCTGCATGCGATCCCTCAGCCCACCTGGCTCAAAGTTCCCCCCTACTGGAGGTCTCTGCATGAGTAGATGTCTCTACTCGATCTCCTCTCAGCTTCCCTTGTTGTGGCTTCTCCACAACCTCCTGAAGCTGCTGTACCAATCGTGGCTCCTCCACAATCGTCTGAGACTTCTTCTG
Source organism: Pinus tabuliformis (assembly GCA_031772625.1). NCBI lineage: Eukaryota > Viridiplantae > Streptophyta > Pinopsida > Pinales > Pinaceae > Pinus > Pinus tabuliformis. The sequence continues at coordinate 497,922,369 of CM062813.1, forward strand.
GCTCTGCATGTTGAGAGGTAATATACGCTCCCTCTCAACCACCAAGTCTCCATCAGTTTCCTTTCTCCTCAAGGCTTTGCATGCATCTTGAACCTCAAGAGCATACAGGTTCTTGACCCGTGAACCAATCTGCTTCACCTGTCTAGTGATGATGTGTCTAAGGAAAACCTTTCCGTTACTGAAGCCTACATCATAGCCTCTGTCTTCCAGCATCGCGATCGACACCAAGTTTCTCTTCAGTCCTGGTACATACTTGACATCGGTCAAGGTAAGGCGAGCTCCATGCTCCCTCTGAAAAATAATTGTGCCTACACCTGAGACACTATACTTCTCATCATTACCCATCCCTATGAGTATCTGGAGATCTTTCTCCTCCAAAGTACTGAACAAACTTTTGTCACCGGTCATGTGGAAAGAAGCTCCACTGTCAAGAAACCAACCACTTCCCACCATGGATGAAACCATGCATGCAAAGAGTGTGAAGTCTAACTCAAATTGTGAAGCAAGTGAGGCTGCCTCACCTTCAGATCCTTCCCCGGATCCCTTCTTGGACTTCTTCTTTGGGTAATTAGTAGCATAATGGCCCAACTCATGACAACGAAAGCATCTCACCTTCGACTTGTCAACTTTCTTCCCATCATTGGAAGAACTAGATTTGGAAAGAGAAACCTTCCCCTTCCCCTTCTTCACCTTACTCGCTAAGGCACAGTTCTCCTCATCATGCATAGATGAAGAACTGTCTCTGGTGCGCCGTCTAATCTCCTCTTGCACAAGATCTGACCAAAGTCTCTCCTATCCTGGCAATTTCTCCCTTCCATTCACCGAGTCCTAGTAGCTATGCCAACTCTTAGGAAGGCCAAGGAGTGCTAGACTCACCATATCCTCATCCTCAACAGTTACCCCCACGCTTCCCAGCTCATCCCAGCATTGGGTGAACTTCGTGAGATACTGGGGCATACTGTCTCCATTCTCACACCTAATGTTTCTGAGTTTATCCTTGAGCGCCAACTTCCTCTGGTTGCTCTTGCTTTGGAATAATTCTGTCAACGTTTTCCACATCAAATATGGAGAAGCCTTTCCATGGAGGCTGGACACAATGTGATCCCTCATGCCCTCCAACAGAATCCTTCGACACTTTGCTATCTTCTTTTGCCAATCCCTGACTTGAGCAGCATCAGTAGGTTTTGGGACATCTGCATCTATGAACTCCTTCAACCCATTATCATCTAACACCACCTCTATCCTGTCTTTCCATGCAATATAATTCGAGCTGCCCTCAAGGGCGTACTCCAATCACAATCCGTTGAAAGACATTTCAACTTTGACACCAAGAAAACACTGCTGCAAATTCGAATTCCACCAGCTCAAAAAACTCAACCACTTCTAATCTAAAATTCGTGAGAACAAAGTATTTCTCGTACAGAGATTGACTGTATGGGCATTCACCGAATATCTCACCTTCCAAAAGAAGGATGAATCCAGAAGCTACCTGGCCCGATTACAGACACTGGCTGAAGAAATAAAATGTAAACACTTTCTGAATAATAGATATGATGATCAACAACTTTGATACCATGTAGAAATTTTGAATAATATGACACTTATTCAATAGAGATTATCCCGATTATACACTATTGCGGAAAACATGCATAACACATAACCTCTTCTACGTTGATCATAAATTTACAGAAGCAGAAACAATAACATGCGCATATGGAAGCATCAATCACACATATCAACACAGTATTTTCCTGGGGAAAGCATCTCGCTAAAAACCCCAAATATCTGTATATTATATTGATTGAGAAAATGTAACAATACATAGTACAATACTCCTCACAAGTATCCAGCACTATCTCCACCTGTTACACATAATACAGCTCAGATCTGATCTCCAAAGCTCCTCCGCTGTTTGCTTGCCTCCACTGCACAACCCTGCAAGAGAATGAATGAGAATGGCTGATCCAAACTCCTATTTACCTTGTGAAAATCACCCACACTGTAAATCACGTGAGCACAAGCTATATTTCACTTAGTATTGGCCCACACCTACGCAGAGATCATTGGCATAACTCAATCCCATGCATGTGCACAATCTCATGCACAACTGATAGCAATCTCAACCTCTAACACCTGTCTCCACTGAACTGTACATGCACTGAGTTAACTGATGTATTCTTCAGTTGCATTATGAGTTAATAATTAGTGAATTAATTAATAAATAATTCACACAACTCATCACTTAGTCTATTGATCAGTTAGACTAAATACAACTAGTTCAACTAAGTCAAACTGAACACAACTCCATTAACTGCTCATCCAACTCCACAGAACTCAACCACATGAGTTATAACTGATGTCTTGCATGCAATAGCTCAAATGACTCATAAAGAAAGCGTATTTCCTTCTGACAACTGCATGTGCCACATCTGTAGCTCAAACTGAAGTGCTCCAAGAGGATAAGATAAAGTTTATAGTCTAAATATTATTATGAGACAATAATATTTGACTTTTCTATTTTTGACTAGCAGTCTAAAAATAGACTCTGATCACTCCTGTTGTGATCCAAAAATAGAAGTCCATCTATTTTTCCCAACATGACCAATCATCCATAAATAGAAAACTGCAACTCATAGACCATGATCCATATGTCTAAAAATAGACTTTGCGCCAAAAATTGCCTGCGAGACCACTTAGTGAAGGCGACTCCTTTCCACTAAGCTCCATCATCTTGTTGCATTCTCAACAAGCATTTCTTGTTGCACACTTTTCAACACTCATCAGTGCTCTTGATGAGTTAAAGAAGGCCAGGAAAAAGAACAGGAAGTTTTAAGAACAACTGCATCATACTAAACAAGGTATGTACAACTCATACAATGAAGAGTTTGTTTATGAAAAATAAAAACTTGAAGAAGCGATCGAAAGAAAAGATAGTTTAGCTCATCTACTAGAAGAAAAATAGGGAACATGTGAGAGTCTAGAAGAAGAAAATAAGCATTTAAAACAAGAGTTGTTCAAGGTGCAAAAGGAAACAATCAAAAAAGCATGCAAATATGAAATTTTATCCTTGAAAGTCAAATTAGAAGAAGTTAAGTGAAAGGGAGAAGATCTTCGTGATTTGCTCCAAAAATGGGAAGAAAATTGTCAGAATCTCGACACAAAGTTTGTCTCCCTGAGAACGATTCTTGAGAGACTAGAGACCGAGAAAGGTTTAAATGAAAATATTGTAGAAGGCACAAGAAAGCTAGATCAAATTCTAAACAGTCAAAGGTATTCAGGAAAAAAAACATGTTTGGGATACTCAAGAACACAGGAATCTTCAATGGGAAAGATAAACTTCAGGTTCACAGGATTTTGGGGAACCACAAAGCTATGCAAAAATCTTCAAGAAAGAATCAATGAAGACAAAAGGGTAGCAATGCAAAGGGGAGATTATCTTAGGAATGATAACTCCATCCATCCCAAGGAGCCACACCAGTGGAGAATGAATCAATCATCCAAGCAAAAAAGGTACCTACATGCACAAACTCATAAACCTTCCAACAATAAGTAAACTTATTTATTTTATGGTTATTGTTATAAGTGTCACATCTTTGGACATAAGGTTGTTTATTGTAGAAGGATCAAAGTTGAAAGAGATGAAAATCCTAGATATAATGAGAATCATAATTTTAAATATCAAAACTATCCTCTCAGAGATTGAAATACCTTCTCTCCTCTGTTAAGTTATGTTGAGTGTTTCAAATGTAATAATTTTGGGCACAAGGCAAGTGAGTGCAGAAGCAGGTTTGAGTACCTATCTAAGTCCCAAAATATTCAATAGCCAACTTCTCAAAAGGATAAGGAGAATTGGAAATGAAAAACTAAAAAGAGCATGTAATGTGGACTTGCTCTATCTGCACATAATCCAAAGAACAGATGGTATGTGGATAGTGGGTGTTCCAAGCATATGACTGGGGACAAGAGAAAATTTTTGTCGCTAAAAGAAAAAGACAGAGGGAACAATGTCACTTTCGGCAACAATGCCCCAACAAGAATTAAGGGTAAAGGCATAGTTAGTTTGGATCAAAAGACGAAAGCTCAAAATGTGTTGTACATGGAAGGTCTCAAGCACAACTTTCTTAGTGTAAGATATATGTGTGATAATGGCTATGATGTGATCTTTTAATCCAAGGACTGTGAGATCCGAAATGAGAAAGATGGAAAACTAGTGGGAAAAGCAATCAAAACTCACAATAATGTATATGTGTTTGATGACTCCAAAATAAATTGTTATTTAAGAAAAACAAATGAATCATGGTTGTGGCACAGGAGACTTGGTCATATGAATTTTGATAGTTTGATAAAAGTTAGCCAGTTGGGAGTGGTGAGAGGTTTGCCAAGATTGTCGAAGCTTGATAATTTGATCTACAAGTCATGTCAATTTGGTAAGCAGACTAGGACTCATTTCAAGTCAAAAGAGTTCTCTTCATCTAGTCCACTGGAGCTAATTCACACAGATATTTTCGGCCCAACTAAAGAAGAAAACCAAAAAGGAGAAAGGTATTTTATGCTTCTCATTGATGATTTTACCAGATCCACTTGGATTGTGCTCTTAAAAGAAAAATCAGAAGAATTTAAGAATTAAAAAAATTCAAATCTCAAGTAGAAAATGAGAAAGACTTAAATATCAAATGCTTAAGATCAGACAGAGGAGGAGAATACACTTCAAGAGAGTTTGAATAATTATGTGAAGAGCATGACATTAGGAGAATATTCAGTGGATAGAACTCCACAACAAAATGTAGTAGTTGAGACAAAGATCATAAAAATCCTAGAAATGGCCAGAGCTATGTTGGATGAAGCAGATGTATCCTACATCTTCTGTGGAGAAGCAGCACAAGCAATAGTGTACCTATCGAACAAAACCAAACTCATGCCTAATAGTAATAAAACACCCTATGAGTTGTGGAAGGGAAGACCTGCATCAATTAAACACTTCAAGGTGTTTGGGAGAAAATGCTTTATCAAAAGGAATGACAAAAATCTTGAAAAGTTTGACTCACGCACTGATGAGGGTATATTACTTGGGTACTCTGCTCGAAGTAAGGGATATAAGTGTTACAACAAATAGACAAAGAATGTTGAGGATTTCATTGATGTAATAGTAGATTAAATAACTTCACAATCTAATTCCTCCAAAGGAAATATGAACTCGGATGGAGAATAAAATTCAAACATGAGGCCCTCAAATAAAAAAGAAACAGATTCAAATAATGAAGGTGAGAAAATGAGCACAACTCTAAGGCCCAAAACACCTTCCAAGTATGTACAAAAGGAACATCCTGAGAGTCATATTCTTGGATATCAAAGACATGGTGTTCAAACCAGGAGGAAACTTGTTGGCAGTTCAAGTTGTGCAAATCTTGCTCTGTTTTCTGAGATTGGACCTAAAAATATCAGCGAGGCAAGTGAGGACAAATTTTGGGTGAGAGCTATGAATAAAGAATTTCCCTGAATTGAAAAGAATGACACTTGGGAGCTTGTTCCAAGACTTAAAGAGAAAAATGTTATTGGAACCAAATGGGTTTTCAAAAACAAGCTAAATGAGAATGGTCAAGTAATTAGGAAAAAGGCTCGATTGGTCTGCAAAGGGTATGCCTAGATAGAAGGGGTATAATTCAAGGAAACCTTTGCACTAGTAACAAGACTGGAAGCTATTATGATTTTTCTTACCTTTGCTAGTCACAAAAATATCAAGGTATATCAGATGGATGTGAAGTTTGCATTTCTCAATGGAGATCTAGAAGAAGAGGTTTATATTGAGCAGTCATAAGGATTCACGCTCACCAAAGATAAAGAGTTTGTGTGCAAACTAAAAAAGGCCCTATATGGACTCAAACAGGCTCCGAGAGCTTGGTACACAAGACTAGATCAATACCTTTAGCAACAAGGATTTAAGAAAGGTACTGTAGACAACAATTTATACATAAAATTTGAAGGTGATCATCTACTAATTGTAGTAGTATATGTGGACGACATAATCTTTGGCAGCGACATGGAACAATTGGGACATCAATTTGAAAAATGCATGTAGAAAAATTTCGATATGTCCATGATTGAAGAGTTGTCTTTCTTCTTGGGATTGCAAATTTCTCAATCTCAAAATGGAGTGTTTATCTCCCAATCCAAGTACCTATGAGAAACTCTGAAGAAGTTTGGGCTGGAAGATTGCAAGCCAGTTAGCACACCTATGGTTACAGGCTGCAAATTATGCAAATAAGATGAGACACCATTGGTAAATCATACTAAATACAGATCCATGATAGGAAGCTTGTTATATCTCACATCTTCGCGACCAGACATCATGCAAGCAGTGGGTCTTGTGGCTAGATTTCAAGCTTTCCCTCATGAAATTCATGTCATCGTTGTCAAAAGGATCTTCAAATATCTTCAAGGGACAATGGATTATGGACTGTGGTATGCTAAAAGCAGAGAGTTTAAGTTGAAGGCATACACTAATGCTGATTTGGCAAGTAGTATTGATGATAGGAAGAGAACCTCAGGTGCAACATTTTTTTCGGAAATTTCTTAGTGTCATGGGTCAGCAAGAAACAATCCTCCATTTCTTTATCAACTATTGAAGCAAAGTATATTGCAGTTGCCACTTGTTGCTTGAAAATTCTATGGATGAAGAAGACCTTGAAGGATATTAAGGTAGACTTGGTTGATCTTGTTCTAATCATGTGTGATAATACAAGTGCCATTAGTATCTCTAAGAATCCTTTCATGCATTCCAAGACCAAGCACATCCCTATCAAGTTCCATTTTTTAAGGGAACAGGTTGCAGCCAATGTTGTTAGACTTGAATATGTGGCCACTAAAGACTAACTTGCAGATATATTTACTAAGCCATTAGCAAGAGAACCCTTTGAATATCTCAAGCAAAAGATAGGAGTTGTGACTCCTCCTCCCAAATGACTCAATTTTGGTGTGTGTTGGCAGCTACTCAGCATGTGGGATCAATGGAAGAGTAGGTTGCAGTGGTTTAGGGGGAGTATTCAAGGGCATCCTTTGCCATTGATGCTAAAGGGGGAGAAGATTACTGGATCAGTTGAAAAGAACAACATTAAATAATACCATGCCTCATTTCAGGGGGAGCTTATGTTGTTTCCATTAATGCTAAAGGGGGATATTGTTGACCAATTGACATTGTTGGATTATTGGATTTGGTATGTTGACATTGATGTCAACTGGACTAGCATTGAGGTAGAGATATTTTCATCCATGCTTCAAAGTGCATATGGGCTCAAAGCCTACATCGAACCTAATCCACTAGAAAATGATCTGAAAGAGCTTTCCTACGGTATGTGGAAGTATAGAAATGGCCATCGGGATCAAAAGTTATTAATTTCCTAAGTTAGGGTCTTAAAGTCCAAGGTAGGAATAATTTCAGACCCTAGAGATTTTGAAACCCGAAATATCAGAGTAGGTTGGCAGTTCAGAGATCAGAAGGGAGAATACTGCAGTAGGCCAAATATCGAGAGTCAAATTTCGGAACACGGAATATTGGAAGTAGGTTCGGAACTTTGGAGGGAAGTTGGAACCTCAGAACTTCGAATATTAGAGGAAGGCAACATATCAGAACCCGATATCAAAAGAATCATAGGATCGGAATATCAAAATTGTGTAACTCCTTTATAATTCCTTTTGAGAAATGTTCTTGATCTGAATGTATAAACTTGAAGATTTTTTTTAAACAATTTTGCAATTGTAAATTATATCTGTTTTAGGTAGACGATAAATTTACTAAACACATAAAGATGATTTTTATCTCAGTTTTGCAGAAAATAAAGAAGACATCAATACCATAACAACATACACAAAACAACAAATGATAGAGTTCACCCCTCCTGGGCTACATCTCCTGGTCCATCTTCCAATGTTAGGCATATTCCATTATGCTCAAAAATATGTGTTTACATCAAGTTACAGTGCTCATAATGCTAAAACAATGTCTCAAATGGTTCCAGAATAGTAAAAAAGCTCCATTTTGGTTCTTTTTGCACCTCATTTGGCCCAAAAATGAGAAAGTTATGCATGTTTTTTCATTTACCCAAATTTTGCAGCTAACCATCCTCCAATTCAACCTCAACCTAGCTTGAGCCTCCCAAATGTGAAACCAGCGTGCAAACCTGACCTACATTCCCGCTTGGTGGGTGAAATTGTACGATAGTTAGTCCGCCCATTAAGCCCCCAGTTCTGAAAATCATGGTCGCGTTGCAACCATAGGACTGCATAGGGGGCCAATATTTTGGGGTTGTTGTCTAGCACCCAGCTGGATGCGTGCTTCTAGTTACATGGGCTTGCTTGTGACCATGGGCTGGCCCCTCTCCTTCCGTGCTTGTAGTCATATGAGGCACCATGTGCCTTGGGGCTAGCCCCCTATGGGTTGGACCCTCTTCCTGTTAGCCTCTAGTCTTGCGCTCTATCGTTGTTGGGCTATATGGCTAGGTCCATGGCCCATGGGCTGGGATAGGCCCTAGCCCTTGGTCCCCCACCCACGTTCCTATGGTGCTAGGGTGGCTAGGGGCTAGGGCTTAGCCTGACCCCCACTTCAAAATGTGCATTGTATAACATTCAAATACAATTTTGAACCATTGTTAACAAGGAACAAGTGTGTGGTGCAATGGTGGAAGGTTGTAGTTGTTCGGTGGAGGTCACAAGTTCGAACCTCATAGAGGCTGATTTTGGTCATACAAAGTTTTCACGGTCAAGAGGAGGCCATGTGGCAGCCACTGATTGGCCCACGTGTCTCTCCCTCATTGGTCCACTTCACAAACCCTTGAACCAATCGAAAACCATCATACATGGACCAATAAAAATGTGACAATTGTCAACCAATGACTAGCCCAAATTTTGACTATTCATTGGCCAATGGAGGACCAATCAACTTTCCAAGTCATGGCACAGTCAGCGTACCAATTTCTTACTACGAATCACTACAACCCAAATTTTAAATTTTTAGTTGTTTCCCAAAACAAACAGAATGCGATTCTGAGAGCATCTGATGTCAGATTTGAGTGAAACAAGTTGTGATGGATTCAAGTCACCAAGATCTATCCGTTATTTTAGGTTTCGAGTTCTATCACACACTTTTAATTTTGAACAATATTTTGATCCATTGGATCACTCCTTCCCATTAAAAGCTTTTGGACATCCAAAATCTTTTTATTAGTCAAAAAATAAATGAGGGTATAGTTCCCTCACCCTTTGAGTCTCAATCCATTGAAATTTTCTTGGATTTGTCATTTTGAGCTTTTCATGAAAATACATCATTTTCCCTAATTTTGGAGTCCTTGTCTTGTTGTCATAGATGACATCTTGTTGCAACTTCCTAGAATATGCAGAACAAAAACCTACCTTTGAAGGAATAAACACATTCCCTCCTCTGTCTCCAATCAAAGGAAACTTAAACAATCTCAAATTATTCTCACCTTGAACATTGTCGTCATGATGATGCTTACCATGTCTAGCCTTGCACTTGGCTTGACTCTTGATCAAATGTGATCACCAATGCCATGCACCATCCCTTTTCAAAACCAACACATTATGAAACCCACAAGAAGAATTTTGGAACCAATGTCCTCTTTTTCAATTTTCTTTTGTATTTTCTCTTTGACCTCTCCACTCTCTAACGCTGACATCTTCTTCACACCAATGTTCAACAATGATGCGTGTTGCTGCAAATTTACTTCATTTTGTTTACCTCTTTTAGGATGCAACATGTTAGACTCTTGAAACATCTTATCACATGGATTAGAAACATCAATGAAATCATATTTCAAAATTTGTTCATATCCTTGAAAGTTTTTATATTCTTCAAAATCTTCATGTTTGATCATTAACAATGAAAAGTTATGACTAGCATTAACAATCATCTTCATTTGTCTTGCATTTACAAGAGATGCATTCAACTTCTTGTTGTGTGCTCTAACAATTTACTCAATCCCATTGTTGAAAAAATTATATTTTTTCTCATGGAGATGAAAAATAGCTCTCCTATCATATAGATATGGGCTTCCCAAAACAATACCACATATATCAATTGGAATTACATCAAGCTCTACCTCATCTAAAAAGTTTGCAGTGATTTTAAATTTCAATTTACATATTTTTGTCACATGCAATTTTTCATTGTCACATATCCAACCTAAAGGATAAGGTTTAGGATGAGGAATGGTTTCTAAATTCAACTTCTTGACAATGTCTTCTGAGATAAGATTTTCTTATGAACCACTATCAAACAATGTATCTATCTTGGTATGTTTTGAAATAACTCTAATGTGGAAAAACTCTATTCTTGTTTTTTCATCTTTAGTTTCATTGAGACAATTTTAAGAACTATTACTTGTAATGTCCTTACCTTTCAAACCCATGGCTGTGATCTTCGTTTCATCTCCAGAATCTAAACCTAAATCTTGTTGTGTAGTTGCAGCTGTCTTCTCCTTATCCTTGTTCTTAAACTTTTTGGGTCTCATTTCTAGATGAAGTTTCTAGCAATGATATTCATGATGGCCCTCTTTGAAATAATGTTTACATGTAATTTTTTCTTTCTCCGTCTTGATGGTAACATTGTTCTTCCCTTTTCCTTTGAACTTACCTTTTCCTTTTTCTCTAGACTCAAAGGAACTCTCACTAGTTTCTTCAGAAACATTTTTCCCTCTTGCCTATAGATGAGTTCCCTGAACACAAACTTCATCTAGTTTTGTAGGGTTAAACATGATAATGGTATGTATCAAGTAACTATGCAATCCTCCAATGTATTTAAGCAAAGTATCTTGTGAGGACAAATATACACCCAAAATCAAAGCTCTTTTCCTAAATTATTGAGTGTAAGATTGCACATTTTCTCCTTTAGTTTGCCTAAAGTTTTGCCAATCCATAATATCTTTTTTCATGTATGATAATGGATAAAACTGCCTTCTTATTGCAACAAAAAAATCATTCCAATAGGATAAAACCTTACCATGTTTATTCATGTCCTCTTGACTTTTGGCTTCCCACAAAATTAGTGTTGCACCTTCCAATCTAAGAGAAGCAAGTTGAATCTTGGTTTCATCATCTTTGATTCTTTGTGTCCTGCAATACAGTTCAATCTAACGAATCTAATTATCTAATCTCTCTACATTTACCTATCCATTGTACATAGGCAATTCAAACTTAATATCAAGCTTAAGCAAAGGATTTTTACCATGACCCCTTGGGGAATTTGGATGTGTTTGTGAAAGGGTAGAAGAAGTCGAATGTGAGGATGAAGATGAAGATGAGGATGATGATTGAGGTGAAGGAGGTGGCTTTCCACCATTTCCTCCATTCCCTTTTAGAGGGTTGTCTCCTTTTCCTCCATGATATTTTGAGCTTCCTCCATACATTCTTGAATTTCTCTCCTCATATAGAACCTTAACCATCTCAGACTTCTCAAAGAATTCTTTTCTGAAAGTCTTCTCATCTTCAAACATCTCTTCAGGACCTTCTTCATGTGCCATGAGTATTGAAGCTTGAAGTGTGTTTGTTCTCCTTGAAACAATTTGAGAACTTGGCTCCACATGTTCTCCTTCTCCTATTTTGAGCTTCAACCTTGTAAGCATGAGAAAAACTCTTGTAAACAAATCAAATCTTCACAATAACCTTTTGCTCTGATACCAAAATGATCTGAATGTATAAACTTGAAGATTTTAAAATTTTTGCAAGTGTAAATTATAGGTGTTTTGGGTAGAGGATCAATTTACTAAACACATAAAGATGATTTTTATCTCAGTTTTGCAGAAAATAAAGAAGACTTCAGTACCATAACAACATACACAAAACAACAAATGATAAAGGATTTCACCCCTCCTGGTCTACATCTCCTCGTCCAACTTCTAATGTTGGGCCTCTTCCATTATGCTCAAAAATATGTTTTTACATCATGTTATAGTGCTCAGAATGCTAAAACAATGTATCCAATGGCTCCAGAATAGTCAAAAATCCCTATTTTGGTTTGCAACTCATTTGGCTACTGAGAAAGTTATGCTTGTTTTTTCATTTTCCCAAATTATACAACTAACCATCCTCTAATTTGGCCTCAACTTGGCTTGAGTGCCCCAAATGCAGAACCGGCATGCAAACCTGGTCTACATTCCCGCTCGGTGGGTGAAATTGTAGGATGGTTATTTTGCCCATTAAGCCCCTAGTTCTGAAAATTATGGTCACGTGGTGGCCATAAGACTACATAGGGGGCCAATATTCCGGGCCTGTTGTCTAGCACCCAACTGGGCGCGTGCTCCTAGTTACATGTGCTCACTTTTGACCATGGGCTGGACCCTCTCCTTTCGTGCCCACAGTCATATGAGGCACCATGTGCCTTGGGGTTGGCCCCCTGTGGGTTGGCCCCTCTTCCCATTAGCCTCTTGTCTTGCGCTCTATCATTGTTGGGTTATATGGCTAGGTCCATGGCCCATGGGTTGGGCTATGCCCTAGCCCTTGGCCCCTTGACCATGGTCTCGTGGTGCTGGGGTGGCTAGGAGCCAGGGCTTAGCCCGACCCCCCCTTCAAAATGTGCATTGTATAACGTTCAAATACAATTTTTGAACCATTGTTAACAAGGAACAAGTGTGTGGTGCAATGGTGGAAGGTTGTAGTTATTCAATGGAGGTCACAAGTTTGAACCTTATAGAGGCCCAATTTGGCAATAAAAAAAATTCATGGTCAAGAGGAGGCCATGTGGTGGCCATCGATTGGCCCATGTGGCTCTCCCTCATTGGGTCACTTCACAAACCCTTGAACCAATCGAAAACCATCATACACAGACCAATAAAAATGTGACATGTGTCAACTAATGACTGGCCAAAATGTCAACCATCCATTGGCCAATGGAGGACCAATCAACCTACCAAGTCATGTCCTAGTTAGCATACAGATTTCTGATTGGTCATCCCTACAACCCAAATTTCAACTTTTTTAGTTGTTTCCCAAAATGAACAGAATGTGATTTCGGGAGCATCCGATGTCATATTTGAGTGAAATGAGTTGCGTTGGATTCAAGTTGCTGAGATCTATCTAGTTTTTCAGGTTTCGAGATCTGTCACACACTTTGAATTTTGAGCATTATTTTGATCCACCGGATTAGTTTTGATCTGATACTTGAGCAGGGGAACATCGAGACCTGATATTGGAACCTCAGAGAATATGGAATATTGGAATATCAGAAGCAGGAAGGAATTTTAGAAGCTCAGAGTTTCGTAAGTCCTTGTCAATCAAATCCTTTTGAAAGTGTTGAGATTATGGGAAACATAGTTTACAAAGGAATTCATTGAAAAACCAAAGGACTTAGGGACCCTTTCTCTCTCCTCTGGTAGGACACATGGTGGCAGCTGATTTGCCATGAGGAGATGAAGTGGAAAATGACAACAGCATGATGTGGCTATACATTGGACACGTGGCAGCTTGATTCGACATTTTTGGTGGCCTAGTGGGGAAAATATCAGTGACACATGCCACAACTAAGGAGATTTCACGTGGAGATGATAACTTTAGCATGACATCATCTCGGAGGTTGGAACATCGGAGTTTGGGATTTCATAACATCTTATTCAATCCTTTTGAAAAAGTTATGTTCCAATGAAATGGGCTCTGATGAGACTAGCACATGGTCATGGGAGACCTAAAGAACCAAGGGTGCAGAGCAGTGTTAGCACCTAAGTGCTATGAAGTATTTCGATGGTTGTACATTTCGTAACTCTTTTGCAAATGCTTTATGAAAAAGTTTTGATCTAATAAAGGAGATCTGATATGGACTAACACTTGGTTGTAAGAGACCCAAAGGACCAAGGGAACAGAGCAGGGTTAGCATCGAAGTGTTATGTGATGCCACGTGGGAAGTATTTCAGAGGTTGGAATTTTGGAATTCCCCCGTAATTAAAATTTGATAAAAGTTACGAAATGAGGAGCTTATGATGTATTGGTGCTTGGACGAGAAGCTAAAGGAACAAAGGGTGCAAGAGAAAAATACACACGGAGAAAGGCCACGAGTAGGAGCTTGAAGACCTTAACACCTAAGTTCTATGCCCTTGGTCATTGCACCTGGTCCTATGAAGGGAATGTGATAAAGCGCTAAGTAGAGGTAGCTAAATGTAATCAGGACTTTGCAATTTCATAAGGTTTGTTCAATAAAAGTTACAATATGCAGGAACTCCGATATAACACTACAGTGGTATGTGAAGTCGCTAGTCATAGATCTCGATCCCATGGTGAAAGAACAAGTGATAAGGGATAAGCTCTAAGGGGTTAAAGGCATCAAAATTGCATGATTTTGTAACATTATTTTTATATGAGTTACGATAAGTTATGGCTTTGATGCTGCAATAAAGAATGAAAGGATGAATGGGTCAGTAGCTAAAAAGTAAATACAAGCCAAAGGAGTTGGTTGATGGAGATATGGACAATATCAAATATCGTCATGTTAAGGTAGTGAGGACCACTACATGTAGGAGTAAATAACGGAATCTGTCTCAAGTAGAAGTAAGGGATCACTACTCTTATTTGTATGCTTCAATGAATTAAAGGAAGACCAAAGCCATACCAGAGTACATTGTGATCTTTGTGATCAATTTAATAAGCATGGGGAGCCTTTCTAGAGTTTGTGGGTGGACTGAGATTAAATTCTCAAAAATAGAAATAGTATGGAGGTGTCATATAGAGTTACACTCGGCTAGTGTGGAAATTGGCAGCAGAGACAACATTGAGTAAAGTGCGACAGAGGAACAAAACTAGTGAGTGCTATAGAGCTGAGTGGGAAAGAGAGTAGTGTTGGATGTGTTGAAGAGAGTAGAGTTGAGTGAATGAGAGCTATGCAACTGGGCCAAGTGTTGAACTGAAGTAAAGTGCTACAGAGAGCCTATGCAGGAGAAGTCCGAGAGAAAAGTATATGCGATTTTGAGCATAGGATAGTGTGCTGCTATGTGTGGCTGAGAGAGCCTGCGAAGCAATAGGGAACCTAGAACAAAAGTTTATGCAGTGAACCAGATTGGTATTTCTCTGTATATTTATTTGCCTTCGTTTTCAATTTGAAAATTGTATGAAAAGCATAATAGTGGCAAGAGCAAGTGGTGGCCTGAATTCATAAGAGGCCTCTTGGCAAGTAGGTGCTTGATATCCTACGGGGGTATATGCTTCATGTCAGTGGGTGCTCACAAACAAATTGATGTAATTAAGTAGGTAATTAATTTACATCATAACAACAAACAAATTGGTGGTTGTTTCCCTTTGGGTTTCCATGTGAAAATACTGGTGTCAATATGTGTATATTTCTCATGTGATGGATTATGTGTACATATATATGTCTCATCTTGCTTCTCATTTTCATTATATATGAATTCTCTCATAAGTAACAGACTGTAGAAGAAAGAACTAAAGACATATTCATAAATTTTTTTAAGAAACTCATTATTACTGATTCACCCCCCCCTCAACAATTCCTTATTCCAATAGATTCTACATTCAAGGAAGGTTTACTTTGATTGCGTAGCACATGGATCATGTGGTAACATCAAGAGGGTTGTCTTTCAGAATTTGATCCAAGGCCTTTCCTTTAATTTGAGTTTATTTGTAGTTATGATAGTTCTTTTGTATATTTTGATAACCCTATTTACTTTTGACCTAGAAGTATCCTACTAGGGCTAAACGTTTTTTGAATCTATATATTTATTTTATGGAGGCTTTATATTGGACTAGAGTAAAGGTATATATTTGGTCCTTGCAATTGAATGTAACTTTGTAGGATACAACAAGGAAAGGAGGATATTTATACTTTGCAAAAAAGTTTAAATAGGTTGAGTTTCTTTATCTTCAAACAATGATTGGTTCCTAGCTATCCAAACCCCCCAAACAATGGTAAGTGGAAGAGATTAAAAATTGAATGGAATTGGAATGCTAGAACCTCAGGGCTTCTTCAATGTTGGTTCCTTACAAGGGACTTTACAACCCTATAGCTCTATCCACTTATTTCCATACTTATAAAGTGAAATTGCAAAAAAGGATGAGATGAGAATTAGTTTAAACTACTTACTTGCAGAGGAAACATCTTCCTAGCCGTTGAAAACTTCTATTTCTATATTGTCATAGGTAAGAGATTTATTATTTAAAAGAAGGCACATATTTTTTTTTCTTTTGCTAGACATTTGAGTTTCCACAATGTTTTCCCCATCATATTCGACATTTTTAGGTGCCAAACCTTTTGATAACAAGAATATGTTTTTCAACCCCCAACTTCCCCTTGATTTTGGATTTGCAAGCCTTTACCAAGAGGCTAAAACATTTTTTTCTTAGCTTCCCTAGACCAAATAAACCAAAAGAAAATTTGTTTGGACTTCCATAGAATTCCTTTTAGTATCCAGGCTAATGACATCCTATATACTATGATTGCCTTAATCATTGCTTTGAATATAACCATTTTCCCTTCTCGAAATAGCCATTTATTACACTACATAATATTTTTTATTAGTATTGCTAACAAATTACTTAAAATTCTTTATTATTATTATATTTTTATTAATTATATTTTAATAAATATTATATGTTATTTTTTTAAGCTGTAAAATTTTGTATTACTAAAAAAAGAGATTACATGGTGATTACGTTTATAGCCTGAGCTTCTTGAGATCCTCTAGATAAGAAGGGAGCTGAGATTTTCTTAACATACATAAGCTGGAATTTTACTCCCATAGCTCAAGACAAGTGAAAGAAAACATCAACGGGCCCAAACATCCTTAGAATATGAAAAATAAGCATGGCGTAAGTCAAACTAAATGATTACATAAACAATAAAGATCACTTGGCATAACGTAAGCAAAACCAATAGTAGACCATTGTTTAAAGGCTTATCCATTGGCATAACAGCCCATCACCAAATTCAACCATAACAACAATAGGAAAACACCAAAAGTGTGAGACTGAATTGAAACCTTATAAGCGACATCGTCCACAAAAGGAGTTTCATCGTTGTGCCTAATTGTGAAGACCAAAACATTAGAAAACATCCAGCAAGAAAAGAACAAAGAGATGATATACCAAACCGGCTACAAAGAACAACGAACATCTAAAATCCCAGGAAGACACATTGTTGAACTATTTCTCATACCAAACAAGAGTGAATCCATAAACACCCCCAATGCAGCCAACTAGCTCCATATATCATTGTAGATGAGTGCAATAAAAGTGTCAGCACCCTCAAACCTAACTTGAAAAAAGTAAGTTGAAACTCTGATATCAGATTTTAGTCCTGATCGGACAAGAAGAGCAGAAGGTATAGAGTACTATCAACAGGTGAATTAGTTGGGTCTCCAAGAGTATCAGTCAGATCCATTGAAGTAGAATCTAACACCATGTAGCTCTTCACACGACTCAAGAAAGAGTCAATATCATTGAGGAAGTATCTTATATTCCGTAAAATATGATTAATGTCATCCATTTTTTTTTTTGTAATTTTCAGCTTTCTTATCCTTGAATACCAAGCATAAAAAAGTGTCCATTTGTTGGTGCAAAGAAATGAAATGCAATCTCCTTTTCTAAAATCTTCCCAAGTCTGGAACCCATTTCAAACCATCTCCTCCAACTTCCAAGTCAGAATAGTAGGGACGATCCCAATACTCTCTTAATTATAACAAAAACAATTCCCTACACACCTCAAGAGGGACTGAATCAAAATAGAATGCCACTGAATCCCATGCAAACATTCAACCACTAACACCTACATTACTAGTTCCACCTCTTCTACTCGTCATTCACTAATGAGGAGGCATTGTAGCCAGTGGAAGAGAACATGGCACACAACAAGTAAGATAACCACGACCAGATACATAAGCAAAATGATGAACCACCACCCCTTCAAAACCTGACCTAAATTCCCAAATTCCACACCACAAGCCTGAATTCGATGAATTTTTGTATTTCACCGCACTCTAAAGGCATAAATCATGAAAAACCCCACCAACAAGACACCACTCGAAAACTGATATAATCCAAACAAGCCTTAAGCCCAAACCCAATTCTGAAGACAAATGACAACATAAAATTTGAGATTCCAAACTTAAGGAAACAATAAAGTTCCACAATTGGGTAAACAAAACCCTAATTCACTAGTATAGGGAGTGACAGAGCCTTACAAAAGAAAAAGCTTACAAAACACAAATTACATATCGTGATACCAATAACCACTAACCAATAATGGATAGGAATAAGAAATACCTATGAAATCGCTATATAGGAGGGGCGAGTTTGAATAAACATTCACCAACTCAAGTACTGATCCATGATTTATGATGTGCAAATACAAAACGAAAAACATTGACCCCACACTCTCACAATCAAGAAGATACTCTAAAATAAGGAAACCCCTATACCACCAAAGCCTAACACCTCAATAGGCAAACCAAAGTAAGGAATAGGAAGTCCAAAGTGTACAAATACCACTGCACCATAAAACTGGAAGTGGGAGGGTGAGGATTTCATCTCACCTCTAGTACTTTGCACAACATACCTCTGGCACCACATATTCACACTCATGCATTTATATTGAAAGGACGTCAAGTTTAAAACCTAAGTTCATTTACTTGATCTCTGGCACACCATGGCCAAGTGCTGAAAAGTGTATACTTGTCCCTCCTTCTAGGAGAACGTCGTTACCTCCTTGTATCACACCCCCATCAGGGATTGTTCTTTTAAAATAAGAGTTAAAATTGTTTTTATTGATTAAGAGTTCATATTTTTGTAATGTAAGGAAATAAATTGAAAATCTAATACATACTTGGTAAAAATGAAAATTTTCCCATACAATTCACCATGATAATAAATCTACACACAGTCATACATATTACCACTTAGCGAGTAATGATTATATAATAAAAAAAGTACCACTTAAAAAATAAAAATTCACCATAAATTCAAACAACCCATTATCTTAAAACAATGGGAAAAGCTATCATAACTCAATTTTCAAATCAACAGTGGGAAAAACCATCAATGGTTTCTATCTGTGAATGTAGGATGACTCATCACTATTATTCAAGGAAAACTGTGCCACCTAAAATTACCCATTGGTGGTCCGTAAGGAGGCAGGATTTCACTCTTGCTAGATGCCTCTAGGTCTTGGGTCATTGACCTTCTTCCTTACATCTGAGGAAGATGAGATTATTTCATAGCTTGGAAGGGTAGGATGGAAGATGTACTCGATGATAATGGAGTTTTTGAGTACACCAAAACTAACATTCCAAAACCAAGAGCATCAAATGTGCAGTAGTTAGCCTAATGGAAGAAGGATACTACAAAATCTAGGAGGATCATCTTGGAGGGTCTGAGAGAGCACATAGTCTTGAATCTACATGGAAAACAAACTCCATTTTCTATATGGATGATCCAAGGGATCAGTAAAGTGCTCAAAATTCAAGTGTTCAAAAGTGCTCGAAACCTATACCAAAGTGTATATCTTGATGACGTGAATCCAATGCAACTTGAATAAATCGAAACCAATATCATATGCTCTTGATATTGCGTTCTAATCATTTTCACAAACAAGTAAACAATTTGCAGGTTGGATGCAAGAATTTTGATTGGGTAGTCCATACACTGACTGGGCAGGGTGACTGGATAGGTTGAATGAGTTTCTTGGGGCTAATGGTAGGCTGCCACTTGGCCTCTCCATATTGGTTCGAATCTGTTGAGTTTTGATTGGTTGAATTGGTGGTTTGTTGGCCCAATGAGTGGGAGCCACGTGAGCCTATGGTGGGAAATTGCATGGCCTCCTGATGGTCAACTAAAATTTTGTTATGACCAAACTGCCTTCGGGTGAGTCGAACACGAGACCGGTGGGGTGGAAGCACAATGCCTTACTGTTAGGGTGCAGGGTGGAACTTAATCTCTATAGTTCTGAATATGTATTTAAAATTTATGTGTTTTGTTGTTGGGGGATGGGGTCAGGGCTAAGCCCTAGCCCCTGGTCACCTTACCACCATGGGATCGTAGACAATAGGAGTCGAGGGCTCGGGCTTAGGCCAATCTCAAGGTTCCGACACCCAAAGTTATGAACCATTGGACCACATGTCAACAATAAATAACAACTAAGGGGGTGAAACTTTGGGAACCAGCCCACAGTCGCAACACCCACATATGACCAGTGGCAGTTGCGGTGGAGGGCTTGATGGAGGTTTTGCGATAGGCACTAAGGATTAAGCCCAACCCCAGGTTCTATGGTGAATCATGTGACCCAGTGCATGTGCATATCAGAGAGTTGGCAGGGGGGCGCGGAATACTGGGGATAGCCCTAGGTTTTATCGCACTCCACAGAACCACATCCCGAAGAGACTGTGGGCTATGCTGATAGGGATATGTGATTAGCCCCAGCCCTAGGGTGCATGGCCCTATGTGGCCCAATTTTTCCACCTACATGCCTTATTGGGCATTTAAATGAGGCAACATGCACCCAATTCAGCGTGAATCTCGTCGGTGCTGATGAGCCTAGTTATTGTAGCAAGAATGTTGCAACTCCCAGGGCTACCAGCTTTACTTATCAACCCGGGGTTCGTACAAACTTGGAGGTGACTGTGCTATATACACAAGTGGAAGTGAAGGTACTGCATGTTGTCATTGCTCATCTGGCAAGAGACCCTAGGGTTCTTAGCCAAACTTCTGTAGGGTCAGAAGAAGCTTGATTTTGATGGAAGGAGAGCAAACCTATTCTAGGGGAGAGCTATTCTACTGCAGAAATGAAGAAAGCAACATACAAACATAAATCACCATAACCTAATTAATCATGAAAATATCTAGACTAAGAAGAATTGCTAAGCAACACTAATCTAATGCTAACTATCTAAGTTGTAGGAGTAAAGCAACAAAAATTAGACTAAGGGGTCAAAAATGGAACTAGGCTAAGTCTGTGTATAAGCGGAAGAAGCGGTCAGAGGTTGAAATGGTGAAAAGAGGATGTAATGGGCAATAGCGCATGAGGATCGTTGGATCAGGCGGGTGAAGGGTAAATGAATGGTTGAGATCAGATAGTAGGAGGGTACGTAGGCAAATGGGAAGACATGGTGGACTAACAGGATGGACGGGTGGGATTATATCATGGAGGTGACCGACAGATGAATGGCAGAGAACGCGGGCAGAAGAAAAAATGTAAAAATGGTATCGGGTGATGTGACAGCCGTTAGATCTAGCAGGGTAGATCGACGATGGAGATTGGAGCGCGAAAATAAACGTGCGGAAATGACGAGCGGGTTTGGAGAGCGGTAAGCGGGATATCGCGTGCCCTCAAAGCCGTAAATGGTTTTCCAGAATTTTGCACGATTAGCCTCCCCGGATGACACGTAGCATGAGGAAACCTCCCATATCACGTGCCCTCAGCCCAATAATGGTTGGATAAGAAATCCATGCGATATCGCGTGAAGGCCATTGGATCTGGCAAGGTAGATCTACAACGGAGATATGACTGAGAATGTTGGTGAGCGGGTGTGCGAAAACCGTTGGATCTGACAAGGCAAATCGATAGTGGGGATTTAAAAGGCAGAAAGTCAAATGCAAAAAGTGGATCTGGCAGCGATTGGTGGATTTTGCGTGTGAAATGCGATTTACTGGCAAAAAACGTTTAAACATGAATTTTCTAGCTTCTGCTCAAGGGATTTTGTGTTGAAGGAAAATGGCATGGGAAGATGCGTGTGAGCTGAATGACAGATAGAGAGAGATCAAGTTGATGACCATTAAAAGGGTAGAGTGACAATGAACTCAGTGATTGTGTTTAAATGACAAAACTCTATGAAAACCAAAACCATGTGTTTTTGGGGTTGCTGCAGGTTTTCTTCCTCACACCATGGTCTCAGAGGGAGGAGGTGAGGCTGAGACACCTATGAGAAACCTTGTGGATCTTTTCTTTGCCAACCTATTGATTAAATGAAAGCATGAATGGAACAAACTGAAATACAACTACTCTGTTTTGCACCACTGTAATGAAACTGCAACTATTCAAGTAAATGAACAGAAAACAGGAAGCTGCTTAAGTACATGAATAGGAAAGCCATGAATCTATGCTGAACCATTATAATGAACATGCATATACTTAACCAAATGAACAATCAAACCATGCATCTATGCTACTGCTGTAATGGAAATGAACTGCTTGAGAAAATGCACAAAAAGCATGAATCTATACTGCTGTTGTAATGAGAATGCATCTGATTAAACAAATGGACAAAAAGCAAGAAGCTATGCTACTTAACAATACAATAAAGAGGAGATTTGGTTGCTAGGGTCGGGCCCTAACCCAAGAGCTTCAGCCCTCTGAGTTAACTCAGTGCTGGCTCAAATCAAAACTCATATTCATTATCAAAGAATTGTATTACATCAAAACTGTTACAAAGTAGAAGTTTGAATCCTTGCTAACTGATTGACTGACTATCTATTTGACTGGTAACTAATTGACTAAAAAAACTGAGGTCCTAAGCCTCTTTATTTATACATCTGGAGTCTCAGTGACTTCCCTCAAAATTAGGGAGGTATAGCTCCCAACTTAATGGTAACTTGTCCTTTCACTTTCACTAGCTCGGTTTCCTTTTAGTAGGGAGGTTGCTTGTACTTCCACTTGCTTGGCTATCTTTTAGTGCTCCTGATTTGGTTGTTTGTACCTTTAGCTGATGGAGGGATATTTGAATGGATGGGCAGTAAATGAGTAGGATTTACCTCTTGTAATTCCTCTACCTTGTCTCATTTGAGTTTTTACCAAGGTCTTTTACCATAGTTCCTTGATTTTACCTTTTATCCATGCATTTCCCCCACTTTTATCCTTTATTCCCGCATTACATGCACATTAGACCACAAAGCAAAATATCCAAGTCTAAATCATCTTATAAGAAAAATATAATCAAAAGTATGCAATAATTTGTGAGAATAGTTGGTTTAACTAAGCTAGGAGGTGAATTAAGGCCAATTAAGGCCCATATAATTACTCAATGATGAGGCTCAACATCAACCCCTACTGAAAGTGTTGCTCATCCTCTGAGCAACTTAGTGGCTATGGTAGCCTCTCTGACATCTCATTCTTTTGTTGTGGTATTTTCTTCTTATTTATAGCAGCCTGCTTTCCTTTCTTCTTCTTCCCACTGATATTCTCTGATCTTCAAGCTATGTGGCAGTGTTTCATCTCTTTTAGAAGGCATGTATATTATCATTTCTTATCAGCCTAAACATATCCTCAAAATGTGTACTTGCTTGCCCTTGGGCAACAAGATATCTGAGTGTCAACTGAGGATCATTTACAATTAAATTATGGGTGCTGATTAAGGCCATGGGATTTTGATTGTTCAACTGCTTCTCTGTCCCTGAAGCCACGTAGCTCCTTTATTTCTTGCTACTTGTTCTTATTTGTTTCAATTCCTTCTTCCTCTTCTGTTTCAGCATCATTTTCCTTTGTATTAGTGTCTTCTTTATCCATCTCATCACCATCTAGCTCTGTATCTGTTGTTTCTTGTTTTGTCTCCTCCTTACTGATAGAAGGACTGTCACCATAGATGAAGGTTTTGATTTCATCCTCTACTAGTAAGTCATTGGAGACTACCCATGTTATAGGGATTCTAAGGTTTTGGAGGGCATAGCCTTTTTTAGAGGAAACTGACCACCCTTTTACTTACAAACCAACTACCTCTTAACCTTTACAACTTTTGATCACATGATGCAGATGAGTCAGTGAGTAGGATACTTACCTGTGGCCTTAATGCCACGCTGCAAGTGTCAAAGATCATAGGTGCTGTTGATGGTCATTCTTCTTCCTCTTCTGCTGTCGGCTGATGGTGTTTGTGACTGCAGATCTGATGTTGCTGCTATGTAGCTCTTTCTTCCTCCTCTGTTGTCTACTGATGATGTCTATGACTGCAGATTAGATGTTGTTGAATGTACAGAGGGAGCAGGAGTGTGTGTGGATGCAGGGATGATGGTAATGGATGAGGTGATTATGTGGAAAACACAATCTTCTCCTAAATTGAAGCAATGAAGTGAAAAACAATGGAACTGATGGAGGGATGCATGGTAAGGAGTGGAGGAGATGAATATATGTGAGGCAGGGTTGCCTTTTGATCTTCTCCTTGCTCCTTGCTTGTTCTTTCTCATCCACCTGCAAATAACAATTATGATTGTTTTTTTCCAACCCATTGACCGCCTCATGGAGGTTTTCAATCAATGAGCCAATCTAAGGCACCTCAAAGGAGGTTTTTGTTGGCATTATGATTCAGGTTTGGCGCTATGGTATAGGTGTTGTACTTGATGGAAACTCACTCAAGTGGAAAAACTCTGTTCAGGCTCTCAAAATGATGGAAAATAAGGGGTTCACAGGTGCACCGTTCAAAAGGTGCGGACCCGCAGGTATGCCGACCAAGAAGTGCGGACATACCCGTAGGTGCTCCGTTCAGAAGGTGCGGACCCCAGTTCACTCACTCCAATGCAGAGAAGTGCGCACACGTGGGGTTTCTTATGTTTGGCCCTTGGTATTTAGCCCATCGTTCATGATCCTATGGTTTTGGCCCGTGGTATAGGATCTAAATTATTGAACCCCGGTTTGGATCCCTTGTATTGGTTTTCGATGGTTTTGTCCCATGGTTTGAATAAGGGCTTGCCTATAAAAAGGAAAGGAGATCACTTGGCTAGACACTTGTGAAATTTGAATATCTTAAGATCTGAAATTTTGGGTAATCGGTTTTAAAAGCTAGATCTAAATCAAGGTGAAATTTAAGGCGAATCTATTGATAGGTCGTGATCTCTCGGGCGCATGATCAGATCTGTGGATCTGACTGTCTGTGGCACATTGGAGGACTGTTAATTTGGCTCTATTCAGAGGTCCGCGGGAGATCCATAGTGTAGGTGCGGTGGTCCACAACGCAGCAGAAGGCGCAGGTGCGAGGGTCCGCAGCGAAGCAGAAGGGAGTAGTGCGAGGTACGCAGAGTAGAAGAAAGCACAGTGCAGAGGTACGCAGAGGAACAGAAGGACCAGTGTGGGGGCACACTGTCAGGCAGACAGTGCGGGTGTGGATCTGAGCTGAGGTACGCAGTACAACGGAAGGAGTAAGTGCGGAGGTACGCAGAGCAGAAGAAGGACCAGGTGCGAATCTGCACAGTTCAGGCACAGAAGAGCTGCGGATGTTCGCAGGTTTATATTGGTGAAGTTGCGGACTTTTCTTGAAATATTTGTTGGCTGCCTTTTATCTATTGCTGCAGTGTTCTAGGTTTAGATTACTAGTATTGGTCTTCTGTTTACAGCATTTTGAGAAGTTGGGTGGTTCATTGGTTTGATTGTATAAGGAGATTGGTTGATTCACATGTACTTGATGATTATTTGATGTTCTTGGATCTAGTCTGAAAATTAATGAAACGTGGTCCTTAAAGAAGTAGAAGAGCTAAGGGGGTTGTAGCTCCCTTCCAGGAGAGACTGGAAAACGAGAGAAAGTTGTAGCTCTCTGCAGGTTGTAGCCTGCATACTGGTAAAGGACTGCACCAGTACAAAATCCTTGTAAAAGAAGTTTCTAATTGAAAGAAGATAGAGACATATTGCAGTAGGTGGTTTTCACCCACATTGGGTTTCCACCTTATATCTGGTGTTCTTTGGTGTGCCTATCTGTTTTTCTTGTTCTTGTTCATTATTATATGGTACTGACATACAAATTAATGATCGATATCTGAAGAATAAATTAAAGTATAAATCTGGAAGGTATATTGAAAAGAATTTGGTAATACTGATTCACCCCCCCTCTCAGTATTATTTCCAACAATTGGTATCAGAGCAGGTTCTTCAGAAGAAGCTTGATCGCTTGAAGGAAGATCTTTCATCATGAGCAACTACGAGAGGGAAGCATCAATCAGGCCACCGATTTTTGATGGGACAAACTTCGTATATTGGAAGGTAAGAGTTACTACCTATCTTCAATCTCTTGGTACAAAAGTCTGGGATATCATAGATACAGGGTATACTTTTCCATCAGCAACTCCTACTGATCCGGCTGAGAAGAAGAAATATGAAACAAATGCAAAGGCAATCAATACTCTATTAGGATGTCTATCTCAATCAGAATTTGTCAAGATTATGCAGTATAAATCCGCAAAAGAAATATGGGACAAGATTGTTCTGAGTTATGAAGGAGATGATCACGTAAAACGAGCAAAACTTCAAACCCTCAGAATTCAGTATGAAAATCTCATAATGTACAATGATGAAAGTGTGGCTAACTATTTTCTTCGTGTAGATGAGATTGTTAACTGTATGAAAAACTTGGGTGAAGAAATAAAAGAGGCTGTTGTGGTTGAAAAAGTTCTAAGATCTTTGTCCCCTAGGTTTGAATCTAAAGTTTCTGCAATAGAAGAAAAAGAGAATCTACAAAGCCTCAAAATGTCACAGCGGCACGGAATTCTAACTGCTTATGAAATGAGGAAAGGAGGTCCATCAGACAGGAGAGAAGCTGCCTTCAAGGCTTCAAGCAAAGGAGAGTACTATGAGTCAGGACACGTGTCAGAAGAAGAAGAAGAATCAAATTTTGTCAGAAATCTTCAACGGGGTGCTGGACGATTCCGAGGTAAGTTACCTTTCAAATGCTTTGCTTGTGGAAGAGTCGGTCACTATGCTGCCAAATGTCCTCATAAGGATAAGATTGACAAGGGGAAGGAACCTGTTAGATGGAACAAGAAACAGAATGCAAATAAGAAAAGCTATTACACTCATGAAGATAGTGATGGACTTTCAAATAGTGACGAAGATGAATGAGGTAATAATTATAAACTTTTAATGGCTTTTCAAGATGATGATTACATGGATGCTATAGATGAAGAAGGTCTTTATGAAGAGATTTCTAATCTCAAAATTTATTTAGAAGAGAAAAATGTGATTATTGATTCTCTACAATGTCAACTGGCTGAAAGGGAAAAACATCATGAAAAGTTGGAATGTGAAATTGTTGGTCTTAGAAAAGAGATTGAGAAGACAAAAGCTATTAATCTTAAATTTGTTAAAGGATCTGAAACTCTGGATGAGATTATCAATGTGCAGCGTTCTCCACTAATCAAGACAGGTCTGGGATATAATGGAGAAACTTCTCAAGCATCCACCTCCAAAAGTTATCTTGATGCAGCAAGGAGGAGCGAGCAAAGGCCTAATAGAAATCATCAGGTAAATTAGGGACAGTTTACCTCAAGAATGAACAAAGTCTATCAAGAAAATCAGGGGCAATCTACCTTAAGGGCAAACAGAAGCTACAACCAGCCACAGGTAAAATCTTCCCAATTTGCCTCAAGAATGGATGTCAGTAGAAACTACAATCGGTTGGTTGATAGATTTGATAATCGCAGGAGTTACTTCAATGGCCAATGTTTCTCTTGCCATAACTTTGGTCACAAGGCAACTCAATGTGTTTCCTATAAGACAATCATGACTAGAGAAGCTCAAAAACAAAGAAGCATGACTGGAATCACGAAAAGAACATATAACAACTTTTCCGCCCTTCAAAGTGAAATTGAATGTTCTATTTGTAATAACTTCGGTCATGAAGATTCTGAATGCAGGAGCAGGATTCGGAAGACAATTTAGAAGGAACAAACCTCAAATGCCAGAACATGGAGAATGAAGGAACCGCAACCAGAAAGATCCGGGATAGCTTTATATGCAGAAGGACAGGAAAATCAATGGTACATCAATAGTGGATGTTCGAAACATATGACAGGTGATAAAGAAAAACTCCAATCATATAGTGCTTTAGAAAAAGGAAAGAAAGTTTCTTTTGGAAATGATACCCCTGCAGTCATAAAAGGAAAAGGCACTGTTCAGTTGAAAGAAAAAGTCAAAGCTGGAAATGTTTTGTATGTTGATGGCTTGAAGCATAATCTACTAAGTGTCAGTCAGATGTGTGATCAAGGAACTGAGGTAATATTTCGATCAAATGGATGCAGTGTTCATGATCTTGATACAGGGAAAACAGTGATCAAAGGCATAAGAACTCCAAATAATTTATACATATTTGAATAAGGACAACAACAATGTTATTTGAGCAAGAACAATGAACACTGGTTATGGCACCGGAGGTTGGGGCATCTAAGCTTTTCACAGATAAGGAAGGCATGCAAATACCAGGCAGTTCGTGGTCTTCTAGACATCAAAATTCCAGACAATACAATATGCAAATCATGTCAGTTTGGTAAGCAAACCAGAACTAACTTCCCTGAGAAGGAAGGATCAGCTAGCAGGCCCCTTGAACTAGTCCATACAGATGTATGTGGTCCATCTAGGAAAAGGTCACCTCGAGGAGAAGAATACTTTATATTATTCATTGACGACTTCTCTAGGATGGTTTGGACAGGACTTATGAAGCACAAAGACGAAGCCTTCGAAAAATTCAAATCTTTCAAAGCCTTGGTTGAAAAGGAATCAGATCACAAAATTAAGTGCCTTAGGTCTGATAGAGGTGGGGATTTTACCTCAAATGAATTTTTCGATTTTTGTGAAGAACATGGAATAAGAAGGGAATTCTCTACAGCTAGGACTCCTCAGCAAAATGGAGTAGTGGAAAGGATGAACAGAACGGTTCAACAAATGGCTCTTGCTATGCTTAATGAGTCTGGAACTCCCGCAACCTTTTGGGGTGAAGCTGCATTTGCTGTGGTTGTTATTCTCAACAAAACAAATGTCCAGGTGAACAGCACTCAAACTCCTCATGAGCTCTGGTATGGTGAGACTCCTTCGATAAAACATTTCAAAATCTTTGGAAGCAAATGCTATATTAAGAATAATGATGAACATCTTGGCAAGTTTAAACCTAGAGCAGATGAAGGGATTCTCCTTGGTTATTCCCCTCACAGCAAAGCATATAAGTGTTACAACAAAATACTTGGAAGAATAGTTGACAGCATTGATGTAGTGGTTGATGAAAAACGAAACATTCCTAGGCAAGTAAATTATGAGAATATCGAAGAGGATGAAGATCATCCTTCAAATCAGACTGATGATGAAGAAGAACCTCAAGAGGCACTAGAGGAACAGATAAGGATAGAAGAGAAGACTCCATCCAGGTATGTTCAAAAGAATCATCCAGAATCTCAAATTTTGGGGCAAAAGGAGGCAGGCATACAAACAAGAAGAACAATTGCAAAAGCTTCAAGCTATTTGGCATTACTCTCCTCCATTGAAGCACAAAATGTAAGAGAGGCATGCAAAGATGAATGCTGGGTCAAGGCAATGGATGAAGAACTTGAGCAGATCGAAAAGAACAAGACTTGGGAGTTGGTTCCTAGACCAAAAGATAAGAATGTCATAGGGGCAAAATGGATCTTCAAAAATAAGTTGAATGAAAATGGGGAAGTAATTAGAAGTAAGGCCAGACTTGTTTGTAAAGGGTATGCTCAACAAGAAGGAATAGATTTTGAATAAACTTTTGCTCCTATTGCTAGACTTGAGGCCATCTGAATGTTCCTTGCTCTCTCAAGCTTTCAGAAGTTCAAAGTATTTCAAATGGACGTGAAATCAACCTTTCTGAATGGAGACTTAGAAGAAGAAGTGTACATTGAGCAACCAGATGGTTTCATCCTTGGGAATGATCCAAATCTTTCATGCAGACTAAAAAAAGGCTCTCTATGGTCTTAAACAGGCTCCAAGGGCTTGGTACTACCGTTTGGACAAATATCTTCATCAACAAGGTTTTTCAAAGGGATTAGTAGATAGCAATCTTTATATAAAAATTGAAAATGACAAATTGCTAATACTTGTTGTGTATGTAGATGATATTATCTTTGGCAGCAATGAAGAAGCTATGAGTCAAAGCTTTGCCTTGGTGATGCAGAAAGAATTCGAAATGTCTTTGCTTGGAAAACTGACATATTTTCTTGGATTGCAAATCCAACAAAATGAAGGCGGGATCTTCTTGTCTCAAACCAAGTATCTCAAGCAGATTTTGAAGAAATATGGCATGGAAGATGCAAAACCTGTATGTACACCCATGGTGACAGGATGCAACCTCAGTGCAAATGATGAATCAGCAGCAGTGCATCAACCAACCTACAGATCTATGATTGGAAGTCTACCTTATTTGACAGGTACCCAACCAAACATCATGCATGTAGTGGGAATAGTTGGAAGATTTCAGGCAAATCCAAAGGAAACTCATCTTCAAGCAGTGAAGAGAATCTTCAAGTACCTTCAAGGAACTCAAAACTATGGCTTATGGTATCCTAGAGATAAAGATCTCACACTTCATGCTTATACAGATGCAGATTGGGCCGGAAGCGTGGATGACAGGAAGAGCACAAGTGGTGGTGCATTCTTTATGGGTTCCAGATTAGTATCTTGGTTTAGCAAGAAACAGAGTTCAATTGCTTTATCTACAGCTGAAGCGGAATATGTGGCTGCTGCATCTTGCTGCACTCAACTCCTTTGGATGATGCAGACCTTGCAGGATTTTCAAATCACTTGTACACCACCTATCTCCATCTTATGTGATAATACAAGTGCAATCAACATTTCAAAGAACCCAGTCATGCATTCAAAGACCAAGCACATACCGATCAAGTATCACTTTCTCAGGGAACAAGTGCTTGAACAAAAGGTCAAGTTGGAGTATGTTCCTTCTAAGGAACAAGTTGCTGATATACTCACCAAACCATTGCCCAGGGAGACCTTTGAATACCTCAAGCAAAAGCTGGGGGTAGTTGATGCATCATCTTGTTGTTGAATCTCATCTGTTTCAGAGATTGTTGGTTGTACGCGAGTTTCATATGGGGTATACGTGTACATTTGCTGGTTTATGGATTGGTCGAAGATCGAATGGCACAGGTTCAGGGGGAGCATATATAATGCATTGTTGGCATTATGGTAGCACAGAAGGAGAACATGGATGCTGATCTGAATATTGCTGCAATATGTCTCTATCTCTTTCACGGTCATTTATGGTGTATGGTGGATTATGGTTCTTCTTGAAGAAATTTTTTTTTTTCTTTCCTTTTGCAGATCTGGTTTATAGTCAGGGGGAGCATGATCAGCAGAGCAAAGACTTAAGCATGTTCTCAGGGGGAGCATAACCCTTTGCCCTTGATGTCAAAGGGGGAGAATGATATTGAGGATCTTGAGGTTGCCATCAAGTCCAAAGGGGGAGATTGTTGGCATTATGATTCAGGTTTGGCGCTATGGTACAGGTGTTGTACTTGATGGCAACTCACTCAAGTGGAAAAACTCTATTCAGGCTCTCAAAATGATGGAAAATAAGGGGTTCGCAGGTGCACCGTTCAAAAGGTGCGGACCCGTAGGTACACCAACCAAGAAGTGCGGACATACCCGCAGGTGCTCCATTCAGAAGGTGCGGACCCCAGTTCACTCACTCCAATGCAGAGAAGCGCGCACACGTGGGGTTTCTTATGTTTGGCCCTTGGTATTTAGCACGTCGTTCATGATCCTATTGTTTTGGCCCGTGGTATAGGATCTAAATTGTTGAACCCCAATTTGGATCCCTTGTATCGGTTTTCGATGGTTTTTTCCCATGGTTTGAATAAGGGCTTGCTTATAAAAAGGAAAGGAGATCACTTGGCTAGACACTTTGTGAAATTTGAATATCTTAAGATCTGAAATTTTGGGTAATCGGTTTTAAAAGCTAGATCTAAATCAAGGTGAAATTTAAGGCGAATCTATTGATAGGTCGTGATCTCTTGGGCGCATGATCAGATCTGTGGATCTGACTGTCTGTGGCACATTGGAGGACTGTTAATTTGGCTCTATTCAGAGGTCCGCAGGAGATCCACAGTGCAGGTGCGGTGGTCTGCAGCGCAGCAGAAGGCGCAGGTGCGGGGGTCCGTAGCGAAGCAAAAGGTGGTAGTGCGAGGTACGCAGAGCAGAAGAAAGCACAGTGCGGAGGTACGCAGAGGAACAGAAGGACCAGTGCGGGGGCACGCTGTCAGGCAGACAGTGCGGGTGCGGATCTGAGCTGAGGTACGCAATACAGCGGAAGGAGTAAGTGCGGAGGTACGCAGAGCAGAAGAAGGACCAGGTGCGGATCTGCACAGTTCAGGCACAGAAGAGCTGCGGATATTCGCAGGTTTATATTGGTGAAGTTGCAGACTTTTCTTGAAATATTTGTTGGCTGCCTTTTATCTATTGCTGCAGTGTTCTGGGTTTAGATTACTGGTATTGGTCTTCTGTTTACAGCATTCTGAGAAGTTGGGTGGTTCATTGGTTTGATTGTATAAGGAGATTGGTTGATTCACATGTACTTGATGATTATTTGATGTTCTTGGATCCAGTCTGAAAATTAATGAAACGTGGTCCTTAAAGAAGTAGAAGAGCTAAGGGGGTTGTAGCTCCCTTCCAGGAGAGACTGGAAAATGAGAGAGAGTTGTAGCTCTCTGTAGGTTGCAGCCTACGTACTGGTAAAGGACTGCACCAGTACAAAATCCTTGTAAAAGAAGTTTCTAATTGAAAGAAGATAGAGACATATTGTAGCAGGTGGTTTTCACCCACATTGGGTTTCCACCTTATATCTGGTGTTCTTTGGTGTGCCTATCTGTTTTTCTTGTTCTTGTTCATTATTATATGGTATTGACATACAAATTAATGATCAATATCTGAAGAATAAATTAAAGTATAAATCTGGAAGGTATATTGAAAAGAATTTGATAATACTAATTCACCCCCCCTCTCAGTATTATTTCCAACAGTTTTCACCTTAGATTTTTATTTATTTATTTATTTCCCTTTTTTCTCTTCTTCTTCTTTTATTTATTTTCTTTATTTATTTTTTTATTTTTTCTTCCCTAACCTAATTGAAAAACGAAATCACTTTTAAGTATAATAATAATTCCAATGGATCCAAGTGCACATCAATATGATAGACAAGATGATGTGGGGGCTTGAAATGTATGTTGTGCCATGTACTTGGATTTCAGAGACCAAATGATTTGACTTTGAAAGGATCAAGCATATTTGAGGAAGAGAGTGATGCTGCAACTTAGTGAATGTCTGGAACCATACTTCAATGTAGTTGTGATATCCCTGGTCCGCTTGCTGATTTGGATCATCTTGGATGTCTTCTTCTTTCATGACCCTCAAATCTTCCTCTTTTTGCTGAGTGTTCTCTTGAACATATGGAGGAATTGATGGTAACCATGAGGGATCTTTCTTCATTTCTAATTTTGTTGTCTGTTCTTCATCAACTGCAACCCATGGTTCTTTGATCTTCTCTTTGGAACCTTCTTCTTTTGTATGTTGTCTTTCAATGACATCAGGAGAATCTCTCTTTTGCAATACTCTTCCTGAGCTATGGTGAATACCATAGATCTCAAGAGGAGATGGTTGGAAGTGTTGCATCTCAGCATTGTAAGTGGGCTGAGCTACTTCAATGTGTGGGTTTGGAAATGGTGGTACAGGTAGTTGAGTGAGAGCATATAGTTGAGATGGATGTGGATGGGGTTGTGGTTGTGGTGGAGGTGAATGGCAAGGATAGCATGCAGTTTCGTATGGAGGATATGGAGGAAAATATTGAGGATATTGAGGATATTTGGGATATTGTGGATGTTGTGGATGGCTCCCATAAGTTCCTTGCCAACCTTGTTGCCAAGATTGGTTTTTGGGTTGTGATGGCCAATGTTGTGAAGGAAAAGGTGTGTTCCAACTACATGGAGGTGGATGTGCATAAGCCTGAAATTCTGAATTAGGCTCTTGCATCATATCAGGCTAAATAAGCTACCATGGTCCTCTTGGAGCTACATAACATTGTTGCATTGGCAATGGACTTGGTCCATTGTCCTCCTGGTGAACTTTCTTCAACCTTGGTAATGATGGACAATGTCTAACATCCTATGATTCTGCAACACAAATATCAGCATTTTCTTTTCCTTCATCTTGCATTCTTAACATTTCTACTTGTTTTGTTAGATTGCTAAGAATTTCTGCTTTAAAATCATCAAACAAATTTACAAGTTTCGCTTGACTTACTGATCTTGATGCTGATTTACCTACTCTTGATTTTCCTCTTGATATGTGTTTGCATGGTTCACAAATTTCCTCAAATGATATTTGGCACACATCACCTTTACTCATGATATTAAGGAGATCAATCCATTCATCCCTAATTGTTCTAAGTAAGAGGGTTTTTAGTGTCTCAGATCCTAAATGATGTAGCTTTTCCCTCTTAACGGTGTACATGAACCTCTCTATTAGATCCTCTAGACTCTCATCTTCTCTTTGATTCATTCTCAAGATTTCTTCTTTAGGATCATGATCTTTATATTTTTCTAGAAATATCTTTTGCGTATCATTCCATGATCTTATTGAATTAGTCCTTAAGCTCATGAACCATCTAAGAGCTCTATCCTTTAAATTTGTTGGAAACAATCTCAGTTTTTGATTTTTTGATAAACAACCATAAGATCTACAAATAATTTCAAATTCAAAGAGAAAGGTTTCCAGATCCTCTGACCCTAGACCATGAAATTTTGGAAGAAAGGATGGAGGGATGTTCTTCATGTGCACACTACCATCAATATCTTGAATGGGAAATCCAAGAGGATCTTCCTCATTGTCATCATCTCCATCCATTTCCTCTACATTCTATGCCATTTTCTTCTTCTACCTGTAAGAGTGAATGGTGATGTGGCTCTTACTGCACCACATGATCAAATGGGGGTGTTGGTTGGTGTTGGAGAATTTTTTTTTTTTTGTTTTTATGATTGAAAGGAAAACTATAATGCACTGCAATTTTCTACTTTTGAAATTAAATATGCCTAAAGAAAATATTTTTTTTTGTTTTGCATAAATGAAATTGCTGATTGAATGAAAATACTTCTGACAAAAAGAAAACTACTTGCAGAATGAAATTGCTTAATTGAATGAAAAACACTAACAAAAGGAAACTACTTGCAAAATGGAAAGGAAACTAGATTAACTTGCAGAATGTAAAGGAAAGCAAATAAATGACAAAATGAAAGAAAGAAACTAAATTACTTTTGCATAAATAAACTAATGGAAGAAAGTTGGAAACTAGAAAATAGAAGAAAAGAGCAGTAATCACTACTACTCTGACACCTCCCTGGAAACAGCGCCAAAAAGTGATGAGCATAGGTATTGCAGCAAGAATGCTGCAACTCCCAAGGCTACCAGCTTTACTTATCAACCTGGGGTTAGTACAAACTTGGAGGTGACTGTGATATATACACAAGTAGAAGTGAAGGTACTGCCTGTTGTCACTGCTCATCTCACAAGAGACCCTAGGGGTTCCAAGCCAAACTTCTATAGGGTAAGAAGAAGCTTGATTTTGATGGAAGGAGAGCAAACCTATTCTAGGGGAGAGCTATTCTACTGCAGAAATGAAGAAAACAACATGCAAACCTAAATCACCATAACCTAATTAATCATGAAAACAACTAGACTAAGCAGAATTGCTAAGCAACACTAATCTAATGCTAACTATCTAAGTTGCAGGAGTAAAGCAACAAAACTAGACTAAGGGGTCAAAAATGGAACTAGGCTAAGTCTGTGTATAAGCGGAAGAAGTGGTGAGAGGTCGAAATGGTGAAAAGAGAACGTAATGGGCAATAACGCATGAGGACTGTTGGATCAGGCGAGTGAAGGGTAAATGAACGATTGAGATCGGACGGTAGGAGGGTACATAGGCAAATGGGCAGACATGGTGGATTAACAGGATGGACGGGTGGGATTATATCGCGGAGGCGATCGAAAGATGAACGGCGGAGAACACGGGCAGAAGAAAACATGCAAAAATGGTATTGGGTGATGCGACAGCCATCAGATCTGGCAGGGCAAATCGATGGTGGAGATTGGACCGCGAAAATAAATGTGCAAAAATGATGAGCGGGTTTGGAGGGTAGTAAGCGGGATATCGCGCGCCCTCAAAGTCGTAAATGGTTTTCCATAATTTTGCGTGATTAACCTCCCTGACCGACACGTAACACGGGGAAACTGCCCATATCGTTTGCCCTCAGCCCGATAACAGTCAGAGAGGAAATCCACGCGATATCGCGCGAAGGCCGTTGGATCTGGCAAGGCAGATCTATGATAGAGATATGACCAAGTAGGTTGGTGAGCGGGTGTGCAACAACTGTCGGATATGACAAGGCAGATCGATGGTTGGGATTTAAAAGGCAGAAAGTCAAACGCGAAAAATGGATCTAGCAGCAATTGGTGGGTTTTGCATGTGAAAGGCAATTTACTGACAGAAAACGTTTAAACATGAATTTTCCAGCTTCTGCTCAGGCATTTCGTGCTGAAGGAAAATGGCATGGGAAGATGCGTGAGAGCTAAATGACAGATAGAGAGTGATCGAGCTGATTACCATTAAAGGGGCAAAGTGATAGTGAACTCAGTGACTATGTTTAAATGAAAAAACTCTATGAAAACCAAAACCGTGTGTTTTTGGGTTGCTGCAGGGTTTCTTCCTCACACCATGGTCCCATAGGGAGGAGGTGAGTCCGAAACACCTGTGAGAAACCTTGTGGATCTTTTATTTTCCAACCTACTGATTAAATGAAAGAATTAATGGAACAAACTGAAATACAACTACTCTATTCTACACCACTGTAATGAAACTGCAACTATTCAAGAAAATGAACAGAAAACAGGAATCTGCTTAAGTACATGAACAGGAAAGCCATGAATCTATGCTGAACCACTATAATGAACATGCATCTACCTAACCAAATGAACAATTAAACCATGCATTTATCCTACTGCTTTAATGGAAATGAACTGCTTGAGCAAATCCATTGAAAGCATGAATCTATACTACTGCTGTAATGAGAATGCATCTGATTAAACAAATGGACAAAAAGCAGGAATCTATGCTACTTAACAATACAATTGATCCAAAATATTTTGCTTATATATGTGTTAAATAATTACATGCATAAATTGTAGCTTAACATAGAAAACTTAATGTGCACATGAGAGAAGAGGAGAAACACATAAAGCATGAAAGAAGTAAACAAGACTTGATAACGGAGTTCATCTAACTTGGACTACATCTCCGGGCCCTGCTCGATCAATGGGGAGGCCTTCATTCATTAAGTGGCATGAGAAAGAAGAGTACAAGCATTAGTTACAAAAAGGAGTTGTATACCTCCATATTGAAAAATGGCTGAAAATTGCAGAACTCTAATGGAGAAATGGACAGTGCCATTGCGTTTGTGGTGTTGAGAAGTGTTGAAACCATATAAAATTTGTCAAATTCTGACAAAGTGAAAATTCGGCCCTCCTGCAAAATTTTGCCTCGAACTGCGTGCATTGCCTCCTCTGCCTGGGCACACTGACAAACTATGTTTAAGTATAAACTAGGTGGCATATTCTTCAATAAAATTTTTATAGTGCAGTTGGTGGAAGGTCCGGTTAATATGGCGGAGGTCGGGCAGTCAAACCCCGCCTCCTCATTTTTACATATAACAAACTTTTTTTTATAACTTTTACAAACGAATTTTTTTTAGAAATGAGAGTTTGGTTGGGTCGAGCTCGCCTTGGGTGGCCCGCCCACTGTACCCACCTCCATGTTGGCTGTTGCAATAAATGGTGGCTTTTTTTGGGTTGGGTCTGCACCCCAAGGGCTGGCCCACCCACTCCTTGTCATTGTTTGTTATGAGCGGTGGGGTGGCGGGGTCATGGGCGCCCACCCGTTTGGGTTGTGGTTCCATCGGAGCAGCTAGGGGTCGTGGCATGCCCCTCCACCACATATGATTTTTTTATATGTGGTTATGAGTTGAGGTGGCGAGGTTGGTGGCCCGTCACCCCCCTTTTTTTATATTTTTTTGTTTAATAAAACAACCTGCACGTTTTTGAAAATTCGGTTTTTTAACCGAAGGGGTCATTTTAACGGGGAAACAATTTTTCCCAGAATCTAGTAGGAGTTGGCCAGATTTCATCCACCAGAAAAGGCCAAATTGTGTCTTTGTTAAGCCTGCCCGGTCATCAAAAGTCAACCCAACTTTGACTGCTTCTATCTCCTTCATCCGAACTCGGATTGGAGTGTCGTTTGCACCATTGGAATCATGGCGACGAGCACTTCGATCTGATGTCATGTTCATCGCCTTTCCGCCACTTTGAATTTTGAGCTTTTTCCATGCCATCCTCCCCATTGAGGAGCTTTTGGACCACCAAAAGCTTTATCATTCAATTGGCAAGTGAGGGAATTATTCCCTCACTCTTTCTTTTTCCAGCCATTTTGCCTTGCTAGGGTGCATCCCCTTGAAACCAACTCGAAGGTATTCCACGTCTCCCCATCGTGAATTCTTGGTTCTTCTGTCAAGGATGATGTCTTCAGGTAACTCATTGTGCTACTCTGGTGCAAAGTCATCAACTGTAGGGACTGTACCCATCTCTTTAGTGTCCATGATCAATGGTGGCTCATACAACTTTAAGTTCTCCACATTCACTATGGAGTACATCTGCATATATATCGGCAAATCGAGATGAAAGGCATTGTTTCCAATCTTCTCCAAGATGGTGAATGGACCATACCGGATTGGTCACAACTTCTTCCCTTCTCCCTTCATCCTTTCCTTGTTGATATGGAACCACACTTTGTCACCCACTTGAAATTGATGGTTGACTCAGTGTTTGTCATGTTGAGCCTTGTACCGGGCTTGACGTTTCCCCCACTGCTCCTGTACTGCTTGGTGAATCAACTGGATCCACTGAATGAATTGCTGCACTTTGTCCCTATCATCACGTCCACTGGAGTCATATTCCCTTCCAAAGACCATATCAAAAGGGTCTTTTGGTAGGTAGCCAAAACATGTCTCAAATGGTGAACGATGCGTAGATGAGTGCACTGCTCGATTGTAGGAATGTTGCACATATGGAAGATGCTCATCCCACAACTTAGGATGTTTCCCACAATAGCCTCGCAACAAGTGTACCACGGTGCGGTTGACAACCTCTGTCTGTCTGTCAGTCTGTGGATGAAATGTCGTGCTTCTTTTCAACTTGGTGTCCATCATCTTCCACAAGCTGGTCCAAAACTCTTCAAGAAAGCAAGAGTCCCGATCAGACAAAATTGATGTGGGCAACCCAAAATGGACCTAAACATGCTGAAAGAAAAGATAAGAAGTCTAGTCTGCAGTGATCTGCCTTTTACAAGGCATTAAAATACACATCTTACTAAAACAGTCAATGACGACATACAAATAGTCGTGACTTTTTCTAGACAAAGGCAAACCTCCTACAAAATCCATTGACACACTTTCCCATGGATGACTCGGAATAGGGAGTGGTGTGTAGAGCCCGAGTTTTCTATTAGAGGGCTTTGAAACAGAACACATCACACATCCCTTTACATAGCGAGTCACAATGTTCTTCATATGAGGCCAAAAACAAAATCTTTGTACATGACACAAAGTTTTTTCAATACCAAAATGACCAGACACAAGGGAGGTGTGGGCCTCCCGGATTACATGTACCCTTTCTCCTGTGGGTATGCACAATTTTCCAAGGTGATACAACAGTTTCCCCTACAAGTGATAGTTGTCCACCTGTGAACCATGGGTTAGTTTTGCATAAATCTCCTTAAATTCATCATCATTAGCATATTGTTCAGCATAACTTTCAAAAGATAACGAAGAATTATGCAAAATAACAGAAGCAGAAATAGGAGGGCGAGATAGCATATCGACCACTTTGTTGCTAGTGCCCTTCTTATACTTTATTACTAGATGAAACTGCTGAAGAAAACCCATCCACCTGAAATGATGAGATTGCTGCAACTTGGTCTATGACTGAAGATACTGCAAGGGCTGATGATCCGTATGGATGATGGTCTCCTTGCCGATTAGGTAGTGTTTCAACTTTTTCACACTCTGGACCAAGGAATATAAATCCTTGTCATAAGTGGGATAATTTATCACAACCTGAGAGAACTTCTTTGAATGGTAACATATCGGCTTCTTTTGCTGCATCAGTATAGCTCCCATGGCATATTCATTGGCGTCTATTTCAATATTGAATGGCTATTGGAGATCTGGTAAGGCCAAGACTAGTGCGGTGCTGATCTTTTCTTTCAATGTTTCGAAGGACTTGTGCTGATTTCCTCCCCATTGAAAAACTTGCTTTACACTTGTCAATGCGTGTAAAGGTGCTGCGATAATAGAGAAATTGGCAATAAGTCTCCTCCAATACTGCACTGCACCCAAAAAGCTACAAACCTCAGTTACACTAGTAGGCATAGGCCAATTTACAATTGCTTCAACTTTAGAAGGATCAATTTTTAGCTAACCATGACCAACAAATGACCTAGGTAAACCAAAGAGGTTTTCCCAAGCTCACACTTTGACAATTTTACATAGAGTTTTTCGTTTTTCAATACATCAAACACTTTCTTCACATGACATACATGTGCATTCCAACTTTTACTAAAGATAAGAATATCATCTAGATAGACAAGAACAAATTCATCAATGAAAGGCCTAAAGAGATCATTAATGACCCTCATGAAAGTGGCTGGAGCGTTGCAAAGTTTGAATGGTATCACCATCCATTCGAACAACCCCTATTTGGTCTTGAAGGTGGTTTTCCACACATCCTACTCTGCAATTCGGACCTGGTGATAACCACTACGCAAATCCAATTTGGTGAAATAGATAGCATTATTTAACTGGTCTAATAATTTATCAATGCGGGGAAGAGGGTAACGATTTTTCACTGTGATTTTTTAGTGCTCGATAATCCACGCACATCCTCCATGTGCCATCTTTCTTCAGCACTAAGACAATCAGTGAGTCGCATGGAGAAGTGCTCGGTATGACGACCCCTTGGTTCAATAGTTCCTGCACCTGCTTTTTGATCTCCTCCATCTCAATGGTCGACATCCTGTACATGTCAATATTCGGTAAAGGAGCGTCATGCTGCAAATGGATCTCATGTTGGATTTCCCTATTCGGAGGTAATCCCATTGGTTCATGAAACATTTCATCATAGTTAGAAATTAATTCACATAATTCCTTTTTATGCACATGATCACAACCCTGGAAAGCATCGAATAATTCTGCATCTTTTCCCCTTACAATCATAAGCATGCAACCCTTACTGGAATTCACCAGCCTCTTCATTTGTCTTGCACTTACAAGGCTGGAATTGATTTTAGTTTGATGATCCCTTACAATATATTTTACCCCATATTTTGTGATTTGGTATTTGTTTTCATGACGGAAGAATATTGCCTTTCTATCATATAGATATGGACTCCCTAACACCATGCCACATATATCCAATGGTATCACATCAAATTTTACCTCATCCACTAACTTAGAAGCGATCACAAATTTAACCTTACACTGCTTAGTTACATTCATTTTTGCTTTATCATGTATCCATCCAAGTGGGTAAGGTTTTGGATGTGGTTTGGTTTCCAAGCCTAGCTTCTTTACCAAGGACTCTGAAATTAAGTTTGCTTGGGATCTGGTATCAAATAGAGTTTCCACTTTTGTATGATTTATGATAAATCTAATACGAAATAGCTCAGTTCTCTTTCATTCATTAGAAAGAGACTCATATATTGAACTAGTGCCTTCATGTGATTCAGAATTAACATGAGGTGTAAGAGTACCTTTTGTTCCTGCTATTGTTATCAATGCTTCATCTCTGGAATCGGATCAAAGGTCTTGCTGCACAGTTGCCACTGTCTTCTGCTTACCTTTTCCTCCATACTTCTTTGGTCTCTTTTCTGGGTACTGTTTCCAACAATGATCGTCATCATGACCTTTCTTTTTGCAGTGATTGCAATAAGGTCTTTCTCCTTCATCTTTCTTGGTTGATGTCTTCCTCTTATCCTTTCCTTTTCTTTTCACTTTGGGTTTTCCATTTGGAGGTTTGAAAGGTGGTTTCTTGAAATGATCATCTCTTTCATTTTTTCCCCTGTTCTAAGGATGAATTGCCTTTACACTGGTGGAGTCAATATTAGTTGGTCCAAACAATAATAATGAATGTCTAAGGTAACTATGTAATGATCCAATATACTTAGTTACTACTTCTGATGAGTCAAGTGCAATGTCCAAATTAAGTGCCTGTTTTCTAAATTCCTCTATAAAGCTTTGAACATATTGACCTCTGCCTTACCTTAAGTATTGCCAATCCCTTAAGGCTTTTTGTTTATAATCCAAGGGATAGAATTGTTCCTTTAATGTAGAAATGAAACTAGGCCATGAGGAAAGAAGATTACCCACACTCTTATTGCTTCACAATTTTCTCTCCCACCAAACGAGAGCAGTGTTACTCAACCGAAGAGAGGCCAACTGAATCTTTGCCTTGTCCTCATCGATCTGCTAAATCCTGCAGTAGATTTCAATCTTCCTAATCCAGTTATTAAGCTTTTCTACATTACTTTCACCGTTAAACATGGGAAGATCAAATTTGACATCTAATTTAAAGAAAGGTTTCTTAGATGCATCCCTTGAATTTCTATGATGATGGTGATGAGAGGAAGAAGAACTTTCACTCATGGAAGGAGAAGGAGGGGGTTCTTCTCCACCATTTCCATGCACTAAACCTTGTTCTTCTGGATTTCTCTCTTCTGCTTTCTCTAGCCTTGAAAGAAACTGACCGACATTCTCTGCCATTGTATAGAAGGTTTTGTGGAAATTGCGCTCCTCTTCATGACGAGCCTCTTCATCTGCCATGTTTCTCCTTCGATGTGCACGCCCCGCTTCGGGATCGAAAGACTTTAGTTTCCCTTCGCCTCTTTGGAGCCTGTTTCTTGTTAGCATACAAACATGCAATTCACATCTAAAAAAGACCTGCTTTGATACCACTTGATCCAAAATCTTTTTCTTATAGATGTGTTAAATAATTACATGCATAAATTGTAGCTTAACATAGAAAACTTAATGTGCACATGAGAGAAGAGGAGAAACACATAAAGCATGAAAGAAGACAACAAGACTTGATAACGGAGTTCGTCTGACTTGGACTACGTCTCCGGGCCCTACTCGATCAATGGGGAGGCCTTCATTCATTAAGTGGCATGAGAAAGAAGAGTACAAGCATCAGTTACAAAAAGGAGTTTTATACCTCCATACTGAAAAATGGCTGAAAAATACAGAACTTTGATGGAGAAATGGACAACACCATTGTGTTCATGGTGTCAAGAAGTGTTGAAACCATATAAAATTTATCAAATTCTGACAAAGTGAAAATTTGGCCCTCCTGCAAAATTCTGCCTCGAATTGCGTGCACTGCCTCCTCTGCCTGGGCGTACTGACAAATTGTGCTTAAGTATAAACTGGGTGGCATATTCTTCAATAAAATTGTTATAGTGTAGTTGGTGGAAGGTTCGGTTAATATGGAGGAGGTCGGGCAGTCAAACCCCACCTCCTCCTTTTTACATATAACAAACTTTTTTTTTATAACTTTTACAAACAATTTTTTTTTAAAAATGAGAGTTTGGTTGGGCCAAGCCTGCCTTGGGTGGCCCGCCCACCGTACCCACCTCCATGTTGGCTGTTGCAATAAATGGTGGCTTGTTTTGGGTTGGGTCCACGCCCCAAGGGCCGACCCACCCACTCATTGTCGTTGTTTGTTATGAGTGGTGGGGTGGCGGGGTCATGGCTGCCCACCCGTTTTGGTTGTGGTTCCATGCGAGGGGCTAGGGGTTGTGGCCTGCCCCTCCACCACATACGATTTTTTTATATACGGTTATGTTGGGGTGGTAGGTTTGGTGGCTCACCGCCCCCCTTTTTTTATATTTTTTTTGTTTAATAAAACAACCTGCACATTTTTGAAAATTCAATTTTTTGACCGAAGGGTCATTTTAACGGGGAAACAATTTTTCCTGGAATCTCGCCGGAGTTGGCCGGATTCCATCTACCGGAAAAGGCCAAATTGTGTCTTTGTTAAGCCTGCCCAGTCATCAAAATTCAACCCAACTTTGACTGCTTCTATCTCCTTCATCCGAACTCGGATTGGAGTGTTGTCTGCATCGTTAGAATCAGGGTGACGAGCACTTCAATATGATGCAAAGTTCTTCACCTTTCCGTCACTTTGAATTTTGAGCTTTTTCCATGCCACTGTGTCTGGAGATCCACCTAAATCAACAATGAAGAGGAGCTTTGGCTGCTAGGGTCGGGCCCTAATCCAAGAGCCTTAGCCCTCTGAGTTAACTCAGTGCTGGCTCAAATCAAAAGTCATCTTCATTATCAAAGAACTGTATTACATCAAAACTATTACAAAGTAGAAGTTTGAATCCTTGCTAACTGACTGATTGACTATCTATTTAACTGGTAACTTACTGACTAAAAAAACTGAGGTCCTAAGCCTCTTTATTTATACATCTCTCAACGAATTCCCTCAAAATTAGGGAGGTACAACTCCCAACTTAATGGTAACTTGTCCTTTCACTTTCACTAGCTCGGTTGCCTTTTAGTAGGGAGGCTGCTTGTACTTCCATTTGCTTGGTTGTATTTTAGTACTCTTGATTTGGTTGTTTGTACCTTTAGCTGATGGAGGGATATTCGAATGGATGGGCAATAAATGAGGAGGATTTACCTCCTGTAATTCCTCTCCCTTGTCTCATCTAAGTTTTTACCAAGGTCTTTTACCATAGTTCCTTGCTTTTACCTTTTATCCATGCATTTCGCTCATTTTTATCCTTTATTCCTACATTACATGCACATTAGACCACAAAGCAAAATATCCAACTCTAACTCATCTCATAAGAAAAATATAATCAAAAGTATGCAATGAGTTGTGAGAATAGTTGGTTTGACTAAGCTAGGAGGTTAATTAAGGCCAATTAAGGCCCATGTAATTACTCAATGATGAGGCTCATCAGGTGCCAGACGAAATTTTCACTTGGTGATTCCA
Source organism: Pinus tabuliformis (assembly GCA_031772625.1). Taxonomy (NCBI): domain Eukaryota; kingdom Viridiplantae; phylum Streptophyta; class Pinopsida; order Pinales; family Pinaceae; genus Pinus; species Pinus tabuliformis. The sequence continues at coordinate 497,967,229 of CM062813.1, forward strand.
GAAAAGGCAGATCCATAGGATGGAGAAGCAAATCAATCTAGTTTGTAGATCAGTTGGCAGGGAAAACTACTAGAGAGCACAACTTCTTCATTTTTTGGCCAAATTAAGCCCAAAAACAGCCCAACTAGGGGTTTTTTATTGTTCTGAAGCCATTGGAGACATAATATTTACATTCTGAGTACTATAAATACATATAAACACATATTTGAGCACTTAGTGAAAGAGGCCCAACATTGGAAGCTGGACCAAGAGATGTAGCCCAGGAGAGGGGTGAACTCCTTTATCATTTTTACTATTATGTGTTTCTGATATGGAATATTTGTCTCTGCTTGTGTTGTTAACTACATTTAAAACCCATTATTTTATGTGTTTTGAGAAGTGATCCATTGCCTAAAATACAACACATTATCTTCAAGTTTACATTACATATCAGTTTGGTATCAAAGCTCAAGGTTATTTTGAAGGTTTGATTTGTTTACAAGTGTTTTCTGATGCTTATAAGGTTGAAGCTTAAAACATGATAAGGAGAACTTGTGGATCCAAGGTATCAAATTGTTTCAAGGAGAACACACATACCTCAAGCTTCACTAGTCATGGCACATGAAGAAGGTCCTGAAGGGATGTCTGAAGATGAGAGAACTTTCAGAAAAGCCTTCTTTGAAATGTCTGAAATGGTAAAAGTTATTTATGAGGAGAGGAACTCAAGGTTGCAAGGAGAGAGCTCAAAACCTCCAAAATGAGATGGAGGAAAATGAGACAAACCTCCAAAAGGGAATGGAGGAAATGGTGACAAGCCACCACCTTCACCTCCATCCTCATCCTCATCTTCTTCTACTTCTACCCTTTCACAAATACCTCCAAATTATCCAGAGGGGCATGGTAAAACTCCTTTGTTAAAGCTTGACATAAAGTTTGAATTGCCTATGTACAATGGAGAGGTAAATTATGAGAAATTAGATAATTGCGTTTCTCAGATTGGAGTGCATTGCAGGCTACAAATAATCAAGGATGATGAACCCAAAATTCAACTTGCTTCTCTTAGGTTAGAAAGTGCAATACTTATTTGGTGGGATGCCAAAACTCAAGAGGACATGAAGAAACATGGTAAGGTTTTGTCCTCTTGGAATGATTTTTTTGTTGCAATAAGAACACAATTTTATCCATTAGTATACATGCAAAAGACTATAATGGATTGGAAAAACTTTAGACAAGCTAAGGGTCAAAATGTGCAAAGCTATACTCAAGAATTTAGGAAAAGATCTTTGATTTTGGGTATAGATTTATCCTCCCAAGATACTCTACTGAAATACATTGGAGGTTTACATAGTTATTTGAGACACACAATTCTCATGTTTAACCCTACAAAACTAGATGAATTTTGTGTATAAGCAACTCATTTAGAAGCAAGAAGGAAGAATATTTTTGAAGAAACTAGTGAGAAATAATTTAAGTCTAGAGAAAAAGGAAAAGGGAAGTTCATAGGCAATGATAAAAATAATGCTTCAATCAAGAAAGAGGGAAAACAACTCACATGTAAACATTGTTCCAAAGAAGGCCATGATGAAGACCACTATTGGAAACTTCATCCTGAGATTAGATCCAAAAGGTTTAATAACGAGGAAGAGAAGATTGTTGCAACTACACAACAAGATTTAGGATCTGATCATGGAAAATTTTAGGGGCTAATATTCACCCAGTGGGCTAATTTTCCATGATTTTCTACAAAAAATATTCGCTAATTTCCAATTTTTATAAAAGATAATTCGCCCAAATTTTAGAATATAAAATTATTTTACCTTAAAAATCGCCAACATTATATAGAGACTATATATAAAATCATTATAAATTTTAATAATTTTACAAATATATCAATAAAATTTTTATAGTTTGCATATTAGGGATTAGTGAGATTCGCCAATGTTTTTAAACTTCAAGAAAATTTTCCATCCTTAAAATTTTCCTTGGATTTGATTCTAGAGATGAAACAAAAATCATAGCCATGGGATTGAAAGGTAAGGATTCTATTGCAAGTACTAGTTCTTCTAGCAAGCCCATTGAAACTAAAAATGAAAGAGAAAGAATAGAGATTTTCCATATTAGAGTCATCACAAAACATAACAAAGTAGATACTTTGTTTGATAGGGGATCACAAGAAAACCTTATTTCAGAAGGCATTGTCAAGAAGCTAAATAATTTGGAAACCATTCATCATCCTAAACCTATCCTTTGGGTTGGGTATGTGACAATGCCAAATTGAAGTGACAAGAAAATGTATACTTAAATTCTCCATCACTGGAAATTTTACTAATGAGGTAGAACTTGATGTGGTACCACTTGAAATATGCGGGATTGTTTTGGGAAGCCCATACTTATTTGATAGGAAATGCATCTTTCATCGCCATAAGAACAAGTATCATTTGTTTAAAAATGGGATTAATTATATTGTTAGAGAACATCACAAGAAGTTGAATTTGTCTCTTGTGAATGCTAGACAAATGAAGAGGTTTGTAAATGCTAGTCAGAATTTTGCATTGTTGATGATTAAACATAAAGATGTTGATGAATCTAAAGCCTTCCAAGAATGTGATGCAAGATTAAAATCTGATTTAGTTGAAGTTGTTAATACATGTGATAAGATGTTTCAAGAATCTAATGTGTTGCCTCCCAAAAGAGGAAAACAACATGAAGTTCAATTTTAGCAGGATGCATCACTTTTGAATATTGGTATGAACAAGATGCCAGTGTTAGAGAATGTAGGAATCAAGAAGAAAAAGCAAGAGCTACTTGACAAAGTGAACATTAGTTCTAATACATATTCTTGTGGGTCTGCTAATGTTTTGGCTTTGAGGAAGGATGGTGCATGGCGATGCCGATCACATTTAGTGAAGAGTCAAGCCAAGTACAAGGTGAAACATGATAAGCATAGTGTTGACTACAATTTTCAGGTTGGAGATGAAGTAAGGCTTTACATCATAAAAGAAAAGCTTCAAGGCGAAAAGAAACTTAAACTAGGTGAGCCTCCTTTTATTGAAGACCTAGGAGAGAATGTTTATATTTTTTCAAGAGAAGTTTTCTCTCTTGAAAATATTGAAGAATTGCAACAAGATTCTATCCTTGACAAAAAAAATAAGAACTTCAAGAAGAGGGAACATGAAGCACCTTCATATGGAGCTCAAAGGTACAAAACCAAGAAAAGCCAAATGGATTGAGATTGGAAGGGTGAGGGAATCGTACCCTCATCTGTTTGTTGACTGAAAGTAGTCTTTTGGAGGTCTAAAAGCTTCCAGTCGGGAGGAGTGATCCAAGGGATCAGTAAAGTGCTCAAAATTCAAAGCATTCAAAATTTCTTGAAACCTATACCAAAGCATAGATCTCGACGACCTAAATCCAATGCAACTTGAATCGCTCAAAACTGATGCCATATGCTCCCGATATCACTTTCTGATCATTTACCCAAACAAGTAAAAAATTTGCAAGTTGGATGTAGGACTACTAATTGGATAGTCTATACACTGACTGGGCAGGGTGACTAGACCGGTTAACTGGGTTTCTTGAGCCAATGGTAGGTTGCCACTTGGCCTCTCAGTATTGGTTTGTATTTGCTGAGTTTTGATTGGTTGAATTGGTGGTTTGTTGGCCCAATGAGTGGGAGCCACGTGGGCCAATAGTGGGCAGCCACGTGGCCTCGCAATGGTCAGCTAAAATTTTACTATGGCCAAACTTCCTCCAGGTGAGTCGAGCACAAGACCGGTGTGGTGGCAACACAACGCCTTACCGTTAGGGCCTAGGGTGGAACTTAACCTTTATAGTTTTGAATATGTATTCAAAATTTATGTGTTTTGTTGTTGGGGGATGGGGTTGGGACAAAGCCCTGGCCCTTGGTCACCCTACTGCCACAAGAGCGAAAGTATCAGGAGTCGAGGGCTTGGGCTTAGCCCCGGTCCAATATTCCAACACCCAAAGTTATGAACCACCAGACCACATGCCAACAACGCAGAACAGTTGAGGGGGTGTAACTTTGGGGACCAACCCACATTCGCAACACCCACATATGACCAGTGTCATTTGCAGCAGAGGGATCAACTGAGGTTTTGTGACAAGCGATAAGGATTAAGCCCAATCCCTGGTTTTATGATGAATCATCTAACCTAATGTGCGGCAAGAGAAAAGAGGTAGCAAGTGGTCGTAAAATAATGGGAATAACCCTGGGTTTTATGGCACTCCAAAAAACCACATGCTAACGAGCCTGGGGGCTATGCCAATAGGGGCAGGTGATTAGCGTCATCCCCCAGGTGCATGGCCCCATGTGGCCCAATTTTTCCACTTACAGACCTTATTGGTCATTTAAACGGGGCAACAAAATGCACCTAATTCAACGCGAATCTCGTTGGCTCTGGGCGAAATCATTGCTTGGAAGTTCTGAAAAAACGCAGATTCATAGGATGGATAGTATATTAGTGCAGTTTGTAGATAAGTTGGCAGGGAAAACTTCTAGAGAGCATAACTTCTTCAGGTTTTGTCCAGATTGAGCCCAACAAGAGCCTAGTTGGGGGTTTTTGACTATTATAAAGCCATTGGAGACATAATATTTACCTTTTGAGCACTGTAAATCCATGTAAACATAAATTTGAGCACTTAATGAAAAAGGTCCAACATTGGAAGCTGGACCAGGAGCTATAGCCCAGGAGAGGGGTGAACTCCTTTATCATTTTTGTTGTTATGTGTTTCTGATATGGTATATTTTCCTTTGTTTTTGTTGATAACTAAGTTTAAAAACCACTATTTTATGCTTTTTTCAAAGTGATCCATTGCCTAAAATACATAAATTTTTACTTGCAATTTTTCCATCACCTTCAAGTTTGCATTACAGATCAGTGGAAGGCCGTCACTGAGTTATTCGAAAATGGTAGTGATGCCAAGAAATTGGCATTAAGGGACAAACTCAGAAATATCTGTATGTAGAATAATGAAACCATTCCACATTAATGTTGGAAATAATACTGAGAGGGGGGGTGAATCAGTATTATCAGATCAATAAAACCTTTTCAATTTCAAACTCAGAAACATATACGCGACTTCAGTTAAGTGAATCCGCGTGTACACGCGACTGTGTCTAAAGAAACTAGCGTATATGCAGATATCTTATGATTCAGTTAATCTTATCTTCAGTAAATGCATCAGAACATTATTAAGCAATTTAACAGTAAACAGGTGCAGTATAACAGAACAGAACATCACACAAGAGCCACACACATGAACACCATGATATAAGGTGGAAACCCAATGTGGGTGAAAACCACCTGCTGCAATTCGTCTCTTTCTTCTTTAATGAGAAACTTCTTTTACAATATACTGGTGCAGTCCTTTACCAGTATGCAGGCTACAACCTGCAGAGGGCTACAACCCTTTCTTTCGTTTTCCAACTACTTCTGGAAGGGAGCTACAACTCCCTCAGCTCTTGTACTAGCTGATCCATTTACTAGTACGTAGGTGCTGACCCTACAACCTTCAGGGACCACGTTTCATCAATTTTCAGACTGGATCCAAGAGTACAAAGCAAACATTACCGCAATACAATCATCAACTTATACTTGCATCATAATTCATTAAACAACCCAATACCGAATCACTGAAACCCTGTCATCAAGAACACAGAACCCAAACCAGAATCTAGAACTCTGCAACAACCACCAGAATCAGCAACAACCTGAAATATCAACCCTTATCATGCATACGCTACTTCACTGTACCAAAACCGCGTGTATACGCGCTTTCTCCAAAGGCAACCCGCGTGCAGATCTAGAAATGATTACTTCTACCTTTGCTGTCAGATCCGACCCTTGCCAAGCATCCCGAACAGATAACCAGCAATACCAGATCCTCTCACTGCGTCAGACACCCACACACTTTCTCAGATCTTCATCACTCACCCTTGCACCCTTTGGCCTAGTGATCTTCTCCTTATATAGCCTTAGGCCTTGCTCAATACCAAGAGCCAAAACCATAGTAACACAATACCATCAACCTCAAAACTAGGGATCAACACGTCCGTCGAGACGCCATGGTCCAAAACCATAGGCACAACTTCCAAGGACTAACTGCCACTGACCAAAGGTACGTTTTCACATGTACGCGCTTTTACTGAAGCCAACCTGCGTGTACACGCTGATTCTCCTTGCTGAACCTGCGTATATCTCTTTCTTGTCCTGATGTACTGAGATCTGTCCACAAGTTAAGTTGTCATCACCTGTACCAGTCTCTGAGCACCTGTACCAACCTCTGAGTGAGTTGCCATCAAGGACAACACTTGAATCATAATGCCAACAATTAACTCTCCAGATTCACTCAGTGTTGAGATGAACTTGCAGAAGTAGGAGAAAATGTTCCCTCATCTGAGCTACTGAGCCTAGCTCTCCTAGGCCTTCCAAAATATTGGCACAATTACTAAGACTTTGTAAATGGAAGGGACACATTGCAAAATTGGGAGAGACTTTGGTCCGATTTGGTGCAGGAAGAAATCTGAAGGAACACAAGAGATGGGGTAACTTTCCAAGTTGAAGAGGAAGATGGCTTTGCTCTATTTGGAAAAGGAAAGAAGGCCAAAGCCATGAAGGCCCAAGGTGAGGCAGAATCCAGCCAAAACAATGCTAAGAAGAAGGACCTCGACCAAATTGAATGCTTTGGGTTCCATGAGTATGGACACTATGCAACCAAGTGTCCACATAGGAAATTGAGTAAGGAGCCTCCAACAATAGCAATAGGATATGCTATGGCATCTCAATTCAAATTATATTTCACCCTCTTTTCTTGCATGGCAAGCACATTAATAGGAAGTGAGTGATACCTAGATTCTGGTGCCTCATATAAAATAACATGAAACAACGAATTCTTCAATAACCTAGAGGAGAAGGATCTCCAATTACACATAGAATTTGGAGATGATGGGAGGTATAGTGCTGAAGGAATTGGTACTATCACCTTTAACAGCAAGTCAGGCTCCCATCTTCACCTGAAAAATGTTATGTATGTGCCTGGGTTGAAGAAAAATTTTATTTTTTGTAGCTGTATTGGAGGACAAAGGTTATGATGTGGTGTTCAGCAGGGGAAAATCTTTTTCGAAGCATGTTTCTACTAGGAAAGTGAAACGGATTAGAGTTAGAGTGAAAAATATCTACAAGATAGAGGTAGATTTCACCATGCATGCAACTATACCTCTCGGATTGAGGTGGGGTAATCTAGAGTATTAGTCCCAAAGTTGCAAAGAATTGGGCAGGGTCCATAGGAGAGAAGTAGAATTTGTAGTATACTTTCCTCATGGATCATTACCTTGCTACAGGGGCCGATAATATTCAGTAACAAAAGGTTCAATGTCATTCGATGTAATCAGATGTTGAGGAGCACAAAGAAGTGTTTATAGTAGTGCAGGAGGCACAATGAAGAATGAACAACAATGTAGTTTTTCCTAGTAGACAGTTGCAGAGACATAGTTGATTCAATATTTTGGATTCTTCTCAGTTGCAGTTGTTGCAATAGCAACAACAACAGTGAGAGGTAGTGCTATAGTACATTCCACATGAGCTGGATTAGGGTTGTGAAAAATCCCTTTCTTGCTCTTGGTAAGAGGGAGTGTTAGAAATTGTAGCAATAAAAGGCTCAATTTTGAATTGTGCCTTAGTCAAATTGAGTAATTCGATTTTCCACATTAGTAGGATGACTTGGATGGTAGTTAGCTAGAGTGACATGGCCTTTTCTACTAGTCAACTCAGTAAATTTGAGTTTGTAGGCTAAGAGTAGAGTTGTGCAAATAAATATTGCTAAGATTTAGCAATATAGTTGAGTTATTGTTAGCTGAACTAAGTTAACTGAGCTCTAGTCACTACTTGAGATAGTTGAAGGTCAGTTGAGTAGTTAACACTGTTGTTAACTCATTAATCTCTCAATTAACTATCCAATCAACTAAAAATAGACATGTTCATGCATGGAATTCGAATTGTCTAGTTGAAGTGGAGGAAGGGTATATTTGTATATTGTTGAGTGTACAATGATTTTGCACTGAGCAGGTGATCAATTCCCCTTGGATTTCCTCAAGGAAATAGAGAATTTCCCTATTATTTAGGAGATTAATTCCTCCAATTTTGCGCAAGGACATAGGAACAAGTTGGGGCCTAGAATTCACTAAGTGTTAGCCAAAGCAGGAAAGTCAACAAGAGAACATGTTTACAGTGCAGGGTGTGCTTCAGATTCGAAGCAAGTCATTGTAATAGTTTCTCATTCTCATTTGATTAATGCAAAGAAATGGAGGGGTTTTTCCTAGTTGGGTTCCCCTATAAAATGATTGTGTTCCTTGTGTTTTGATGGTTGTATGTTATTGCATGTGTTTCTAAATTGTCATTTCCATTTTGCAAAATAGTAGAGGAAATTTGTAATATCTTGTTTTAAGTTCAAATTCATCAGTAGTAGAAAATTTCTATTAGTTTCTACAAAGAAAACTATATAACAGAGAGCAGGTCACATAAAAATGATCCTTAGAAGCTTTGTGTGAGCCATTGTAACTATATGTGATTTATAGTAACAAGTTAGTATAATATGCGAGCAATCCAAAAATATAGTGAGCTTCTGAAATAGTGATCCTAAAGAATGGGATTCTCAGTAATGCATACTTTTGTAATTAAGTGTGAATTTCATGAAAAACAAGCTATAGAAGTCATTGAACCACCACAAAGATTTTATTGTTTCGACCTTCAATATCAATGCAAATATTTTGATTAGGGTTTTCGCGGAGTTTTTTTCAAGGATGCCAACATGAATGTGACCTTTGGGCCTCCTTTAAACCTTAGCTTTGAACCACATTGGAAAATCAAGGGTTTTGATCACTGTAACTTGATTTTCTTATTCTTGATAATTGTTTGTGAATTATATGAGTCTTCTTATTACTTCTTAGATGTTCTTCCTATTAATCAAGCAATTATACAATAATTCTAGTATGCAGGAAGGTAAAGATAAAAAAAACAAAATACACAAGACACAAATATTTACCCTGGGAAAACCTATCTCTTAGAAGAAAAACCCAACAATCCTTGTACCAATGAGAAATATCAAAGTCAACCTTACCACCCAATATCAAGTTGATCGCACTCCAAACCATGCCTAAAATATTCCTTCTAGCTACTTGACATCTTGTCCTCTTGATCTCGTCCTCTTTCTCACCTTCGTATGATTGCAATGGATGTCTCCAGAAGAAGAACACAAATTATGTTGATGAGGTCTAAATGCCTCTCTTACTTATAACTACCCATGGGGTTCAATGTGGTGTCACTTGGGGTCTTGAGCCTACATGATGGAGGAGGGCTAACTTGATCTTCCTGTGGACTTATATTTTACAAAATAAAAATTCATTTTCTTTTCTTCCGACAATCTCAATGGGACTTGTCTCAAATACAAATAAATTTTCTTTCATATGTCACAATGGGACATATTACAAATATAATTCTTTTGATTCAAATATCAACTCTTTTTCTTTACAATAATCAATAAAATGATATTATGAAGACCAAACCTAGTTACATTTTCCAACAGGTTCAAGGGTTTTCATTCAATGGATGCCCCAAGAATTTTTTTTGATACCCTTCATGCCATTATATATATCATAACAACCATCCCTGGACTTGCAATGAAAATCGATAGCTATATTAGTTTCCATTAATTAGTTTGTTTTTATGTTCAATGTTTGGTTGTTCCCAAATTCTTTATAAATTCGGTTTGTTCTCATACATAGGATTCGTCTTAACTGTATTTTCTCTCGTACATACTATTCATTATTATGTTGTAATGGCCATTTTTAATGCATCATTAATGGCCATGAAGGTAACATCCATCCAACAATGGAGGTCAGTGGAGAGGTTAACAGGGTTTGGTGAAACCAGAATTTTAACTAAAGTGTATGGCTCAAGTAACTATAAAGTAATTTCTTATTTTTCCCTTGTGGGATGACATGGTGGTTGTCTCATTGGGATATTATCTCGTCCACCTGATTTCAAATCCCCAAGGGTACACCATGGCCCATCATAGTAAGGTTGGAAGGATAGGTGTCATTGGAGTTTGAAATCTCGACTTTAGTTTCTAGTGGTCTCTGAACATCTCAGTCCTAGGCTAAACTATGAGTTTCTGGTATATGTGGCTTGCAGGCTATTGCATATATTTGGGGAGGTTGCTAGTTCCCCATAAATTATTTCTTTGAAAACTATAAAGTAATGTGTTGCATGAATACTATTTTTTTAGATGACTATCTATATACCCAATATCGTTGTTGTTTCTGTATATACATGAATTTAATAATATCATGGAATTAGCAATATCACCTGCGTTCTTTAATTAAATTTGCAGGCATATTTGTAGTCGTGTGATAAAATGTAATCATATCATCGAATATGGAATGGATTCCAACAAATATCCACTATAGATATAGTTAGTTGTGCAAACTCTAATCAAACTTTTTTTTTAAAGCATTAGTAATTACTTTAAATATTTATGCAAAGTAATAACAATGTGTGTTTGGAAAGATAAACTATGTGTAGTCCACTACTAAATAATATATTTATAATATATCAAATGTATTGCAAACTTGTTTACTTGTCAATTGTATTCGAGAGTAACTTGTTTGCCATGTTGAACTTTTAATTTAATTTATTTTGTATTTTGCATTTTGTTGTACTTTACAATTATAGGATACTTATAATATCAATATCAATCTAATGAATTCTTCTTGTTTCTTTTACATTAGATTTTAACTAACAAAATCTTCATAACTATCATATCCTAAATTTTTGAATAAAAATGATTAAAAATCAAATCAATATAGATATGCATTTTAGAAATTATAAAATTAATTCAATTATTATTGTCTATTTTAGAATAGGGTTTCTATGATTTAAATTTAATTATCAATTAAGTAATAGATGGATGATAGTTATTTAAAGATATTTAATCTTAACAAAATATCCACAAAATACATATGCTCATAGGCATGTTTATTTTGGATTGGGGCTTGCAAAAATTTAATTTAATTATCAATAATTATGAGGTGGATGGTAGGGATTTAACCTCTATGAAATATTCTAAAATATTTGAATCAAAGATTGAGATTTATTTCCAAAGTAATTATGCATTTTTTTCTCTTTTAATAAATTAATTAACTAAAAACATTGTTATATGAATAAAGAGATTGATATATGCATAATGAAATAGAATTTAGCCAACACTCAAATTAACTCTAAAATGACAAATGATTAGTTTGTTCAAATAAAAAATAAAAATCATTCATGAACGAAAGTTTTGAAATTGTAAGTTTGATTTTCCACACACACACACACATATATGAAAACAAGAGCCACATGGTGGCATGCCATTGCTTATTTGTATACACAAATTAACTCTAAAATGACAAATGATTAGTTTGTTCAAATAAAGAATAAAAATCATTCATGAACAAAAGTTTTGAAATTGTAAGTTTGATTTTCCACACACACACACATATATGAAAACAAGAGCCACGTGGTGGCATGCCATTGCTTGTTTGTATACATGAATTGCATATAATTTTTAGTTTATTTGGTTAAAATAATGTGTAAAGCATGCCATTGCTTGTTTGTATACATGAATTGCATATAATTTTTAGTTTATTTGGTTAAAATAATGTGTAAAAAAGAAATTATTTGAAATAAAAAAAACTTCATTGAAAATTTATATATTTAATATTTCAATTATATTTTTATTTTAAAATTCAATTATATTTTTCATATTAAAATAAAATGAATTGATGTTTTTATTTTAACGAATATAACAAATAAATCTCTTTAATTGGCTCCCTCACTATCTCTTTAGGTTTATCCAATGACCCAAGAATGAAAATGAATATCAACAATAAAGGAAAAAAGAATACTATACCACTAATACTAACAATGATAACAATATTATTTATAAAGAAAAATATTGCCAAATTAGGTATTCTTCTAAGATAAAAAAGTTGCGATTAATTGGGGTGTATTATCAAATTAAGTGGGGATCTCGGTGTATTATCTTGATTTGGTGCAATTATCATTATTGAATTATTATTATTATTATTACTATGTATTCAAATGTCAGTAAAATGACATGTTTGTTTTATTATTTCACCATATAATAAGCCAAGGAAATTCATACATTTAAATTTGTTGAATAACTTGCCTACTGGCATATCCACGTGTATTTTCTAATTTGTTGAATGCCTTGCCTATTGGCATATCACTAAACCTAATAAGTTCATCTGCAAATGGGTCTTTGGCATGAACGCTGGCACTTGAGTGAAAGTGCATGCCCTCCAAACCTGACAAGAGCTAGATTTGAATTAAGACATGGCAAACTTAATTTGTGCAAGCTTCTACTTTGATGGTTAAGTAAATTGCACACTACTTTGGAAAAAATAGTAGATCACACAATTTGGTTAAAGGGGTACTTCAACTCCTTGGAATGCATGCATATCAACTACTAGATTGTTACTCTAACAAAAAGGCAGCTGGCTAATTGAGCGGTAATGAGAAACACAAAAGATTGGAGAAATTGCCACTTTGAACAATTTGTACTTTCCTTGTATATTTGGTTTTTGTTTATTCATTCACTACTCTTTCAATGCATCACTCTTCTTGTGTTTTGAGAAGAAATTGAATATAGAGAACGTTCAACAAACATGAAGAGAGATTGATAAAAGTTTGTGCAAAGAAGGACTATTTGAAAGACTTTCTTGTAAGCTAGAGAGGTTATAACATAAATGCTCCATGCCTCAAATTTCAGGAAAACTATAGATGAAGAAAACACAAAAGAACAGTAGCGCACCTTACCATCTCTTACAAACCATAGAAGGTTCAAGAAATCTTTGTTGTAATTAATAGGAGAGTGTTGCCATGTTCCATTGATCCATAGGCCCTATTTTGTGTTGACTCTTAAGGTTAGTTATATATAGATTGTAAGGAAGTCTCAACACTTGTGCAGAACAACTGACGATAGCCTTATTAAATCTGCAGCCCCCCTCAAATACATTTAGCATGTGACTGGTCTATCCGCTGACGTTCACCCTCAAAACTAGTAGTGGGGGATGCGACGACGGGTTGACATCACTCAAAAATTTACATTAAAAACTCAATGTTAACCATACAAAATGTCAAAATTTTCTATAGTATGAACATACTAATACAACTCCACTGATCATAGATGTCACTCCGCAAGGACATAACAAAAATTTACATTAACACTTGTACACAGAACAACTAACGATAGCCTTATTAAATCTGCAACCCCATCAAATACATTTAGCATGTGACTGCTCTGTCCGCACCCTCAAAACTAATAGTGGGGGATGCCACAACGGGTTGACATCACTAAAAATTTTACATTAAAAACTCAATATTAATCATACAAAATGTAAAAAATTTCTATAATACAGACATACTAATATAACTCCACCAATCATAAATGTCACTGAGCAAATAGAGACATAATAATATTATAAAAATTAAATTAAATTAATTAATTTTTGTTTCCATTAGTTTGAAATTACTTTGAATTAGTTTCAATATTAAATGGAAAAATAATGGTGATGTTCTTACTCTCAATTATATCTCTTCGAATACAATTTTTTCTTTAAATTTTATAATATAGAAAAGGTTTTAAAATAATTTTTTAAACTAATTTAAATTAAGAGCTGTTTCCTTTGTGGCCGACTTATCCTCAAATAGCAAACTTGGAGTGGAACTCCACGCTGGTGGGCACACGACAATAAAATGATTAAATAAAAAATACGTGTTATCTTATTTCATCGGCCTTGCCGTGTTAAAAAGAAAGCCCGCTGCAGTGAACAGACCGCCATTGCAATAAATGAACAGACAAGTGGCATGCTTTTAGAGGCTTTATTCTCGGAGCAACTGCTTTTAAAAACACCAACGGTGTAATTAAAATAGTAAGTCATTTTTAGTCTTTCAAGCTCTCCCACAGCAATGGAATCCAATGGCTCAAAAGCTAATTTCCGAACTGGTATGGTATGCTCGTTTTTAAATTTAACCATTCTATCACACTTCTCTTTAATGGCTTTTTCATAAGGATGTTTCAGTTTTTTTTACGACTGAGTTTTGAAGTTGTGGATGAGATTGGAATGAACAGGCACATATTGGACAGCAGTGGCTCATATCATCACAACCATCATAGGGGCAGGAGTGTTGTCGTTGGCATGGGCTGTTGCCCAATTGGGATGGATTGCAGGGCCTGTGGCCATGGCTGCCTTTGCTCTTGTCACGTTGTATTCCACTTTCTTGATCTCCGATTGTTACAGGTTCCCAGATCCAGTCTCTGGGTCTCACAGAAACACCTCTTACAGGAGTGCCGTACGAGTCAATCTTGGTGCTCTATCAGTCAACTTTTAGATTGATTACAATGTCTCTGTATATACTTCAGTTTTAGATATCTTAACATACATGCAATTTCACTTTGCATTAATGAGATGTTGATATATTTTATTGTTATTTTGCTGATAATTGTTTGCTCATTTTTAAAAATTTGCAGTTTTTTTGCAATTTATTATTAATAAAGGTCTAACTGAGGTTACAATCTTGTTTGAAAAATAATAGAAATTTTGGCAGGATTTTAATAAAATCTGGTTGGAATTTTTGGAAATCTAGGTTACAGCTATTAAGCTTTTGGATTTTGGGTATTGCAGAGTGATGGTGTTGATGGTGCTGAATCCATTTCCACCATAAAAAGCCATTCAAACACTCCAACCATCAGATTTTTTTGAAAAAAATGGCTGACAATAAATTTGTTTTCCAAAATTGTTGCCTCCGTAGAGAACGCCATGCACATACCTTTGAACACATTAATGCTCTGTCTTTTCAGGTGCAAGAAGAGCATGGCTATGTGGACTAGTTCAATATGCCTATTTCTATGGAATCTGTGTTGCTTACGTAATCACTACTGCAACCTGCATCAGGTCAGTTCCCGTTGAAAGAGCTTTAAAACAATAATAGTATTTGGTCTAAACAAACCACTTCAATTTATTCTCACTGCCCAATCCCCTGCTCTGCAGGGAATTTCCTATATGTAGGTTTCTGCCTATTTTTAAAATTAGGCCTTCAAGTTAATTGTGTTGCAAGTTTGTAGTCTTGCAAGTTTGTAAAGCTATCAGTGCTTATAGACCCTACTGACTGAAATTTATGTAACATTACAGAGCAATCAGGCGGTCAAATTGTTACCACGAGACTGGACATGCCTCAGCATGTCATTTTCCAGATCGCATCTATATGATTCTCTTTGGAATTATAGAAGTTATACTGTGCCAAATACCAAACTTTCATAAGCTATGGGGCCTTTCAATACTTGCAGCAACCATGTCCTTTACATATTCAACGATAGGATTTGGCCTTGGCCTGGCTAAAGTTATTGGTATTGTTTTATCGTACTCTCTTCTATTGTTTTCAGGGCTTCAACCATTGCCCCGGTTGGTGGCTTACAGAATATATGTCCAGGCATTGAATTTCAACATCTAATCTTAGTTACCATGGTCCTCATTTTATTCACTTATTATATTGAACATGCACATATTATTTAGGTAGTGTATGTGCTTTCTGGCGTGTTGAAATTTATGGGTTCAAACCTCTGGGAAATTGCAGGAAATGGAAGGCTTAAAGGAAATATTAGTGGAATCACAGCCGGCACCTCAATTACTCAAGCCCAAAAAGTTTGGAGGATGCTCCAAGGTCTTGGTAACATAGCATTTGCATTTCCATATACTTCCCTTGTCCTTGAAATTCAGGTATAACTCAGTCTTTTGGTTCTTTTGTATATTTGAATCCTTTGGACAGCAAAAAGTTACATGAATAAGGTTTTCCTATAATTTACAACTATGCAGGATACTCTCAAGTCAACTCCCCCAGAGAATATAACTATGAAGAAAGCACATTTGTTCTCACTGAGCGTAACAACTGTCTTCTATATGCTATGTGGTTTTCTGGGTTACGCAGCTTTTGGGGAAAATACACCTGGAAACTTATTGACAGGATTTGGATTCTACGAGCCTTACTGGCTTGTTGACTTTGCTAATGTATGCGTTGTTGTTCACCTAGTTGCAGCCTACCAAGTAAGAATTTTCTCACCCTTTATTATTTTTTAGTTCTGCTGGATTTCAACTCTAGTATCTCTGTTACCCATAGAAACTTTATTGCAAATCATTTCATGACACCCTTGCAGGTGTTTTGTCAGCCAATCTTCGCTTGCG
The DNA here is from genome assembly GCA_031772625.1 of Pinus tabuliformis. NCBI lineage: Eukaryota > Viridiplantae > Streptophyta > Pinopsida > Pinales > Pinaceae > Pinus > Pinus tabuliformis. The sequence continues at coordinate 497,983,523 of CM062813.1, forward strand.
TTGAAGAATGGTTTTCTCATATTTGGCCACACAGTAAATTCGTTAACAAGGGAATTCCCATACGCATTCCCTTATGGGGGTTGTGCAGAGTCAATCTGCTGAGGCTGTGCTGGAGAACTGTATTTGTGGTGTCCACCACTGGTATTGCCATCTTATTCCCACTTTTCAACGACGTGCTGGGAATTTTGGGTGCTCTGAATTTCTGGCCATTGATCGTCTACTTTCCGGTAGAAATGCACATTGCACATAATAAAATCCCAAGATGGAAACTTAAGTGGAACATTATCCAAATATTCAGTCTCATTTCACTTCTTTTCACCATCATAATGGCTGCTGGCTCCATAGAAGGCCTTGTGAAAGACAAGAAGGCATAGAGGTCTTCGGGTATCTGCCAATGTACAGATGTTGTAATGATTTTTTTTTGTTATTGAGTTTAGATGGCAATGTGTAATGTTTATAGGTTTACACTTGTTTTTTAAAATAAAATAAAATATTTTCTCAATTCAAGTATAAAATATTTTCGCAATTCAAGTTTATGTGATTCATAATGAATTACGAAAAGTTTGTCTTGATAGAAATTACATGATATATTTTTATTTATTTTTGTTGAGTAGTTTATCAACCAGATGAAGAGGGTCATCAACCAGATGAAAATGCAGACCATGACAAAGGCTTAAATAGAAAGCAATGTAGACACTATAATTTCAAATAACTGCTATTTTTGAAAAATAATATTTAAATTATAATATTAACAAATTATATTATGAGACCATGACAAAGGCTTAAATAGAGAGCAATGTATGAGAGCAATTAAATAGAGAGCAATGTATAGACTATAATTTCAAATCACTGCTATTTTTGAAAAATAATATTTAAATTATAATCTTTGTGGTAACAATATTTCACTTTTATTTTCAGTTAAAAAAACATGTTTTCATATCCATATGAAATATCACAATTTTATATCAGTTTTTAAAATTACTTTGATATTATTTATATTTTCATATTTCAGTTATAACTAACAATTTTAATATTCATGTTAAGTCATTTATTTTAATATTAACTTTAGAAAATATGTGTGTGTGTGAAGAGAATGAGCAATTGAAAATAATATTGAAATGCATTTAAAAATATATTAATAGATTTTTTTTAATAAAGACAATATAATTCATCAATAAAATATTAATGTTAATCAAATTATTGTAATGTCAACAATTTTCATATCATATATATGGTTTAAAATAATAATAATAATTAAAAAAAATGTCTAGATTATGCAATTAATTGAAAACTTAAATTCTTATGTTATAGCATTTCAAGTATCATTATTTTATATTTTGACATTTTTCATTAAAAGTGAATTTTCTCTGCAAAAAAATAGACAATAATTGAATCCACCTACAGTGTAAATGGCAAAAATAAGTGTTGAGCATACACTATATAACCTTATATTTATAATAATTTTTCTTGAAATTTAATTCTATTACTCACTGTGGGCATACATAAGCAATGCCCTTTCATTGTTGTGTCATTTTTGTTTTCTTGTTAAGGTCAATTTACCATAATGATTATTGTGAATTACAATTAGGCATCTTAATAGGCTAAATGGTTTTGTTTGAGGTTAGTTTGATTGATATTTTAGAAAGTAGTTTAATTTGATGTTTTAGTTTAGAATTTAACAAACTAGTTAGAAGGAGTTTATTTGATTAGGTTGAGCAGTGGACGTCCTAAGTGAAGGCACTTGCCAATTAATATAGGGGCCCTGTCCAAGTTTGAAACTCAAATCACATGTCTAACCGGGCACGTGGATTTTTGTGTTAGGCTCAAGAGTATGTGGACTGTTGTGTTAGGCTCGAGTATAGTGACAATCCCAATAACCCTATCATGGGTCTCCTAGGTGAGATTCATAGGTCTATTGATTCTCCTAAAAAAGAACAACACCAACAACAATAAAAAAACAACAAAACACAACAAACTAGATAAAAGGAAAAGGAATTGATAATCATATCTTATAGCTTATAACAACACATATCAATAGATCATTAACACAATAGTTTGGAATAGTGGCTAGAACCAAGGATTTTGTGAAGGTTAGTTGTGTAGCTTTGATTTTAAAGAATGTTTTATCAATCCCAATAGTGACATTGCATTCCATTATGCTAGATTATAAGAAAAATAATAAAATTATAATCAAATCTTGAAATCAAGCAAGGATCCAAAAATTATTTATGTAACTAAAAAAAGTAAGAACAATTATATGACATAATTTGAAAGAGAAAATTAATTTAAGGAAAGTATGCTAGGAACAAAAATAATCAAACATCAAAAAGTGTAACACTTTATGGTGTTTGTAAGCTAATTCACTTTTATAAAGAATGAAACAACTATCGCAACATATGTAACTCTAACTAATATATAGAGAGAAAGCTTTCCCTAATAAGGGTTTGCATCCCCATTGACTGGGTTGATAATAACCAAACCTAAATATAGTAATGAGGTCAAAACTTATGTCATTTTTCGTACATCCCCTTACATTGAACAAAAAGATATAGACAAAAATGCTTAGTATAAATGAGAGTGGGTGTATACACGTCCAACTCAATATAAGATTAATTATGGCCATAATTAAAATGGTATGTAGGAGTATACAACTCAATATATGGTTGGTGGTGGCCAAAATACAAAAGAGAGTTGGTTTATAAATATCTAACTCAGTATAGGGTCAATTGTGATCAATATAAGGTTGGCCTTAACTAAGAATGGGAGTAGCTTTATAAATACCTAGCTCAAAAAAAAAAAAAAAAAAAAATAATAATAATAAATATATATATATATATATATATATATATATATATATATATATATATATATATATATATAACCTTTGTATTTAACATCCCCCTTATTTTAAATAGGATACTACAAAGGGAAGACATTACATCACAGGATACAAAACCCTCCATAGAATTTAACATGGGCCAAATAGAGAAGTCACTGCATTTAATGTCCCCTAAATTCCATATTCGCCACACCAATATGATTGTTGTAGATCTAACCCAGAAATATTATAGATCTGATATGAAATAGCTTCGATACCACTTGTTATAGATCTAACCCAAAGATATTATGATAATAGAAATAACCCAAGAATAACAAGATAGAAATATATAGAAATGCTTCTTTATTGATCAACCCTTAAGGTAGGGCAACAACATACATTCACTCCTTAAGGAAGAGAACAATCCACAAGCCATATGCATGTTCATACAATAATCCTTGACTATCCTCCCATGTGGAGTCTCTAGCCTCTATATAGGCCTCATACATACAATACCATGGATCATTACCATGGTTCCCTCATACCATCAAACTAATACCATGGGCCCATTACATTATTATTAACTACTTGTGGTCCCTTACATGACATGAGTTAACCACCTTATTTATTACTATGGCCCATCCCATTATTACATTATTACCTTGGGTACCTCCCTTGGTACCCCATATTATCCCCCCTAGGTATATAACATTCCACCCCCCTAAGCATGTTTTGTCCCCGAAACATGGGAAGAACACAAATAATAAGATCTACTCAAAAGAGTAGTCCACTGATACCATGCACGTGCATCTAGCCATCCAAGAGAAAGGTGAACCCTCAATCTCGCTGATGCCTCGCTCGCTTGAGATGGAAGTTGACCGTGGCAGCTCTTCTGTGTTGATGTGTAGTAGGTGGATCTTCTCTCCTCGCTATCCGTCATATGGGGGTTGTTGTCATTGTGACTACTTGGTTTCCATCTTGATGGTTGTCTTGCGGGGTGATGTGGGTGATGATATGTTGAAGTTTTAACCCACGATGCATTTTTCTTTAATTCACCCTACTGTGGTGCCTGTTGTGGTGTCTTCTTTTCCAATATGACTCAACCATTGAACCCTCATCATATGTGTCAGCACCTGTTACCTTTTCGGCTTCAGCCTCTGTTTGTGTTTGATTGTCGACCATCAACTGCTCATCATCTGATATGTCAGTCCCTGGAATATCTTCTGCGTCAACCTCCGTGGACTCTACCTGTTTATTGATGGAAATATCCTGTAATGTAATTTTCTTCTTTTTATACCAGAGCTTCGGGAATTTCTTTTGCACATTAATATTGACCGTACCAACAGATTCCATCTAAGGATATCCCAAAATAACATCCATGTTATCCATATCTGAAGTATAAAAGTCACAATGCAACACATACTTATCTATAGAAAGCTTCAAATCTTTATAAACTTGAACATCCTCATTATCAACCTGTATATTTTCAATGTGTTTTGTTGGAACTTGCAATTTTTTTGCCAAATTAACATTGATAAATTATGCTTACAACTAGGATTTATAGACACAACGATCTTCTCCTTTTGGATGAATCCATGAACCTGCAATAAGGAGACACCCGTAGCAATTAACTCCTTATTTGTCTCATTCTCCTTTTTTTAGCTCGAGACCATTTGTCCAAAAAGACTTTTTCAAATTCTACATCTGAAAGTTTGGTCAACTGCTTGTGGTCAAGTGATAACCACCATTTTTCAGCCTCATCTCTCATATTAAGCTTCATTGAAATCTTCCAATATCTCCCATGTATGGACTTGTATCTCTGTATGAATTCTTCAATAGTAGGACCATCATATTTCCCTGTAAAATATAGCATCTCCATGAAGAGGGTTTGAGAAAAATTCACTTGGCGAAAATTTGAAATTGTCACAGTTTCGTCAATATTGCTCAGAATCCCTATTATGACCTGTTTTCAGAAATGGAACAATCATTATGCATCTATCCATGTGATAGAAATCTTCATCCCGGCACTTAAAATTTCAGATCTGCACTGCAACTCTCCCGCTGTCACTAAAATTTCTGCAAAAAGAGCTGATTTTAAATCAGCGATATCTCCCTCATCCGGACTCCGATTCCACTGATTTTTTTTTTGAAATTAGGTATCTTTTCACAAATATTCCAGATCTACAATTATATTTTGCAGATTGTGCACCAGGACGTCCAGATCTGCGCCGCAAACTCGCTGCCCTGAAAAATTGTCTGCAACCCCACTAATTTTTAGATCAACGATATCTCCTTCATCCGGACTCCGATTCAACCGATTTTTTTTTAAATCGGCTATTTTTCACAAAGAATACAGATCTGCAATTAGATTTTGCATATTTTTCACCAAAACATACAGATCTGATCTGCAAACTTGTTGTCCCCGAAATCTTGCAAAAAAAAAATTCTCCACTTTTGTGCCCAAGAAAGTGCTCTGATACCACTTGTTGTATATCTAACCCAAGAAATAGTATAGATATGATATGAAAATATAAGATAATGCAAATAAACCCCGAAATAATTGTATGAAACCCAAGAAAGTGCTCTGATACCACTTGTTGTAGCTCTCATACCACTTGTTGTAGATCTAACCCAGAAATATTATAGATCTGATATGAAATAGCTCTGATACCACTTGTTATAGATCTAACCCAAAGATATTATGATAATAGAAATAACCCAAGAATAACAAGATAAAAATATATAGAAATGCTTCTTTATTGATCAGCCCTTAAGGTAGGGCAACACCATACATTCACTCCTTAAGGAAGGAGAACACTCCACAAGCCATATGCCTGTTCATACAGTAATCCTTGACTATCCTCCCATGTGGATTCTCTAGCCTCTATATAGGCCTCATACATACAATACCATGGATCATTACCATGGTTCCCTCATACCATCAAACTAATACCATGGGCCCATTACATTATTATTAACTACTTGTGGTCCCTTACATGACATGGGTTAACCACCTTATTTATTACTATGGCCCATTCCATTATTACATTATTACCTTGGGTACCTCCCTTGGTACCCCAGATTATCCCCCCTAGGTATATAACAATGATTCCCCAAACTAGTGATAATGGGACTCTCTAATAGAGGATTTTTGAAGATGTTACCAAGTTGGTCTATTGGGGCTACAAAAATTGTCACACAATATCCTTCAAAATGGAGCTACCATATCTAGTGGAGTAGGCCAAAATAACCTTCTCTAGGATAAGATTTGGACAATTCGTTGATAGCTAATCTCCCAACCACTATTAGAGTAACACCATAATATAGAAGAAAGGTCCATCGTAACATGGTCTACTACATCCATAAAGATCAACTCAAGTTGTCCTTGAGAATGAATTTGTTGAATGTAGCGCATCTAGAATGAACCAATATCATAAAGATAAAGATCTAGTAAAATATATTGAGAATAATTTTAAAAGTATTAGAGAAGATCTTTCCATATCATGAAAAGAACTTCATGAAATATAACATCTTGAACATCAATTACCTTGTGAAGGGAAGGATCATGTCAATAATATGAAAGAATATGGGCTCAATTAAGTAAGTGAGGTTCACACCTACTTTAATATCGTATTGAGATTCATAAGAGGTAGAAATGATATAAACAAAACTAATGAACACAATCTAATTTTCTATTTTAAAAAAGAAAAAAATAAATAAAACAAGGGCGCAAAATGAGGTGTAATCCTCAAGAGAGAAAATATCAAAGAATTTTTTCTACATAAAGAAATGACTAAGTAGCCTCAAGGGTTAGTTCAATTGGTCTAGAGTTATATGTAAAGTTCTTTGATATTTTTGTTAGTTGTTGATCATAGATTCGACTATCTTCGATTCCCTTGGGGAGAAGCCCTATAGTCAGGGCCAATAGTTTACCCTGTTTACCATCCACAAAATGTGGGGAAGTACTCTAAGGTTTCTCGTGCTTTCACTCCAAAGTAAAAAATAAAAAAAGAAATGAATAAGTTCTAGAGAGTGCAACGCTAAGTGGTGCCCATATGCTAAATCACTATTATAAAGAATGAAAGAATGATTACAATATATGTGATATTATAAATGAGGGTTGTGTGCATATACATAATTCAATGGATAATGTGCTTTCCCAAATAGGGGTTTTGAGCCTACATTGACTAAGTCAGCCTCAACTAAATCCAAATATAATAATGAGGTTAACCAAACTAGTCCAAAGTAAATCTTACACCATCTTCAACATGAACATGGAGTTTTTGTGGTCCACAACTCTTATAAATGGGTGAGCATTACCTCCTCTCATGATACAATTGCAAGGAAAATCTATTCACAAGAGAAAAATATGTAAGCAACATTATATCCATTATCCCATGTTTGTAGAAATGCCAGTGCAATCCTTGTAAGGATGCACACATCAGGAGGAGAAAAAGTGATTATCTTTTAATCATAACTAAGATTAAATTTATTTTGATTGAGAATTAGTCAAGATACAGGAATTTCAAGTAGACATTATGGATATATACTAGTTGACCTGTGCGAACTATAGTTACACAAGTAGTTATGGTTCTTGGGTGTGGCTGTGAAAGTGAGGGAAGAAGAAAGTGGATAGGCTTTTCATGTTTTAAATGTTACTAAAAGTGTTGAGTGTTCATTAATATTCTCAACAAAATGAGTAAGGGTGCAAAGTGGCTTTATCTTTGAAGAAAAAGAGACATGCCCCCCCCCATAACCCAAAAAAGGAAAAATGAAAAGAGGGAAAAGGATATTGATATTATATTATCCTTACTCCCACAATAGGCCAAGAGTCTAAGCTTTAAGGAGAGAGCATTTGATAGGTTATTTGTGCAAAGGCTTGGTTGATGGGTGATAGAAATAATGATTGAGACAAGGGTTATAAGAAATTGATATAGAAAGAGTATTAGAAACTTTAATATAGGAACTAAAATCATGAAATAGGACTGAAACATTTAAGCATGTTTTTTTTAGGGCCAAGATGGCAAGGCAATCAACTAATGTAGAGAAATTTGAAGTATAAAGTATGTTTTAAGTTGGGGCCAAGATGGAAAGGTAATCAAACATTACAAAACAATGCAAAATATAGAGTTTTAGAGTCCATTTTCCTTGTGTTGAAGGATGCTGCTATGAGGTATCAACTCATAAAGTGCATATCACTCCCACAAGTAAGGATTATTGAACAAAATGTCAGATATCTCCATTAATGCAATATCACACCTTAATTTATCCTTTTAGGGGTAAATATTGTAATGGTATGTTGATCCAGGTGGATCTTGGTGACCACCTGCCAAGTCCACCTGGACCCCCACCATTGTTTCTCTCAGCATTTTTAGTTTCCTTAATTGTAGCGCAACTTAATATTTTTAGCAGTTTTTCGGGTCCTGAACTTCCGGAGCCGTTTTGAGGCCCTAAACGATGTTTTTTGGGAAATCTACCAGCCAGCGATTTTTCTAATAAAAAATCATCTTTTCCATCGTAGTCCTCGGAGAGATCTTTCCAACGGGCTATCATGCGCGTCAAACGGACATAACACGACCAATTCGCGACCCCGGGAAGTTGGCTGTCCAACTCACCCCAAAACGGGGCCCACAATTTGGCGTTTCATCTTCTAGGGTTAGGTTTTGGAATGTGAAGGGTTTTCCATTGTTTCTCAATAATAAATAGGCCTTCGAGCCTCATTGTAAACACAGTTCGGAACAGTTCAGAGGCATGTAGCCGACACATCTCTTCTCATAGATAAGCTACCATCGCCCTAGCTGGGTTATTTCTATTTCTATTTGTAAGCATATTTCAGTATTTTCCATTAATGAAATGAAGTATTATTTACGCTGCATATCTTTCTTTATGGTTATCTCTATATTTTATTGCGTTCCTATTTAAATTCGGATCATATGTGTATTTCTTGGTAACATAAATTTCCTTCTTGGATCGGAGCTATTCAATCTTGTAATGTTGCGCAAAGTGTTGGATCACTAACTTGACCATCATGTAGTGGCATGGAAATCAAATTATTTTGACTGCCATTGTTGATGATAAAATGGATAGGTATTGATGTACACATATCTCGCTATGAAATAAGCATTGTTAACTTAATACTTAGTTGATAAAGGAGTTCAATCCATAGTTTTTGGTGTCTTGATTTTCTTGATTATGCATATGTCAAGCATTCTTGTACAATTGTTACAACATTAATACAAATAGAAGGGTTCTAATTAAAAAAATATTAATTAGTGAAACATTGAAAATCAAGTGTGGGTTCCAATTATGAACAACATGGTAAGGAATAAGGGCTTATGTAGAGGAAAAAATGATGAATAAGTTGTGAGTATTGTCGTAGCTGCACTAGAGACTAAGACTATGCCCATCGTGATCCAAAATTATAGCAAGGCATAAATCACATATCTTGAAACAAAAATCGACAAATTTAGCATTCGACACTTAGATAAATGAGCAAACTAAAGTCACAAACCTGACACATCTTCAAATCCTCCTCATGTACAACCTTGTGTAGACCCAGACATGGGATGTAATCTTACCTTTTTTGTAGAATAACTATTATAAACCTATTCACAATTATAGAGGTCATGATCCATCGAAGACTTGCTTATGTTTTCAAAAACTAATGCCACTCAATATTGATTTTTAAGCTTTGTGGAAATGCCTTAGCATAATAGGGAATGTGATAAGGATGAAAAATTAATTCAAAGAATTCATTAAATTTTTTGGCACATCGAATACATATTCTCATCAATAGAAGTAGAATGAGGATTCATTAATATGTATCACACATTGCATCCATTCAAGATTTGAGATTAAGTCTATTTATAATCATAAAAATATGTGTTTTGAGGATTTACTGATATGTATTACACATTACATCCATTAAGTGTTGGAGACAATGTCTAATTAAAGTTGTAGAAAGATATGTTCAAGGGATCACATCACAAGACGATTTATAATGGATCGTTATATCATTTTTCATCCATATTGAGTTTTTAGAGTGGAAAATGTGGACAAATCAACTTATAGGACCATTTATACTGATGGGTCCCACTTTGGTAAATTGGGGTATGAAACCTTTAGGAAGCAGTTTGAGGAATCAAACAATAATTTTTTTAGGGTAATTTTTTTTGCTTAAGCAACAAACCTCCTACATCTATTCTACATGCAGATACTTTTCCAACAGTGCAAGAATTGCCTCAATCAGTCTATATGAAAAGTTATGCCACTTAGAAGTTTACCTTCCTATTTTGACCACCATGATTCAAGAGGATGCCATGTCAGCCCCCATGATTCATGGAAAATGAGCTAACCATGTGATCATGATGAAAAAGACTGTAGAAGAGTTGATATTATAACTCTAGTTAAAATTTGAAGGAGTCAAACTTAACCACTAGTAGTCTATCAAGTTGTGTTATAATCAAGCCACTAGGAGGGAAAGGGGTTCCATTCTATTCAAGTACATTTTGTTCTATAGATGAGTAGAGTAGCTGAGAGTGGATAGGGAGAAAGAAAATAGAGAGGGTTTGTGAACTATAGTAGCCCATAGGCCACATGTATCACTTCTTTGTACTTGCATCAATTTCCATTTAGAGAAAGAGAGAGCAGAGAAACCTCACCTTCCATCTTGATTTTCTCCCTCAAGGGTTTCCCAGGTCATGTCTTGTGCTATTATGGTTGTGAGAGGTTGTATTTTAGTTTTTTCTATGTATTCTTCATTTTCTATATTACATGTGTAAAAAAAATACTTAATAAATCCAAAAGTCTAAGGAAAGTAGATTTTGGATTTTCAATATAAATTTGTGAGATATATTGTGACAAATTGTCCAGTGGAATATCCACGAAAATTTATTGATCATATTGGTATCAAAGCAAGTTTCTTTAGGTATATTATGGGTACTTGTAGGGGATCTAGATCTATTAAGTTGAAAGTCATAAAATACCAACCATGGCTGATGAATTTGTTAATAACCTTCAAGATATCATAGAGGAGAGGTTTGTGCAGATGGAAGCAAAAATAATAGATATAAACCAACATGAACCTCCTCATGGAATCCTTGACCAACAGGCTCAAATTATTCATAGAATATGGAGGTTCTAATACAAAGTTTGGAATGGAGGGGAAATCAGAAGATCGGGAAGAACAAGAGATGTTATCTAAGAAAGAAACTGAGAATGATGAACCAAATTCAAGTGTCGTGAACAATTCATACTCCATATTTAAGTTGGAAGTGAAGGTCAACATTAAGCGATATCAAGGTGAGATATATTCTCTAAATTTAAATCAATGGTTACAACGATTATACATTTATTTTAGTGTTCGTCGTATAGAGGAAGAACATAAGATTTTTTTTACTTGGTTGAAATTAGAGGGTCGTGCCTTGATTTGGTGGGAAATCCACGCAGAGACCCTAAGGTCGGAGGGAGATCCTTTAGTGACTAAGTGGGAGGATTTCAAAACTCTCCTAAAATCATAGTTTTACACCATTGGGTATGTATAGGACCAATGGATCTGGTGGCATTACTTGAGGCAGAAGCAGGGGAAGAGTATACAAGAGTAGACCACATAATTTAGAAATATGACCATAATTCTCAGTATCTCCCTAAAGAGCCTAGATATACTCCTAAAGTATCTGGGGGGTCTAAATAGCCATATGTGGGAGTAAATTATGTCATTCAAACCCATACTCATGGACAAGGCTTTGGTACCAGCACAATACTTAGAGAACATCAGTCATAAGAAATAACAAACAATTAGATCAAAGAAGAAGGAACACCATGAAGTTTCCAAGTAGGGGAAGAGGAAGTAGAATGGGGGAAAATAAAAAAATACAATAGTCACAACATGAAAGTGAATATATCCCAACAACCATTGTAACATTGACGATCATAGAGAGGAGAAGTGTTGGATTTTGTATCCAAAAATGAACCTAAAGTACAAAATGAAAGATTCTAAGAAGACAACCCTCATTGCCAATGATTTAGCCAACTAGGTGTAAATAAAATCAGATGTGGATGAGAAGATTGTCTATATAAAAATATAGAAGGGGTGAATTTGAGTAACCTTCAACAAAAGTAAGAGAAGGAAATAACTAGAATCATCCATATCAAGATACAATTAAAGAAGGCAAAAATTGATGCTTTGTTCAACTAAGGATCACGTGAAAATCTCATTGTAGAATAGTTGGTCAACAAATTGGGATTATAATCTTGTGATCATCCAATACGATATCCATTTCAATGGGTAAATGAAAATGAAAAAATAAAAGTAACTAAAGAGTAAAAAATCATATTTTCTATCAATGTTGATTTATCGATGAAGTAGAACTAAATGTAGTTCCCCTTGATGTATGGAGCGGTTATTTGAATTCCCTATATGTACATGTGGGATCCAATATTCATGTGGAGATGTAACCAATACCACCTCATTAAGGATGGAAAATATTTCACCATTAATGTGCACTAGGGAAAGTTTAAAATTTTGTTGGTAAGTGCCAACCAAGCCTAAAATTTGATTAATTCTATCAAGAAGTGTGTTTTATTGTTTTTAAGAGAAAATCAATATGTAGAAGATTCAGTTAGAGCATAGTCATCCCTAGAGGGGAGTACTAAGGAATAGGAACAACAATCGTAAGAGTTTTTATAGGAATATAAGGGCTTGTTCAAGGATCCTAAAGGGATATCACCTAAGAGGGAGGTGGAGCATGAGATCTAATGGTTGTTGGAATCCACCAAACATTGGGGTGTACAAGAAGTTCAATGTAGAAGTAAGTGAAGTGAAGAAGAAGTTGCTACTACTAATAGAAAAATGTGTAATTCAACCAAGTATATCACCATGTGGATCACCTAACATCGTTGTGCCAAAGAAGGATGGGAGTTGGTGGATGTGTATCAATTACAGGGCATTAAACAAAACTATGCTTAAGTATAGGTACCCCCTACCTAGGATATATGATCTACTAGATTAATTTTAACAATTCAAATGCTTCACCAATCTAGAATTAAAGTCAAGATATCACCAGGTTTGTATAAGAGAAGAAGATACCTAGAAGATCAAAACCAAGAAAGGTTTGTATGAGTGGTTATTCATGTCATTTGGCGTATGCAATGCACCAACTATATTTATGACGTTAATGAATGATATATTGCACCCTTTTATAGGTTCATTTGTTATGTTCTATTAGGATGATGCATCGATATATAGTGGTACTTGGGAGACACATCTCACTTTTGATGTAGGTGCTAGAGTCATTAAAGAATAACCAACTATTGGAAAATGTCAAGAAGTGCGAGTTTACACAATAGTCTCTGGTGTATTTGGGATATGTGATAGGTGGGGGAGAGATGGAAATAGATGCTGGAAATATGGAAGCCAATATGAAGTGGTCGATGCCTACTAATGTTTCTAAGGTTAGGAATTTTGTTAGGGAGCACTATACTTGAGGAAATTCATATCCTCATTTTTAGCAATAGCAACACCACTCCATATCATAATAGTGAGTGGAAAGAGTTTTTAGTGGGGAAAGGGCCAGTAGAGAGCCTTTGAGGGGTTAAAGAAGAAGATAATTGAAGCACCAATTCTGGAATTATCAAACTTGCAACAACCCTATGAGTGGAGACAACTGTGATTGGGTATGTTGTGGGAGTGGTCTTGGTGTAGAGAGGAATGCATGTATGATAACATTTTGAAGTACTTCATGGGGAAGTTATGAACTACCCTACCTACAACAAGGAGCTCTATGCCTTGGCGCAAGTTGTAAAGAAGTGGAAACTCTATTTGATGGGAAATGAGATAGCAAGCCACACAAATCACTAGTCACTACAGTACCTATAGGCCCAAAGTAAGCTACAACAAACCAAACATTACAAGTGCATGGGATTTCTACAATAATTTCATTTAGTGATAAATTACAAGGGAAAAAAAAAAAATTAACATGCTTTCAAGGTTGCCCACATCAAAGATCATAGCTTTGGGGCCTCTTACACACATGGAGCCATTCACTCATTATATATACAGAGAGGCATATTCATAGAATGAAGACTTCAAGGAGGTGTTTCATAGTTTTAGAGCTAGAGTCATGTGCATGATGGTGATATCATATTTGACTACCATCTCGAGGATGGGTTACTCTATAGGCTAGATAAATTATGTGTTCCTAAAGGCAAACAACTATATCTAATTTGAAAGGCTCACACTTCCAAGCTTGTTGGACATTTTGATTTAGGTAAGATCATAGCCAACTCTTACAGGTATGTGTATTGGCCCAAGATGGAAGAAAACATAGTTAGGTTCATAAGAGTATGCATGAAATTTTGTACTAGAAAGCCTAGTAATAAGAAACAGAGTCTATATCATCCCTTTCCTATACCCACTTGTCCTTGGGAAATCATTTCCATGGACTTTGTGGGAGGCTTACTAACAACTAGGAATGGACATGACTACCTTTTTGTGATAGTTGATTAGTTCAACAAGATATGGTTTCTAATGCATTGTAAAAAGACCATCAACGAGCAAGAAGTAATGCACTTGTTCTTTGGATAAGCTTGGGTGCACTTTGGAATACTAAGGAGAATTCAATACTACATATAGTAATAAATTTTGATGATATAGTACATAAATATGACTAAAATTAATAGTACAGTAAAAGATTATAAGAATTAATGTCATTTTATTTTATTTTTTTCATAATTAACCTGTGTTTGTCGATATTATCATGACATATCTCCACATCGTCATAATTACGATGATATTCTCCATGTCGTCTTAAGGGCAATGATATCCTATTTTTTTCACAATACCAATAAAAATCCCCATTTTGACCAATCACTTCTATCTATTGAGCTATTAATGGAATGGTGGGACAATTTTTGACTAGTCAATTTTGACTTGGTCATCTATCGTTGGAATTCCGACATATGTAAATTTATAAATATGTTTATTTTAAGAGACTGCGTGACATTTTTGCTATAAATACAATGGTTCTAAAAGGTTATAAGATCTTATTGTGGAGATGTTATTTCCCTTGCACTAAATGTGGGGGCTTACGTCACATAAGTGTTTTAAAAGAAACAACTAAAAGAAATTGTAGGAAGCATGGGCACATTGAAGGGGGATAAAAGGAATATTGTCCCGACTTGGTAAGATATACATTCATTATTTATTGTGTTTATATTAATTGTATTTGTAACATTTTATATTATTATAATATTTGTTGTGTAGATTAATTTTGTATGATTGTTTATAATTATAAAGTCAAGATGTCCCCCTAGCTGGTGTCTGAATGATCTAAGTAGTAATAGAAATGATGTTGTACAAGCTAAAGAACATGGAGCAAAGATTGAAGATCATGTTAATGATCCTATGGAAGAAAATGACAATAATAACATAGTTCAAGGTGATGGGACAAATGAAGTGATCCAATACTTATTTGCTTGACTAGTCAATTATAAGGATGAGGAAAATGATAATAATATTCTTGATGAACCTCTACTAGAAAATGCATAAATGTCAAGGAGATGAATCTATTTATTATCTTTTAGTTTCCTTATCATGGTATGTATTTAGCTTCAAGAGTTAGCTCAATTACTTGAGTACCCATTGTCCAAGCACCTTAATTTTGTATTGAGAGGTCACATGTTAAATTCTCTTGATTCTCTCGAGGTCAAGAAATGTTAAATTCACTTAACATTTAGAAATCAATGGAAATTATTCTCTAATCAATGGAAATTATATATATATATATATATCTATATATATATATATATATATATATATATATATATATATATATATATATATATATATATATATATAGTTAGTTAGTTTGTGCTTGTATTCACTGAAATTTGACATGGTTATATTACATGCAAGCATTGATGATATGGGAGGGTTTCAAGACTCAAATATGACTCACAAATAATTCGATGAAATTATAACATAAATGTCAAGGATATGAAATTATTTATTATATTTAGTGTCCTTATCATGATATGTAATTATCCTCGAGGTTAGCTCAATTGGCTGAGTACCCATTGTAAAAGCACCTTAATTTCCTAATAAGAGGTCAT
Source organism: Pinus tabuliformis (assembly GCA_031772625.1). NCBI lineage: Eukaryota > Viridiplantae > Streptophyta > Pinopsida > Pinales > Pinaceae > Pinus > Pinus tabuliformis. Next base: position 497,999,451 of record CM062813.1, read on the forward strand.
GGGTTCAATACTCTTGACACTATTGAGTTCAGGTAAATGTTCAATTCACCCAACATTTAGAAATCAATGGAAATTATGCTTTAATTAATTGACCCTACACAAAGGGGGTGGTGAATGGGGCCAATGTTAAAAAAAATTCAATGTTTTCTTGTATGAACTGAAAGTTGACATGGTTATAGTAAATGCATGCATTGACAGTATGGGATGATTTTGATACTCAAGTATGACTTACACAAAGAATTAGATAATCAAAGGATAAAATTATAACATAAATGTCAACGAGATGATTTTTTTTTTTTTTTACTATCCTTATCTTGGTATGTAATTATCCCTAAGGGTTAACTCAAGTAGCTGAGTACCTATTGTCAAAGAACCTTAATTTTCTTTTGATAGGTCACAAGTTCAATTCTCTCGATGCTATTAGGTTTAGGTAAATTTTCAATTCACTTAAGATTTAGCGATTAGTGGAAATTATGTTTATTTAGTTGACCCCGCACAGAGGGCCTTGTGAATGGGGTCAATGTTGAATTTATTTTTTTTCCGTTTGTGCTTATATGCACTGAAATTTGACATGGTTATAGTAGATGCATGAATTTAAGGTATGGGAGGGTTTTGAGATTCAAATATGACTCACGCAAATAATTCGATGATCAAATGAAAAATTATAAGATAAATGTCAAGGATATGAAATTATTTATTATTTTTTACTTTCCTTATCATGGTCTGTATTTAGCCCCAAGGGTTAGCTCAATTGGTTGAGTACCCATCATCAAAGCACCTTAATCTTTTATTGAGAGGTCACGAGTTCAATTAATATATTGATGCTCTTGGGGTCAAGTAAATGTTAAATTCACTTAACAGTTAGTTACAAATGGAAATTATACTTTAATTAATTGACCCTCCACAAAGGGGGTTGTGAATGGGGCCAACATTGAATTTTTTTAGTTTGTACTTGTATGCACTAAAATTTGACATGGTTATAGTAGATGCATGTGTTGATAGTATGAGAGGGTTTTGAGAATGAAATATGACTCACACAAAGAATTCAACAATAAAACAACAAAATTATAACATAAATGTCAAGAAGTTGATTTTATTTATTTTTTATTGTCCTTATCACGACATTTATTTAGCCTCAAGGGTTATCTCAATTAGTCGAGTACCCATTGTTAAAGAATATTAATTTTCTATTAATAGGTCATCAGTTCAATTCTCTAGTCGATGATCTAAGGGTCATGTAAATGTTCAATTCACTTAATATTTAGCAACTAGTGGAAATTGTGTTTTAATTTTTTGACCTCACAGAGGGGGTTGTGAATGGGGCCAACGTTGAAAAATTTTCAGTTGACTGGGGCCAAAGTTGAAATTTTTCTCGATTATTGAGGCATTATTTTTTTTTTAAGGGGATTTTTAATCTAATCCTCCATTGTATTATGGGTCATATACTTAGCTCTTACTACTTAAACCCACAAATATGTTACTTGAATTAAAAACCATATATTTTTATAGCTAAAGCCTTTGAAAATACAAAATATATTTTTGAGGCCCCATACTATAATGCATTTTGGTAGTGCCAACTTTTTCCATGGGACTAGTACCAATTATTTCATTTTTTGGTCTATGGATTGTCAAAGTTTCCTAATCATTTCTAGAACACCTTTTGGGACTTAGGGAAGTGATATCTAGTAGGCTAAAATCACTTCTAGAATTGATTTTTATCAAAACCAAACAATAGTGACCCATTATTTGATTACTATGAGTTCATATGAGAAGGATTCGAAAATTTCAAATATGTTGAGTCCCTTAGCAAGTCTAGCTTCCCCAACTCTCTTGTTTCTCCAAGTAGGAGACAACTTGGTTGGTTTAATATCCAAAAGACCAATTTATTTTTATTTCTAATAAAATATCTTAAAGGAACTAGTTTAGTAGCCAAACCCTAGGCCTCTTATGCTCCTTAAGTGAAATTCATATCCCTCCCTATCACAAATAAACCCAATTTAGAACACTATACATTTTGAAAAATCTATCCAAGTAGTTCATCCTGTCTATATAAGAACCATAAACATTTAGCACTATGATATCTTTCCCCATGTCCAAAGAGAAAAATGAGGTCCATGTCCTATTGTAAAAGCCCATGATTTTTTGAGAGTGTAGCAACATTTATTCCATCTAGCCATATTCCCAACCAATCTCCCAATGCATCAATAAAACATAAATGGAAATTCCTTAGTAGTTTAGAGAGTTCTTGGCTTATTTTCTTCCCATTTTTAATTTATTCTTTTAGCAGAATATTAGAAGGTTTGATTTATCATACAATATCTTTATGGGAAACTTCTTTAAGGGTTTGACCATTCCTCTTCAATCGAGAGTCAAAATGTTCATTTGGAACCTTCAAAAGGGTCATTTTCTCTAAGAGCCTCAACTAAAGATAGTTTTTTCCCACACCTAACTTTTGAGTGTGTTTTTTATGGGACATAGGCATGAACCATTTCCTTCCCATTTATTTTGTTTCAACTGTTTTGTTTCTTCAAAAAATCCTAAACCCCCTATCACCTTCCTCAAAAAATAAAGCATGAATTTTCTTTTAGATCTTAAATTGTACTTTACCAGTTCCAAGGGACGAGATTATAATTTCCTTTTATATATAGAGAGAGGTATAAATTAGGGTATGCAGTCACGAAATATTTTAGAAATTGGGCAACATCTATACCCTCTACAATTATAGGAAGGGGAATAAGGGGTGGTGTATTATGTTTTTTATACTAAACAAATTAGGTAGGAAACCACTTAGGTATTTTGATTCTTTAGATCCAACTTCATTTCCTATGTCCCATAAACAATGTTTTCTAAGGAGATACTTCTATTCATGGAGTGATGCTCATGATTCTTACCTAGAATTTCCTTGCTGTCATCATACTATTGTTGGCATTATGACATAGATTTGGCACTATGACAAAGGTGTTGTCCTTGATGGCAACTCACTCAGATGACAGATCACAGTTCAGACTCACAAATTGAAGAAAGAGAAGTATACGCAGGTTCCCCATTGACCAAGCCGTGTGTACACGCTGGTTAGCAGACCAAAAGGAGCATATGGCGTACACACTCACTTTCACAGAAGGAAAGGTGCGTACATGTTGGAAAACTAAGTTTTGGTCAGTGGTATTTGGTCCATGGTATTGGTCCAAGGTATCTGGTCTGAAGTGTTGACCCCAGGTATTGGTCCTAAGTGGTTTGGTCCATAGTATTGAGTAAGCCCTAAGATTATAAAAGGAGGAGAAGATCATTAGGCAAAGATACTCAAGGATTGAATATCTGATGAAGAGCAAGATCTAGAATACAGGTTATTGGGTTATGATGCATCGTTGGATCTGAATCAAGGATGAACCTTAGCGCTTGATGAAGGATAAGATCTAATGGTGGGTCAATATATTAAGGCTTGAAGTGAAGTATCTTTCTGTGGTTTTGATATTTTATCTGAATAATTGGCGCATGTTGTAGTTTGTAAATATGATGATCTGAGTATAACTAAAGTCTGGAATCGTTGTAAAGTTTAAATCATCATTTACATATCTGTACGTAGGTTCACAGTGAGAAAAGAGTGTATGCACGTAGGTTCGACACATGGAAGTAGTGTATACCTCACAAAATATGTTTTAGCTACTTCTGTTTGTTGTTGCAGTGTTCTGAGTTCTGGTTACTGTGCTCTGGTTACTGTATTCTGGTTACTATATTCTGGTTATAGCATTCTGAAAAGTGATTGATTGATTCAGTTGTGGTTGGTGCAAAGGAGATTGGTTGATGCAGATATATTTGATGTTTGAATGATGTTATTGATGGATCCCATCTAAAAATTTATGAAACGTGGTCCCTGGAAGAAAAGAGAAGGTTGTAGCCTTCTATAGGCTGGCACCTACGTAATAGTAAACATATAAGCGAGTATGAGAGCTAGGGGGTTGTAGCTCCCTTCCAGGAGAAGCTGGAGAATGAGAGAAGGTTGTAGCCTTTTGCAGGTAGAAGCCTGCGTACTGGTATATGTCTACACTAGTACAAAAAATTGTAAAAATAAGATAGAGACGATTGCAGTAGGTGGTTTTCACCCACATTGGGTTTCCACCTTATATCTTGTGTTCATGTGTGTGATTGTCTGTTTTTACTGCACCTGGTTACTATTTATATGGTTCTGATGCACTGATTAAAGATCAACATATGATGAATTAACTAAATCATAAGTTTGCAGGATATATGCTAGTTGCCTTAAATACAGTTGCGTATACACGCAAGTTCCATTAACTGAAGTAGCATATATAAATCTGATTATGGAAATGAAATATTATTGACTTTCTAATACTGATTCACCCCCCCTCTTAGTATTATTTCCAAAAACTGGAATTAGAGTAGGTCCTTCAGAAGAAGCTTGATCGCTTGAAGGAAGATCTATCATCATGAGTAACTATGAAAGAGAGGGATCCATTAGACCACCAATATTTGATGGAAGAAACTTTGTTTATTGGAAGGTAAGAACCACAACCTATCTTCAATCTTTTGGAATAGATGTCTGGGAAATCATGGAAGGAGGATATACATTTCCATTAGCAATTCCTACAGATACGGCAAGTAAAAAGCAATATGAAACCAATGCCAAGGCTATCAATACATTATTGGGGAGTTTGTCACAATCAAAATTTGTCAAAGTTATGCAGCTCAAAACCTCCAAAGAAATATGGGACAAGAGCGTTCTAAGCTATGAAGGAGACAATCAAGTAAAACGTGCAAAACTGCAAACTCTCAGAATTCAATATGAAACTCTCAAAATGAACAGTGATGAAAGTATCGCTAGTTACTTCTTACATATAGATGAGATTGTTAATTGCATGAAGAAATTGGCTGAAGAGATAAAAGAAGTTACTTTAGTTGAAAAGGTTTTAAGATCCTTGTCTACTAAGTTTGAATCAAAAGTATCTGCCATAGAAGAAAAGCAAGATCTTCAGACTATTACTATGACACAACTGCACGGAATCTTAACTGCTTTTGAAATGAGAAAAGGAGGTCCATCAGATATGAGAGAAGCCACATTCAAAGCTTCAGGAAGAGAATAACTCAATGAATCGGGACATATTTCAGAAGGAGAGGAAGAAACAAACTCTGTCAAGAACCTTCAACGGGGTTCCGGAAGATTTAGAGGTAAACTACCTTTCAAATGTTTTGCTTGTGGAAGAGTTGGTCATTATGCTACCAAATGTCCTGATAAAGATAATCTTGATAAAGGTAAGGAATCAACAAAATGGAATAGAAAACAAAGTGTAAGTAAGAAGAGATACTATATGCATGAATATAGCGATGGTTTATCAATTAGTGATGAAGATGAAAATAGTAATGACTATAGACTTCTGATGGATTTTGAAGATGATGATTTCTAGGATGCTTTAGATGAAGATGACCTTTATGAGGAAATATCTAAACTCAAAATATGCTTAGAAGAAAAGAATATTATTATAGATACTCTGACATTCCAACTTACTGAAAGAGAAAAACACAATGAAAAAATAGAATGTGAAAATGTGGGTCTAAGAAAGGATATTGAGAAAACAAAATCTCTCAATCTTAGATTTGCTAAAGGATTAGAAACCTTATATGAAATTATCAAAGTGTAGCATTATCCTCTGATAAAGACAGGTCTTGGATATACTAAAGAAGCATCCCAAGCACAAAATTTGTCAACCTCCACTAAAAGCTATCTTGATGCAACAAAGAGCAGTGAATAGTTTGACAATCAACAGCAAAGGCATAAAGCAGATCACCAGGAAAATCAAGCTCAATTTACTTCAAGGATGATGAACAGAAGCTACAACCAACCTCATGTAAATCATACTCAATCTATTTCAAGAATGAATATCAATAACAAATACAATCTTTAGGTTAGTAGATTCGATAATCGCAGGAACTTATTTAATGGCCAATGTTTTTCATGCCATAACTTTGGACACAAAGCTGCTCAATGTGTTGCTTACAAGACCATCATGACTAGAGAAGCATGAAATCAAAGGAATGTGATAGGGATCATGAAATGGACCTACAATAACTTTTCTCTTCTTGAAAATGAGATAGAATGCTCTATCTACAACAACTTCGGTCATGAAGAATCTGAATGCATGAGTAAATTTCAGCAAACACATTAGAAGGAGCAAACTCATTAAATCCAAAAATATGGAAAGAATCTCAAACAAAAATATGTGGTATGGCCTTGTATGCAGAAGGACAAGAAAATCAGTGGTACATCGACAGTGGATGCTCGAAACACATGACAGGTGATAAAGAAAAATTTCAGTCATATAATGCCTTAGAAAAGGAAAAGAAGGTCTCATTTGGAAATGACACTCCTGCTGTCATAAAAGGTAAAGGTTTTGTTCTTGTAAAAGAAAAAGTTAAAGTTGGTAATGTTATGAATGTTGATGGTCTAAAGCATAACCTGTTGAGTATAAATCAAATGTATGGTCAAGGAAATGAAGTAGTATTTCGATCAAATGGATGTGTTGTTCATGAGCTTGATACAGGAGAAACCATCATGAAAGGTATAAGAACTCCAAACAACTTATACATACTCAAGGGAGGACAACAACAGTGCTATCTAAGCAAAAATGGTGAACACTAGCTATGGCACAGAAGATTGGGGCATCTAAGCTTCTCTCAAATAAGAAAAGCATGTAGATTCCAGGCTATTCATGATCTTCCTGATATCAGCATCCCAGAAAACACAATATACAAATCATGTCAATTTGGTAAGAAAACCAAAGTGCACTTTCTTGAAAAAGAAGGATCAGCTAGTAAGCCTATTGAACTTGTTCATACTGATTTATGTGGACCATCAAGGAAAAATTTACCTCGTGGAGAAGAATACTTTATATTGTTCATTGATGATTTTTCTAGAATGTGTTGGATAGGACTTCTAAAGAATAAAGATGAAGCATTTGAAAAATTCAAAGCCTTCAAAGCTTTGGTTGAAAATGAATCAAATCACAAAATCAAGTACCTCAAATTTGATCGAGGAGGGGAATTTACCTTAGTTGAGTTCTTTGACTTTTGTGAAGAACATGGAATAAAAAGGTAATTCCCCACTGCAAGGAATCCTCAACAAAATGGAGTGGTAGAAAGGATGAAAAAAAATGTTCAACAAATGGCTCGTGCTATGCTAGATGAGTCTGGAACTCCTGCAACCTTCTGGGGTGAAGCTGCATTCGTTTCCATCACTATTGTCAACCAAGAAAATCTTCGGGTAAACAACACTCAAACTCCACATGAACTTTGGTATGGTAAGACTCCTACTGTAAAATACTTCAAAGTTTTCAGAAGCAAATGTTACATCAAAAGGACTGATGAAAAACTTGGTAAGTTTGAATCGAGAGCAGATGAAGGTATTCTCCTTGGTTACTCTTCCTGAAGTAAAGGATATAAATGTTATAATAAAAAACTTGGGAAAATTATTGAAAGTATTGATGTTGTGGTTGATGAAGCATGAAAAAATCCAAAGCAAGTAAAAACCGAAGATTGTGAAGAAGATGAGGATTATCCTCCCACATCAAATCAGACCAATTCTGAAGAAGAAACCAATGAAGCACCAGAAGAACAGATAACGATAGAAGAAAAGACTCCATCTAGGTATGTTAAGAAAAATCATCCAGAGACTCAAATTTTGGGACAGAAAGAGGCAGGTGTACAGACAAGAAGAACTATTACATAAGCTTCAAGCTATCTAGCATTGATTTCCTCCACCGAACCTCAAAATGTAAATGAAGCATGCAAAGGTGAATGTTGAGTCAAGGCCATGAATGAATAACTTGAGCAAACTGAAAAGAATAATACTTGGGAATTAGTTACTAGACCTCATGATAAGAATATCACAGGAACTAGATGGATACTCAAAAACAAGTTGAATGAAAATGGAGAAGTTATTAGAAACAAGGCCAGACTTGTTTATAAAGGATATGCTCAACAAGAAGGTATAGATTTTGAAGAAACCTTTGCACCTGTTGCTAGACTTGAAGCCATAAGAATGTTCCTTTCTCTTTCCAGTTTTCAGAAATTCAAAGTATACCAAATGGATGTAAAATCTACCTTTCTTAATGGAGAGTTAGAAGAAGAAGTATATATTGAGCAACTAGACAGATTCATTCTTGGAAATGATGCAAAACTTGTATGCAGACTCAGAAAGGATCTCTATGGTCTAAAACAAGCTCCAAGGGCCTGGTATTACCGTCTTGACAAATATCTCCATCAACAAGATTTTTCAAAAGGATCAGCTAATAGAAATCTATATACAAAGATTGACAATAATAAATTTCTAATACTTGTTGTGTATGTTGATGATATCATTTTTGGTAGCAATGAAGAAGCCATGAGTCAGAATTTTTCTTCGGTAATGCAGCAAGAATTTGAAATGTCCTTGCTTGGTGAGCTTACATATTTTCTTGGTCTACAAGTTCAACAAAATAAAGATGGTATTTTTTTGTCACAAACCAAATATCTCAAGAAGATCTTGAAAAAATACGGCATGGAAGATTCTAAACCAGTATGTACCCCAATGGTAATAGGATGCAGTCTCAGCTCAAATGATGAATCAATAGTAGTACATCAACCAACCTACAGATCCATGATTGGCAGTCTGCTTTATCTAATAGGTACCCGACCAGACATCATGCATGCAGTGGGAATAGTTGGAAGATTCCAAGAAAATCCAAAGGAATCACACCTTCAGGCAGTCAAAATGATTTTCAAATATCTTCAAGGAACACAGAATTTTGGTTTATGGTATCCTAGAGATACATATCTTACACTTCATGCATATACAAATGTAGATTGGGCAGGAAGCGTTGATGACAGAAAAAGCACTAGTGGTGGTGCATTCTATATGGGTTCCAGATTAGTGTCTTGGTTCAACAAGAAACAAAGTTCAATTGCATTATCTACAGCTGAAGCAAAATATGTGGCTACTGCATCTTGCTGCACACAACTCCTTTTGATGATCCAAACATTGCAAGAGATTCAGATCACATGTACTCCACCCATCTCCATTCTATGTGATAATACAAGTGCCATCAGTATTTCAAAGAATCCAGTCATGCATTCCAAGACCAAGCACATACCCATCAAATATCATTTTCTACGTGAAAAAGTGCTTTAACAAAAGGTGAAATTGGAGTATGTTCCCTCCAAAGAACAGGTTGCTGATATATTCACCAAACCACTGCCTAGAGAGACATATGAATATCTTAGACAAAAGCTAGGAGTAGTTGATGCATCATCCCACTGTTAAAACTTATTTATTTCAGAGAAAAGTGGTTATACGCGAGTTTCATGAAGCGTAGCTCTGTACATAGGCTGGTTTCTATGGATACAATCACATATATGTTGGTTTGAAGAAAAATAGTGGGCCAAACTCAGGATAAAAGGAGTCTGATATGGGTTTGACAGTGATCATCTGGCACAGGTTCAGGGGAGCATAAACCTTCTAATAATGCATTGTTGGAATTATCTTATAAGATCTTGGTACAAATTCACAGTTTTTTTTTATTCAGGTGGAACAGGTTCAGGGGGAGATCATGGTTGCTGTTCTGGATGTTGACTAACAAATTCTGTTGATGATAGTTGTGATGTGTTAGGCCCCTATACTACTAGTGTAACCCCTTATTGTTATTAGTACAACCCACTTATTATATTGATGTACCCATGTAGTGCCCATATTGTTACTATTGTGCCCCATAGAAGCCCACTATTGTTATTATTGTGCCCTTACATTATTATTGTTATGTCGGCTCTAATTATGTTATGACCCCTTAGACTCCTATATATAGAAAGGAGGTCTTTTCATTTGTATCATCCAAGAATTGTTAATTTGTGTAATATAAAGGAGGTTGCCCCCTTGAAGAGGCTAAATTCTAAGGCGTTGATCTATCTTTTCTATCTTTTCTTGAGCTGGTTTCATAACATTTGGTATCAGAGCTTTGGATTCTAGGGTTTTGCTGCTCCAAACAGGTCATCGTGGAATTTTCGCTATAACTTTTTTCTGCGACGTTTCAGAAGCTAAAAACAAAACCCATTTGAGAATACATAGCACTGAATCTCGGGCCCGAATTTCAGAGCTTTTTGCACTATATTTGCGGAGATATGATCTGAGGAAGTTGGTCTTTTTGCAGACTCCTGAATTACATTCCAAACAGGTGACCTGGGGAAAATCATCATAACTTTTTCTCTGAGCATTGGATTAAAATTTCATAAGAAGGAACAGAAAGAAGACAGATTGTAGTTTCTTGTATATATTTTTCAGAGCCAAAGGTCAAAACAGTGAGACGTGGCACTTCATACAAGTTCGCTCTTCTGGAAAAGTCTATAATCAGGTCATCTTGGGAGATTGTGCATAACTCTTTCTTGAAGAATCCAATTTGGATCAGATTGGTGGCATTGGAAAGAGGACACAGAGGGATACTACAGGTTTCAATTTTAGAGCTTAAATATCCGAAAGTACAGAGTTATAGTCGTTTCAAGATCGAGCTCCTAAAATAAAGAAAAAACAAGATGAGGAAGTTTGATGGCAAGGATCCAGTAAATTGGATACTTCAGATGGAGCAATATTTTGATCTACATGGTGTACCACTGTTACAAAAGGTATGTATTGCATCTTCATATTTAGAACTGGATCAATTTTTATGGTATGAAGGGCTTTGTTCTCGTAAACAACTTGTTACGTGGTCAATTTTCATGGAGGAAATTATAGCACATTATGAGGATACAAATAGCAACACCTTCTTTAGAGCAACACCACAACAATTGGAAAGAGTAAAAGGGCTTTGTGACATAGTGGAAAGAAAAATTATGGAAACCAGGAAGCATACCCATCACAACTATAAAGATGGAAGTGTTGTTTCTCCTAGCCTTCCACAACCTACAAGGGTTACACCACAACAATTGGAAGAAAAAAGAGAAAAAGGGCTTTGTTACAATTGTGATAGCAAATGCACTAAAGGTCATAAGTGTGCTGAGAAGAAATTATTTTACATAGAATATGAAGAGGAGGAAGAAAAGGATCAAGAAACATAAAAAGAAGAAGATATACGCCAGGACCCCCCAGAGAAAGAAGAAATGAATCGAACCATATCTTGTAAAGAATTGGCAAGAATTACCACTCCTCAAACTCTCAAGATAGAAGGACATATCAAGAATAAAAAGGTGCAAGAATTGAAAGATCACATCAAGAAAGAAGAAATGAATCCAACCATATCTTGTAATTCATTGGTCGAAATTACCACTCCTCAAACTATCAAGATAGAAGGACATATCAAGAAGAAAAATGTTCAAGAAGTGAAAGATCACATCGAGCATCAAGAAATGAAACCGACCATATCTTGTAAAGGATTGGAAGAAATTACCACTCCTCAAACTTTAGAGATAGAAGGACATATGAAGAAGAAAAAGGTTCAAGCAGTGAAAGATCACATCGAGCATCAACAACAAGTTCTCCAACTTTTAAAGGATAACGCCACTTTGGTGCAAAATCAAACGAAACAACAGGCACTTAAAAAATGGCGACCTTACCGAATGGGAAGACTCTTCAAGGATGAGGATGTGGAAGCATTGTTTTGTGCTATTTCTATTATCCAACCAGATTGGATAAATGAAGCAAGGGATGAATGGAAGAAGGACAAAGAAGTATGGCCACTTATTGAAAAGTTGCAAAAGATCCCAATTCAAACAATATTGCCAGAAATTGAAGAGGAACGAAAAATCATATTGGAACCTGGAGCAGTCACAGAAACAAGAACCCGAAAGCTACGAAATCGATCAATTTCAAAGTATCTCATCAAGTGGAAGAACTTACCCACTGAAGATTCCACATGGGAGGACAAGAATTTTATATAGAAGCATCAAGAACTACTCAAGCATTTAGGACAACGATTTTTGAAGGAGAGGGGCATGTTAGGCCCCTATACTACTAGTGTAACCCCTTATTGTTATTAGTACAACCCACTTATTATATTGATGTACCCATGTAGTGCCCATATTGTTACTATTGTGCCCCATATAAGCCCACTATTGTTAATATTGTGCCCTTACATTATTATTGTTATGTCGGCTCTAATTATGTTATGACCCCTTAGACTCCTATATATAGAAAGGAGGTCTTTTCATTTGTATCATCCAAGAATTTTTCATTTGTGTAATATAAAGGAGGTTGCCCCCTCGAAGAGGCTAAATTCTAAGGCGTTGATCTATCTTTTCTATCTTTTCTTGAGCTGGTTTCATAACATGATGACTATCATGGTCTTGTTTCAGATATTTGGTCTCTATGTCATGTATATCTTTTAATGTCAAGGTCATGAAATGACCTATTTTGTTACCCCACTATGCATGGGATGGATGACGTAATGTTCTTGTTTTGACATGTATAAATAATTGGTATATCCCCACTTGGTTGGGAGATGGATGTATGTATGAGTCATTGGTGATAGGAAGGTCATTTATGATGTATGTATAGAGTCATGTTCTTCTTTTAGAACATATTTTTACTGACCTTGCTTATATTCAGGGGGAGCATGGAGCTCAATCAGCACACTTCAGCATATTAGAGAAATCCGCATGAACTCAGGGGGAGCATAACCCTTTGCCCTTGATGACAAAGGGGCAGAGTGACTTGGGTTTGCCATCAAGTCCAAAGGGGGAGATTGTTGGCATTATGACACAGGTGTTACCCTTGATGGAAACTCACTTAGATGACAGATCATAGTTTAGACTCACAAATTGAAGAAAGAGAGGTATACACAGGTTCCCCATTGACCAAGCCGCGTGTACATGCGGGTTAGCAGACCAAAAGGAGCGTATGGCGTACACACACACTTTCATAGAAGGAAAGGTGCGTACATGTTGGAAAACTAAGTTTTGGTCCGTGGTATTTGGTCCATGGTATTTTGATCCATGGTATTGGTCCAAGGTATCTGGTCCAAAGTGTTGACCCCAGGTATTTGGTCCAAGGTATTGGTCCTAAGTGGTTTTGGTCCATAGTATTGAGTAAGGCCTAAGATTATAAAAGGAGGAGAAGATCATTAGGCAAAGGTACTCAAGGATTGAATATATGATGAAGAGAAAGATCTAGAATACAGGTTATTGGGTTATGATGCATAGCTAGATCTGAATCAAGGATGAACCTTAGCGCTTGATGAAGGATAAGATCTAACGATGAGTCAAGATCTTAAGACTTGAAGTGAAGTATCTTTGTGTGGTTTTGATCTTTTATCTGAATAACTGGCACATGTTGTAGTATGTAAATATGATGATATTAGTATAACTGAAGTTTGGAATTGTTGTAAAGTCTAAATCTTCATTTACAAATATGTACACAGGTTCACTTTAGAAAAGGTGTGTATACATGTTGGTTCTGCATATCAAAACAGTGTATACATCTTAAATTTGATTTGCAAATCTGTACGTAGGTTCGTCGTGAGAAAAGAGCGTATGCACGCAGGTTCAACACATGGAAGTAGCGTATACCTCATAAAATATGTTTTAGCTACTTCTTTTTGCTGTTATAGTGTTCGGAGTTCTGGTTACTGTGCTTTGGTTACTGTATTCTAGTTAAAGCATTCTAAAAAGTGATTGATTGATTCAGTTGTGGTTGGTACAAATGAGATTGGTTGATGCAAATATATTTGATGTTTGAATGATGTTATTGATGGATCTAGTCTGAAAATTTATGAAACGTGGTCCCTGGAAAAAAAGAGAAGGTTGTAGCTTTCTGTAGGCCAGCATCTACGTACTAGTAAACATATCAGCTAGTACAATACCTAGGGGGTTGTAGCTCCCTTCTAGGAGAATCTGGAGAATGAGAGAAAGTTGTAGCCTTTTTCAGGTAGAAGCCTATGTACTTGTATAAGTCTGCACCAATACAAAAAAATTGTAAAATGAAGTTTCTTATTAAAAAGAAGATAGAGATGATTGCAGCAGGTGGTTTTCACCCACATTAGGTTTCCACCTTATATCTTGTGTTCATGTGTGTGATTGTCTGTTTTTACTGCACTTGGTTACTATTTACATGGTTCTGATGCACTGATTAAAGATCAACGTATGATGAATTAACTGAATCATAAGTTTGCAGGATATACGCTAGTTGCCTTAAATACAGTTGCGTATACATGCAAGTTCCATTAACTGAAGTAGTGTATATAAATCTGATTATGGAAATGAAATATTATTGACTTGCTAATACTGATTCACCCCCACTCTCAGTATTCTTTCCAACAGCTATGTCTTGTTTAGGTCCTTTTAACTATCCAATGTTTATCTTCTGAGCATATACTACCAACATTTTTGTTTGAAGAACATCCATGGTCACTTGAACCTTTACATATTATTTTTTGCTCACTATCTAGGTTGTTTCTAATTTCAATGCCTTTGGAAATCTCAATCCTTGTATTCTTCCTCAACACCAAATTATTTTTCATACTTGGATAATTTCATTATGTATAAAGGTTCCCATAACAATAGGAGTGTACACATTTAAAAGGTACTTGTTTACTTTTGGAGACAAGTAAACAATCTATTCAGGAGGAGATTTGTGCTTTACCCCATACCTATTATTCCAGGTGAAGAGTCCATTTGTGGTTTGCATCTACACCATGTCACTATATTCAATGAAGCTTCAAAGGTATTTTGACACGTGTTCAATATGCCTTTTTCCTCCTTTATTTTCACTTAGAGAGGTGATCATATCGAAGTCACCTCTAATTATTCAATTGTGCTTGTCAACATTTTTCTAAAGAGATGGAGATTCCCGACCATTTCCTATTTCCTTTCTCAAATCTATATACCATAGATATTTGAGAGGAATCCATGTTTATCCATATCTAATAAGTGAAAAGAGAGAGAGAATAGAGGATTCTTGAGACAGGCTTGTTATATTGATCTTTGTAAGGACCCGAGCTATACCAAGTCCATTTGATGCTTGTTCAACATCACCATCTATGACCTTTTCCTTTGTCCATAAGAAAGGCATTATTTTCTTAAAACCAAAGCTAAAACATTTAGTTTCTTAAATTCAAAATATTATTGGAAGATCATTTTAGATCAACCTATGAATAATATGTTATTTTGAGGGTTATTCAAACCCCTTATTTCCATGAGATTATCTTCATGAGGAAATGATGTTTTATGAGGCATTGATCTCCAATGTTTTCATTTACATGAATTGACCAACTTCTTGCCTAGTGTGTCAATTCTTTGGAGATTTAATTTCCCACATCTTTCCTTGAATTCTTTACTTCCTTTTTATGCCTCTTTAGTGATGATTATTTGGAACTAACTATTGATAGGCCTTATCTTTTTAGAGCGCAATGGATAGAAGGTTGATTTGCTTATAAGGGACCACTTCTAGGCAATTAAAATGACATGCATCCTTAATTTCCCTGAGATGTAGCACTTTTATGTTTACCAACTCGTCCTCCTCCATCAAGATTATATCCTCTATCAACTTTGGTTCTAAGGTTGTGTAATTTTATCTTGGATTGGATGCATATTTCCCATTCTTATGATCCTTCATAGGTTTTTTTTCAACATTTTGCAAGTGAATTTATAGAGTATTAAGTTTTTCTGGAACATTTGTTCCTTCAAGAATATCTACTAGCACAAATTTGTTGCTTGTCTCTTATCGTTTGGGTGCAACAGGGGTGGTGGTGTTCTTTATATGGAATTTATTTGAAGAGATTACAATGAACCTATCTTCATCCTTTGATTCTCTCTCTATGGTACTTTCCTTGTGTTTAATGAGAGGGAAGTCCGAAAACAAGTGGCCATGCATGTGGCATTTTCTGCACTTAAAGGGAAGCTTTTTGTAGTCAAGGATTTGAAACTAATCTTTATCCTTTGACTCCAAGGCTATGGCTTCAGCAAGGGAGCCAAATATGTTAATGTAAACATAGATCCTTTCAAAAGAGGTGTAGAAACATTGCTTTGTTTTTATCAAGAGGAAGAAAAGCCATGATAATTCCTCTCTATCAGCATTGAATTGCCCCACCTAGTAGCGTATGTACAATCCAGATGAGTTGAATTATAGACCATAGCCATTACAACTTTTTGAAATTCTAGATGAGATAAAATCATTGTGAATAATTTTTTTAGCTTGGTTTCATCTCATAGTGGGCCTTCAGTGTCCATTTCACTACAATCCAATGAATGAGTTCATTTTTCGTTGGCCATATTCTGATAAACTTACAAATCAATGCATGGTATTGCATGAACTAGATGTTGTCATTCAAACTAGTTAAAGAGATGTGGATCTGGTTAATTTCGGTAGATTTTAGGTGCATGTTCTTGCACTCTTCTAATCAAGGATCATTTCCAATTCTTAGTGAGGATTTTTTGTCGAGTCTCGTCTGATGGCATAAATTGTCTTGAATTTTCTTGGATCAGGGTCTGTAGGAGAGGACGAATTGCAGAGTGATTAGAGGGGCCTGGGACCCCTCCCATAGCGGCTCCATTCTATGAGAAGCACTCAATAAGATGCCTTTAGGGATAAATCTAAAAAATACGGGATGATGGAATTAGGGGGAGAGGGACAATAACCATGAACCCTAAGCATATTGGCTTCGAGGGTGAGAACCATTGCAAAGTAGAATAAACTTTTGCACAAGTGCAAAGAATAAAATTTCATTAGAATAAGTGGTGGTAATATCCCCTCTTTCACTTTTCATGACATCCATAGACTACTACATGTATTCAAACTTCTAAGGTGTAATGTCATATGTGGAAAATATATTCTCAAAGTTTTAAGCTTAGTTTCCATTCACATGTATGTTATCGTGACTCATTCTATTTATATATTTTTGGATCCTTTGTTGTAATAATAGATATGGATTAGTTAGAGATTCGGCAATAGTGAATAAGTGAGTTTCATCAAGATTCATTTTATTATTGTAATTGAGAAACATAAGGAATCATATGTTGTAACAACGATGAACAAGAAAGAGGACCCATTAACTATGGAAATTGATGTTATGTTATTTAAATTATCATATGTGTTCCTACAAGAATTACTAGTACCATCACCTAATAGAGGCTTGGATTTCATTATTCAACTTATATAAGGAATGGAACCTATTCTAAAAGATCCTTACAACATTATGACTCAAAATTTGTGAGAATTACAAATGTAATTCAAAGAAGTCATGCATTTGGGATATATTTTCCAAATATATCATTATGGGAGGAATACCAATGATATTTGTAAACAAGAAAGATGGATCATATATATTGTGTATTGATTATAGATGATTAAACAAAAAATAATAGGATAGCAATCTTTTGTTCCTAGAATAAATAATTTATTTGATGAAATAAAGAAGCTAGGTATTTTTTTTATATATTTCAAGTTGGGGTATTATTAATTCAAAATAAAAAATATTGTGAGAAAATAGTAAAAGTATGAAAAATAATACATTAATTATTGGCTACGAGGTATACTCAAAAGGTGTTAAATGTTATAAATCAAAATAATATAAAAATATTAGAATTAAAAATATCCCTTAAAAATATATCTTTATATTTTTTTAAATCAATTTAATAGAGAATAATAATATAGAACAACATCTTAACCTTATTTTAATCAAATAAATAAATAAGTTGAAGTAGAAAAAACCTACCCTAATTTCTAATTCTTCTAAAAATTTTGTTTTAAAATGGAAAAAAAACTTTAATAAATATAAAATCTATACATCATAATAAATAAAAACATTTATAAATTTGATAGATATGTAACATCTATTAGGTTAATAATTTCTAACATCTCTATGATATTTTGCTTAAAAATAGAGAAAAACCTTTGTAAAATTTATACATCATACATTTATAAATTTAATCGATATGTAACATCTATTATGTTAATAATTTAAATGTGAGAAGAATTCAAATTTATAAAAATAAAAAATAAAAAACCCAACCATAATAACTAAGAACTAATAAAGAAAAATACATTTAAGCACAAGGAAAATATTATTTCTATATTTTAAAACCTTTTAGTTACTTTTCAAATCTAATGTTGACATGGGTGCATGCCACTCTAGGATCATTAGAGAGCGAACTAAAAATCAATGATAAACCAAAAATGTCAATAAGTTTTGGAATGTGTGAATACTGAATTTATAATATTATAAGTTTATTTGTTCTTATAAAAATTAGTGTAGAAATATTCATTATTGTTGAGAAGATTAAGTCAACAAGATTAAAGATCTATCCATAAATTTAAATGGAATAATTTGAAATATTTAAATATAATTAATAATTAACTATGATTTATATTTATTATATATATAAAAGATATGTGAAAAAATTAATATTATTTTAAATAATTTTAATTTTAATATTTTTTATCATTTATAATTCAAAATTACTTTATTGAAAAAAAAACCTAAGAATAATATTCTAAACAAAATATGATGATTTAATGTTAAAAAAGACAGAGAAATAACAAAAATACTAAAGTAAAAAAGAATCTGAAAGGATATATATTATATGACACTAAAAACTCATTTTTTCAATATTAATAACTATATAATTTGATATGCATAACAATAAATTATTATATATGTTTTTATTATTATTATAATTACGTTGTAACACATTTCCTTTTGAAATGAACTCTCTACTAGTTCTCGTTGTCCTCGCTATGCACCATCAGATTAGGTGTTAGACGATTGAAATGTTTCTCTCTATTAATCTCATATTTGACTCCTTATCGCTCAACTGACTCTCCCATTAATTTTTCAAGGGTTCGATCCGTCTTGCTTTAGTATGCAGATACTTGATATAGAGGATAAATTTGTGGAAAAATCCACTTGCAATGTTGATATTGAAGAGCCCGCGTATGATATTTTCTCTCTTTCTTTTGCAGGAAATCATCAACCTCCCTATTTCTTCGACACGTATGAAAAGCAGCTGCATGTTTTGATTAAAGGAAACGCCAGAACACTGGAATTGTTCCTGCACATTACAACAATAGTTGGACAAGGCACGAGCCGAATGGAGGTAGCTCTGGAATTCAACACTTAATCTTTGTAGAGGTGATCAAGCAATGGCCTCGGATCTAAGAACCTAAGCGAATTTATCCAAGGACAATTTAAAGAGCAAAAAGAGTAAGAACCTAAGTGAATTTGTCCAGAGCAGGGCTAAAAGAGCAAGAAGAGTAGGAATATGTACATCAGCTCAATGAATAAATAAAATATGTGAGTTAGGAAGATGAACTAGTTAGTACAGTTTTGGAGGATGTTGCTAGTCCTTTTACACAAGCCTAATTTAAAGGTATCTATCAAGATATTTTACACAATATTGTATATGTATTTTTATGCTTTACTGGAACTAAACTGTGATATAATCTCTGCTTTACCATTTAGCTGCAACATCTTCTAACTCAGTTACTCAATTATCTATATATATATATCTATATATATATATATATATATATATATATATATATATATATATATATATATATATATATATATATATATATATATATGAGATCGGTGGAAAATTTGGTCACTGGACATAATATATGAATTGAAATGGAATTATATCTCGATATACAGAAGCTTCTGCAATTTGCAATTACAAATGTTACTCTGTCTTCTAATTTGAATTTGTCATATATTTTAGCTTTTGATAATGCATACTTCAATCTATCTATTGGACAACAAACAAACTTTTGCCTTGAAATAATTTCCTAAAATTTACAGGTCAAACCTTATTTTTGTTGACGAAATTCTTCTATTTTGTGATGATTCTAGAAGATATCTATCATCAATAAAGGAATCCATTCCTCTGTTTCGAAAAGCCTACAGTATGATGATCAATGGAAACAAATCATCACTATCAATTTCAAACCTATCCAATGTCGACATAGCTCATCTACAAAGGATTTTCCCTTATCATATCCATCCTATCAAAGATGGCTTGAAATATTTGAGCTTTTCTTAAAGCCAAATTGTTATAATAAAGTGGATTGGTTTTAACTTCTAGCAAAAATTGAAAAACGACTTAAAGCATGGAGTTTTAGGTGCTTGTAAAGAGTAGGGGAACTAATCTTAACAAAATTAGTTCTATATGCCATCCTGGTTTCTGGGCCTCTCTTTCATGGATACCAAAGGGTACTCTTGGAAATATCAAGAAAATATGTTGCAGATATCTGTGGTCTAGCCAGAAGGAAGGATATTTTTTCACTTGGGTCAAATGGGATCAAATTTCGTTGCTGAAGGACTGGGGAGGGTGGGGACTAAAAAACACACATTTCTTTGCACAAGCCCTACCAACTAATGTAGGATGGCATTTTATCTCATCAAGGAGCCTGTGGTCAGAAGTGATCTCCCACAAATACATAAGGCCTTTTCTCTTATGGAATGGGTCATATTACAAAACAAACCCAAAAATAATATCTCTGTAATTTGGAAGGTTGTCATTAGTTTTTTTGGTGTTATTGATAGGGGATTAACATGGAAGGTTGGAACTTGTGCACAAGTTAGAGTGGACAAGGATATTTGGGTCAGATATAATGAAAATTATCTCCTACCCCAAATCCTAAGGGATCACCTTAGAGAGAAAGGTATTGTATTTCTAGCTCAAATCATTGATCATGCTTGAACATCCATTTGGGGTTAGGGTTGGATGTCTCCAAAATAGTTATAACTTCCCCAGTAATTCTGGAAATAATGGCACTCAGTACTCCACATGTTTGAATCACAGATAGAGAGGACTCCCATGCATGGATACATGTAACAAATGGAATATGTTGTCCTAAAATAATCTATTTATATATTAATGCACATCAAAAGTCAGAGTTAGAGGCCTAGTGGTGGAAAAAGATATGGAAGGTTCCATCCCTTGCAAAATATTACTTATTCCAATGGTGTATATTAAATAAAAAGTTCCAACCTATGATAATTTATAGAAGTGAGTCTTCAATGGTCCCTCATGGTGTCCCCTATGCAAATAAAGAAAAACAATAGTATTTTCATCTATTTGTTATATGCCATTTCTCTATTGTCATTTGGACTAAAATCCACTTAATGTAAAACATACAAAATTAAAGGCTAGGTAACTATTATGAGGATGCATGGAAAGGTTGGTGGAACAATATCTCCCTAAAATATCTTTGCAACATGTCTCCTCTTATAGCCTGGGGAATCTGGCTAGAATGAAATGATTCAGTTTTCCACGATAGATCCTCCTCTTCAATTTTTATTGCTGCAAAAGTATATACAAATTTTAATATTCTACATATTCCTAAAGCTCCTCCTAAGTAGAGACCCATCTCATATGAATCTATTGATATGTCTTTTCCCTGGGATTATTTCGATGAAGCAACAAATCTTGATTGTATATGTGATGGAGGGGCTATTATTCATATCACAAACTTTCATCACTACACACTCAAAAGCAGTTTGGGAAATGGATCCAAAAATTATACATAAATGATGAGTCTAAAATTACTTTTGATCTTTCCTATTGAACATAAATTCATAGGCTTAAGAATTTTGTTGACTTTATGATTATCGTCAACTAGTTCAATTGTACCACTAGATGCCACATGCACACACTCTATCTAATCCTTGAGGAAGTCTTGTTATTAAAACAATCTTTTGACTATGTCTCTTGCTATCATAGAATGAAATGTATATGTTGATGCCCTCTCTAACAAAGGCATTTCTCAGGCTATGGGAGAATGGTAGATTTTGGAAGTCTTAAACAATGAAGTCATTAGGACATAAACCAAGCCCTACTTCAAGGAAAACTTCTGAATAGTTTCATATTTATATGTGTTCCTGTTTAGTTAAATAAGCTTGAGTTTTTTCCATCATTTTTCAAGACTACCGCAGGCTATGAAAAAAGTGATCTGGAATATTTTTTGGGATGTTTTGGTTCAAATATTCCATTACCTTCACTGCTCTGAAACAAGCATTCAGAAACTTCTAATACATGATGCCTAGAATGATTGGTGGTTTGGGAAAATGATTCTTCCCATACTAAAGGACAAGAACCTGAGCTTGATTTTCCATTTTGTATATTATATTATCAATCCATGGAGTCCTTTGGAGGAGATAACACTTTCAACTATCTCCCTAGAATAAGTATTGTTTGTTGGCACTTGACAATCTTCTCTGCGGAGACATCTATCACCCTTTTTGCTGCAAAAATAAACTCTTAAATACCAATATTGACCCTTACTTTAAAGATAAACTTTAAAAGAAAGTGTCAGTGAAGAAAATAGCATCCTCTATTATAAAAGGTTAGTATATGAAAAAACAAATTGGCACAGTTGAAATGCAGCTACTAATCCACTGAAATTGGAAGATTTAGAATGGCAGTTGATCTCATTATTATAGCACCATTTACCACCCTTGGTAGATTTGATGCTCTGTTTTGTGGCCTAGGCCAACCCTTCCCTTCCAGACTTGGTCCAAATTCTAAAAAATAATGTTTTAAATCCCATACGTTGTTTTGCATTGTATAAAAAGTGTGTACACGTGGGTCAGTTTATACCCAACCCACATATATGTGTTAACACATTAAAAAATATATAATCTCCTTAAATTTAAGTGGAGTTTATGGGTTTTACCTGTTACTCACCTACTATAGCCCATGGCCAAACTGTTTCCCAACTGAAAAAATAATAATTTGGAGAAGTATAAATAAACCTACATGGGAAGGCCTAAGTGAGGAGAAAAGATTATATATTGATATTATAGTTGATTATATCCCTGATCAGGTCCGAATAAATCCTCATGCCTTTTGTATTCCCAAGTCATAGGAAACCTTTGTTTCCTTATTGAGATGTACTTCATCCCTTCATGACATCCTTGTGTATACCTATGGAGGAGGATTGTTGAGGTCTGGGTAGGACGGATCTGGAGGACAGTTTCAGTTGGAGCCGACGAACGACTCAGGTTGTAGTTCTTCTGTACTTTCTTTAGTTTATATCAATAAAGAGGAAATTTCTTGTTCATGATGTTTATGGTCTTTATGCATTAATATATGTTATGACTTGATTATAAAATCTTATGTTAATGCTTATTTTATTACATGCTTATATGCCCTAACACCTATATCATGACCATTCTTTCTATTACTGTTGTTGTATATGATTTTCTTGAATAAGTTGCAGGTGGTAAGGCATTGGAAGAAGCAGAGGGTTTGGACCCTACGAGAACGACCTCAAACGTAGGACCTCTGGGTAATACCTCTTCTTCCTACTTTAGTAGTTTAAGTATTAGGAATGCCTGTTTACATGTCTCTTTATGTTGTATGCCCTCTGCTCTATTGGGTTTATCAACCCAAGAGCCTAGGGTGATTTCTGCCCATAACATAATTGGTGACTCCACTGGGGAAAACATTCTTGTTTTTCCTATATTGGGTTGTTTCTTCTTGATCAAGGCATGTTTGATTAGTTTCTTGCTTTTACAGTGTTTGTGACATGTTTTCTTCTTGGGCATCAAGTCTGATCTTTTGGATCGGGCCTAGATTTGTTGTTTTTATTTATTAATCTTTGTATACGCTTTTCTCAGAGGATACAATAGTGTATGCACGCTAATTTCTTCAAATATACTCGTGTATACAAAATTTTCCTTTGTTTTTGTCGCATATACATGCTCTTGTGTCTTTACACAGTCACGCATACCTTATTTTGAATTAATTTTTCAAAATATTTGGCCCAATTAAGATTGTTGCCTGGTGGTTTTTGCTATTTTCTGGTCATTCACTGTCATTGAAGATTTGCTTTCTTGCAATTTTTCAATTTCTAATCTTCTTCTTGCTAGAAAACGTAGTTAACCTAGGGTTCACTTTTTTAGTAAGGTTTCAGTTTGGGTCTTGGGTTCAAGGCTTCTTGTGGAAGTTCTTGGTTGCTCTGACTTTGCGGAACAAGAAATTGATTGTAGTTTTGTTTATAACCCAATTTTTAGATTGCTTTGTTTTTCTTTCCTTTTTGGTTGACCTATTTTGTTTTTCATGGTTGTTGAGTGCCTCTTTGGCAATCTTGAAAGTCTTTCTTGACGTTCTTTTGGTTTGTTGAAGTCCTTTATACTATTGTTCAGATCAATCTAAGAAAGTTTGTAGTCCTTTATCATTTCAAGTTTCATTATATTAATGATCCGCATAACTTGCGAATTTTGGGACTCTTTATGCTTGTTTTTTTATTTTTGAAGTTTAGTGGAATTTTTTGGTCTCAAAAATTTCTTTGGGTTCTTTAAAAAATAAAAAGACAAAGACATAGTTCTTGCCTTTCTTTTTCTTTTCAGTTTTTGTTTTTGGTTTCTTTGTTGTTTTTGAGAAATTGTGATTTTTTCTTTTCTTTTTTCGATTGGTTTTGCTTGGTTTCAAAGGAAGATTTTCATTGAATTTATGCCCTCCTTGTAGTCAAGTTGGCCTATTGATCTTGTGAAGAAACATATTTTCTTATTATAGGAGCATCCATAGAATATTGCATCATCATTATAGTTTGCATTAAGTTAGTATGCACTGTAAGCATTTTAGTCTTTTTAGTTAGACTTTGAGTGTGTGGAGCATGTTTCTGAAAAAGAAAAAATATATTTGCTTTTAAAAGTTTTTTCATAGAACCTCATAGAAATCTCTTTTCATCGAAGAAAAATAGTTGCATTTGTATATAGCTAAGTTTCTATTGATTTCTTTTGTGTCAAAACACCATAAGTTTCACTCTCATTTTTACCCATGACCTAAACAACAACCCTTTAAAAGCAAGTGCTTAATTAAAAAAGAACTAGAACATTTTTTATTTGTCATTAATTACACCAAAAAGTCTAGCTCTTTAGGGCCTTGCAATAGGTGAGTGGAGAATTAACTCTCCAAGGCCACTCAAACTATTAAACATAGATGTTGAATAATGAGTGAAACCCACTGTTGTTAGAAAGACCGGGAAAGCTCCATGACTGGGAGTCAAGCACGAGGGAGAGTGAAGACAAGGAAGAGAGATACACCCTCTCCTACTTGTTAGATCCGCCCCGAGACTATTATGCCTGACTTTTAATACAAACTGGTGTCCATAGTTGCTATTTCTAGGAACAACATAGGTCAGTGCAGAGGGGAATCTCATGGCACTTGAGGCAGATGTTGCATCACGTTCATTAGTACTTCCGGTGGGTACCCTTCCGAAGCTTGGGTGCTTGCACCAGAAAAGGCTTTGGTCTGGAGGTTAGCATAACTGTTTTTGTCACCTTCACTGGTAGGCCTAGGCCGTTATTATCCTAGACTATCTTCAAAAGGTCCTTGATTTCACTTTCTTGTATTTTGGTGTCTGGTCATCACTTGGAGTGGAAATACTTGGAAGTTGCTTGATTGGCTGTATCTTCTAGGGACTTTGTTAGAGAGTGCTCTTTTCTCCTAGTTGGCCTAGGTTTATAAATTTTTGAGTCTTTAATTAGTTCTCTTAAAATAATTAAAAGTGGTTGATCGACTAGTTCGTTGGTCTAGGAGGCTTCATGGGCTTTCACCTACGAGTGCCAAGACTTCTTCTAGAAGGTAGAGGAGTATTATTTGCAATTAGTGGGCAGCAGACGCAACGTATATTGATCCTATAGTTCAAGCTATTGATTCATAGAATAGACCTAGTTTTAGTTGAGATTTGGAGAGGAACACTCCAGTCCTTTCTAGAGTCCTCTTCCAATCAGAAGATGCTATAGAGGTTGAATAACTCCCTGAGTCTCCTTTGACTCCTTCTTCTCATCTCCCTCTCGGTTATTCGGACATTATATTTTACGTCGAGACTCCAACCCACAAACCTTCGAGCCCTAGTTTATATCGATCTTTTCCTTCGATAGCCACTACTAGGAGCATGGTTTCAACTATGAGTGCTTCTAGTGTACAAAATACTTTATCAGTACAAGGAGAAGGTACAATTTTCATACCTTCAATCACTTCTAGCACTGTGATTTTTGGCTCTACCTCCATTCCATCTTCGAGTGGGGGCAAGTGGATTAGCTTCTTTTTAGGGCTTCCCTTTTGAGAGTGGCCATATACCACATTCTAACCCATCTCTAGGATCGATACCTTTTCCCTCCGCAGGTAAAAGTTATAATCCTTTTCAAGAATGGACTAACCTAGCTATCAGCGACTTAGGAGCCAAGAATCAGTTCTCTTTCAGCCAATAGGGGGATATTTTATACTCCTCATTGAGTTCATTTCATAATTTTTCTCCCTTTGCTAATGCATGGAACCATTACCAAGGGTTCTCTTCTCCATTCAATACCTCTCTAGCGGGAAATTTCACTGGATACGGAATTTTTTTGGCAGGATTTGGACAAACTCCAAATTTTTCTGGGCCACAAGGTTTTCCTTATGGTTCAGGAATTTCTATGAATTACTTCAAGAAACTTGGTACCTTCACAAATCCAGGATATTCTTTTCAGAATGTTGGAAATTCTGCCCAGACTAGGTGGAATCCTCAAGGTCCTCCGCACTTACCTTTCGCGACAACTTTAAACTTGCCAGATCTATCAAAGTTAAGTAATGATCCTATCCCATATAACCCAGCTTGGCCTGTGGTTCCAACCAAAATTCCATTAGTCATACCCAAATTCAAAGGGAAGGCTGGTGAAGATCCGAGTGACCATATAACCACTTTCCATTTATGGTGTTCGTCTAACTCCTTGATAGATGATTTAATCAGGTTGATATTATTTCAGCGCACCCTAACTGGGAATGCAACTAAATGGTATATTGAACTACCAGGGGGCACCTTCACTTAATTTGGTGACTTGGATACCATATTTTTAAACCATTTTCAGTTTCCATTCGTTATGATGTTAGAACTGAGCTCTTAGCTAATTTCCACCAAGTCCAGGCAACCCACATTTTTTATCATATCCATGAATGAAGGAGAAGGAAGAGGCTTATTAAAGCCAATACTCCACAAGAATTTCTTCTTGAATGGTTTCTCAAATCTTTACAACCTAAAATATCTAAGGATGTATCACTCTCCAGTGTATTAACTGAAGAACATGCTATTTTTAGAGCCCAGCAACTAGAACTCATATATTGTCAATCTGGGATTCTTAAGAAAAATTTTCCTGGTATTCCTAGATCTAAGGTTGATCTAGCCAAGCCAAAGCTAGTTCTCCATTCTGATAGGCTAGTCAGATCGATTTATAATAACATGGCTAACCTACTAAATCAATTGTAGCAGTTGTCTTTACAAACTACTTCTTCTGTTCAAGCATCACCATCAGTGCCCATGCCTTTTCAACCTTTAACTATCAGTTGTCATTCAAACTTATAACCCCAAAGGAAACCAACAATCCGATGGGAAGAAGAAAGGATGTGGTAGGAAAAAGAATCAGGATGGGAAGGGTAATGCAAATAAGCATGGTAGTGATGCGGGGGGGGGAGGGGCGGTAAAAAAGAGTCCAAGAAGAAAGTAAAGTTTCCATGAAAGTTATGCAATGTTCACCATTTGACTCATCTTTGCCCAAATATTCAGGACGCTCAGCACTTGTTGGTTTAGCAAGGGTCTTCTAGCTCCTAGATTGTGCTAACTAACCCTTTTCCCCAAGGGAAAAAAATTTTTGCTGGCGCGAATGCTACTACCATGTTTTCTCAAATGTTTATACCATGTTTTCACATATCAATGTTGCTACATGATCATGTGATTATGGTGAATTATAATCATCTGAGGCAAAGAATACTCTTGATGTTTCAGAGCCAATCCATATCGACAGGCCCATAGTTGAGTCTATACCTCAGATGCCGAAAGTCTCTGCAAAACGTTTGACAATTAACCCCAATGTTGAGGCAGCTCAGAACTACTCTATTGTAGAAGATATGGCTCAGAGACCTTGTGCCATGTCAGCATTAGAGGTACTCCAGTCATGCCCAGCACAAAGGAGTGCATTACTCACTCCAATAAGAGAGATTGATCCAAAAAACTCTCTTTCCTTACTTTCGACATGTCGAATATCAAGAAGAGACTCCCACATCATATGGCTTTTCAAATCAAGTCTACATACTGAAAGACCAATATCTTTCAAGCCGTAGTTGTTGAGGGATCTTCCACATGTGTAATGTCCATATCATGTTGGAAGGCTATTGGATCACCTACTCTCTTAACAAAATTCGATGGTCATTCTCATAGGCCACATGGGATTATTCTAGCCTTTCCCATTTGTGTTGGGGGTAAGGTTGTAAATATTGAGGTATAAATAGTTGATGCAAATTTGGATTACAATATCCTTTTGGGAAGAAATTGGATTTATGAGATGGGTGCTATTGTATCATTAGTATTCTGCATTCTCTGTTTTTGTCATGAAGGGAGAATTGTAACGGTTGATCAGATGGATTATTCTCCAGGTGAATACAATGCATCTTTTGAATCTAATGTTCCCTTAGTGAATAATCCTAAGTAGCCTATTGATAATCTAGGAGTTTGAATGTACTCTTCCTTAATGGGTACCATTGATTTTCCTGCTCCTATTGGTAGAGCTAATGTTATTTCATCTTCCAAGACACCTTATTGAAGATATTTAATTAGAACTCATTATTTTTCAGATCCTTGGTCCTTACCCTCTTCTACCACCACATTAGTTGAGGGGCACGTGGGTGGAATGGAATTTCCTATGTCTATAGCTGAAATTTATTATCAATCTATAGTTAACACTGCAGACTCCGATCCTACTACTTTTTCACCAAAGGAGCTGGATGGGCATGTGGCTCCAGCCTGGACTCTAGATTCAACTTCTGCTATGGATTTCCTAGATATTGTTCTTCCATCCAAAGAAGCAATTCTAGAAGCAATGATGGGTGTTGAGAGACCGTGGGATGATTTGCATCATCAGTCATATTTCCTCCCTGATTTGCAAGAAGTAGAATCAATCTTGTCCAGTCCTTCATCTACTAGTCATGTTCACGCAGTTTTAAATCCTTTGGCTCCATCATAGCTTTCAACCGAAGGCAACATGTATTTCATTTCAAAAACTGTTCCAGTGAAAATCTCTAGGAATCCCAACGTCATCGAAAATATCTTCGTTGGAGTTGATTGCTCCCCTGAAGAAATTCAAACTTATACCAATCTCTTTAAAGAGTTTTGAGATGTGTTCTCTTGGTCTTATGAGGAAATGACTGGGATAGATCCATCTATATTCCAACATGAGATCAAGGCATATGAAAATGCAAAGCTTATTTTCCAGAAGCTTTGACCAGTTAACCTTAGAAAAGAAGAAGCTATCAAAGTTGAGGTTGAAAAGTTTCTGAAGGTAGGTTTCATCTACCCCATTCCTTTAACTGAGTGGGTTTCGAATCCAGTCCCTGTTGACAAGAAGCAAGGAATGATCTATGTATGCATTGACTTTAGGGACTTGAATAAGGCTTGTCCTAAAGATAATTACCCCACGCCCTTTATTGATCAGATTATCGATGAATGTGTGGGTAATGAGTTTTTCTCTTTTATGGATGAATCTTCTGATTATAATCAAATCACTATTCACCCAGAAGATCAACATAAGACAACTTTTATTTTCCTCTGGGGTATATTTTCATATAAGAATATGTCTTTTGGCCTTAAAAATGCTGGAGCTACCTTTCAACGGGCCATGTCATATTCTTTTCATGATATAAAACATGTTATCAAAGCTTACTTGGATGATTTAGCTGCTCATTCTTGAAAGAGAATTTATCATCCCAAACATCTTCGATTAATTTTTGAACGATGTCCTTTCTATAAAATCTGGTTGAATCTGAATAAGTGTGTTTTCACCGACACATCTAGTCAGTTGTTGGGATTCATTATTTCTACTGAATGGATTCATGTAGATCCCTTCAAGGTTGATTGAATACTTCAGTTTCCTGCCCCATCCTCTATTCATCAACTTCAGAGTCTTCAAGGAAAAGCCAATTTCTTAAGGAGATTTATAGCTAATTATGCCGAGATTACTAAAGTATTTATGAGATTCAGTAAGAAAGGGGTCCCATTTATATGGGATGATTTCGTGCAACGCTCATTTGATGCTTTTAAAAAATAATTAACCTTTTCTCCTCTATTGAGACCACCTGATTATAGCAGAGACTTCCTTTTATACCTTGTTGCAACAAAATCAACTATTGGTATGGTTATGGTTCAGGAAGATGATGATTTTAGTGAGCATGTAATCTATTATATGAGCATAGGCTTATTGGGCCTTGAACTACGCTATTCTCCCATAGAGAAATTAGCTTTGGCAGCTTTCCATGCTATCCAACAACTTAGAAATTATATTCTTCTTCAAAAGCTTTCATCTTAGTAGTAGTCAATCCATTTCAACTTGTTCTCAGCAGGTGAGTGATTGGGGGCAAACAAAATAGATGGATTTTCATTTTACAAGAGTTCGATCTCAAATTCATGTCAACTAAGTCTAAGAAATCCGTAGTATTTGTAGAATTGATCTCAGAGGAAGAAATAATTTATGAGGAATATTTTCCTAATGAACATATTTTCCTTATTTCCTCACAAGATCCTTGGTATGGAGATATCATTATATATCTCCAGACTTCGAAGTTTCCACTTACTTTTTTGAAGGATGAATGTAGAAAGTTACGTCACCTGGCTAAAATCTATATTATTATAAGTTACAGTTTATATCATCTTCGGGTTGATTCAATTCTTAGATGTTGTTTAACCTTAGAAGAAGCTGAGTCTGTGCTAAATGATTGTCATAGTGGAGATTTCGGTGGTCATCTATCTAGGCTTGCAATAGCCCAAAGAATTTTGCGTGCAAGATACTTTGGCCTTCTATCTTCAAGGATTGTATTGAAGCAGTCAAACGATGCCACCCTTGTCAAGTTTATACTAAGAAAACGTCTGCGCATCTAGTTCCACTCTTCCTTGTGATCCCTGCCAGTCCATTCAAGAAGTGGGGTATTGATTTCACTACTTGCAATCTGCCTTCGGTGGGAAATCAAAAGTATATCATCGTAGTTGTTGACTACTTTACTAAGTGGGCTGAGGATATGCCTACTTTCAAGAATGATGGTGAAACAACAACCCTGTTTCTCTTCAATCAAGTCATTTCCCGGTTTGGTATTCCTAAAGAGATTGTCACTGACCATGGCAGTCATTTCTAGAATCAAATGATGTCTGAATTGGCTCTTAAGTTGGGTTTCCGACAAAAGCATTCATCTCCTTATTATCCTCAAGCCAATGGGCAGGTTGAAGCCGTGAATAAATCCCTAAAAATCATCCTACAAAGGATGATTAAAAAAGATCAATCCAATTTCACATTATGTTATATCCAACACTTTGGGCATAACAAAAGTCAGTTAAGGCTGCTACTGGTTTTACTCATTTTCAGCTAGTTTATTGGTTGGAATCAATTTTTCTGTGGAATGTGAAATTCCTTCCCTTAAATTAGTTATTGAACTTCTTCCAGATACTTCTAGTATTGAAGAACACCTCGTTCATTTGGAACATCTCAATGAGAAGCATCGAGATGCAGCCATAATCAACGAAGCTCATAAAAAGAGAGTAAAAACTCAATATGATAAGGTTGTTTGTCCTAGGGTTTTCTCTGAAGGCGACCTTGTCCTTGTCTATGACCAAGACAAATATGCCTTGGGGGTAGGCAATTTTAAATCTATGTGGTACAGACCCTTCATTGTCAAAAAGGTTTTGAAAAAGGGAGCTTATGAGTTGATTGATTTTGAGGGAAATGAGTTGGCGAAGCCCAGAAATGGGCTCTATCTTAAAAAATATTTTTCTTAGGCTTTAGCCTAGCATTTTCTTGATTGTAAATATTGTATATTTGTGCATATCTATATCGATTTCATAGTGTTGTCGGTATTTTTTTATCTTTGACAATTATTGATGGACGATTTGATATATCTAGGTTTCATCGATGGTGCTAATAGACACACTCGTAATCTTTCTTCTGAGGCTTGGGTGATTTATTATCCATCTAGACAATTTTTGGTTTCAAGAGGTGTATGTATCAGTCCTGCTTCAAATAATGTTGCCGAATATATTGTTGTCATTAATTTACTATCTGAGGCAATATCTCTTGGTATTGATTCATTAGTAGTTTACTTGGATTCACAACTGGTGGTATCTCAATTAAATAACATCTATCATGTGAGAGATCCTTATTTATATTGCCAATTTCTGAGAGTGTGTTTATTACAAAGATCATTTATTTATATCACATTTATTCATATTCCATGATTATAAAATTCATTTGTAGATTCTATCACTAATCAAGCATTAGATTGGCACATAAATCATTCATCACATTAAAAATAAAAAATAATCGAAGAGTCATCTGTATATATATGATCATCACAGTAAACTGTCGATACATAGATAGAGTTTTATGTTCAAAATAATATACAAAATTGGGACAAAAATGTCCTAAAAAATTAGGGCTTGTGCCCATAATTATGTCTAATCAAAAAGATTTGGTCATCCATCTATGGGTCCTATTTAGGGTGAGCAGCACAAAAGAAGATGATGGAATTTTCCACCCGGCGAAATATCCGCACCCAATTGCGTGGCACTCCTACCACCAGTCTTTGCATCTCCTCTGGAAGGTATTCTATAGCTACCATAGGTACCTGGTGATTCAACCTCACCAAGTTTCTTTGTACAACATGGAGGGTCCTCTCAGTCTTTGTTGCAACTCCTTATGCATCTATTTTGTGATGCATGTGTCGAGGTAGACCCTCGAGTCTTACTGGTCCAACATTTGTGTCATGATCAAAAATATTTTCAGTTCATTTATACTTAAATCCAAAAAAAGTCATAAAACATGAAAAAATTAAAAACATTTGTACCTATGGCTCCCCATGTTGCATTTGGTGGCAACACCAAATCTGGATCTCCTCTAAAGTCCATGCTAGGATAGGGGTATTCCTCGACTGCTATGACTTTTTGTCCCCATCAGGAGAATAACTCGTCATCAAAAGTGTTTCTAGGGACCTCACTGCCCCCTATTATCTTCATTAGATTAGCCCATCTGCCCATTCATGGATCCCTTGGGCTGCTGATGGTGGAAAATACCTTGGGTCGAAGCCCTGGTACTCTCTCAAAGAAAAATGAGTGCAAGATGGTTCCATATCCAAAGTTCTTTGTCTGACCTTTTCGGATAGATGTAAGTTGTTTTTTCATATTGGCTAAGAGGGGTGTGCACCAATTAAAAATTGTCGGGAGACACTCCACTGCTGTCGAAACTCGCTAAGCTTGATGTAGAGAAGTTGAACCATTTACTCTAGAAACCGTAAAGATAAGGATTCTTAGGGCTAAGTTCTCTTCATGTTTGATTGGAACCTGGGTTCCAATCTTCTCGGTGTTTCCTGGGCAATAGATGCATACGTAGTCCTCCACACTGAGGCTAACTCTTGTTCTTCCTGTTGAGTTGATCATCTCTCCTCTCCAGGAAAGACCAATGATGAAATAGATATCCTCTATTTCTATCCTCAAAGGAATTTGGTTAATAATAAAAGCATCTTCCTCTGGATCCCAGTATTGGATCAACATCTCAAGCAATATGGTGTTTGCCTTCATATTTGGCATTTTGAAAATTTTCAATGTTCCACATCCTCGTAAGGCATCTAATACATTTGGATCTTCCATCACTTCATTATCAATCACACTATTCTCTCTTTCTCGCCACGTAATCGACATGCTACAAAAAATGTGTTTCAGATCATTAAAAACCGTGTTTCAAATTTCAAAATTGCACACACATAGGTTTGGTATTTACACAGTCATGTGTAGGCATTTTCTATACGTAGTGCAACCATGTCCAACCCGCGTGTATGCAGAGCATAATTTTTAAACTAAATTCCCATGGTGAGATTTCGACAAAAACATTTAAAAATTAGTGAAACTTATCAAAAAATCAGTTAAAAGGTTATGTTAGGCCCATATACTACTAGTGTAACCCCTTATTGTTATTAGTATAACCCACTTATTATATTGATGTACCCATGTAGTGCCCATATTGTTACTATTGTGCCACATAGAAGCCCACTATTGTTATTGTTGTGCCCTACAATATTATTGTTATGTAGGCTTTGATTGTATTGGGACCACTTAGACTCCTATATATAGAAATGAGGTATTTTCATTTGTATCATCCAAGAATTGTTCATTTATGTAATGTAAAGGAGGTTGCCCCCTCGAAGAGGCTGAATTCTAAGGCGTGGATCTCTCTTTTCTATCTTTTTGTGAGCTGGTTTCATAACATTTGGTATCAGAGCTTTGGATTCTAGGGTTTCGTTGCTCCAAACAAGTCATCGTGGCATTTTCGCTATAACTTTTGTTCTGTGAGGTTTCAGAAGTCGCAAAACAAACCCATTTGCGAAGAATTGACGCTGAACCTCAGGTCCGAATTTCAGATATTTTTACGCGATATTTGCGGAGATATGATCTGAGGAAGTTGGTCTTTTTCAGACTCCTGAATTACACTCAAAACAGGTGACCTGGGGAAAATCGTCATAACTTTCTTTCTGAGCATCGGATTGAAATTGTGTAAGAAGGTACAGAAAGAGGACGGACTGTAGTTTCTGTTTATATATTTTTCAGAGTCAAAGGTTGAAACAATGACACGTGGCACTTCATACAAGTTCGCTCTACTGAACTAGTCTATAATCCGGTCACTGCGGGAGATTGTGCATAACTCTTTCTTGGAGAATCCAATTTGGATCAGACTTGTGGCATTGGAAAGAGGACACAAAGGGCTACTAAAGGTCACAGTTTCAGAATTTAAAGATCCGAAAGTACAGAGTTACAGTCATTTCAAGGTAGAGATCCTAAATCAAGAAAAAACAAGATGAGGAAGTTTGACGACAAGGATCCGGTAAATTGGATACTTCAGATGGAGCAATATTTTGATATACATGGTGTACAAATGTTACAAAAGGTATGTATTGCATCTTCATATTTAGAACCAGATCAATTTTTATGGTACAAAGGGCTTTGTTCTCGTAAAAAACTTGTTACATGGTCAATTTTCACGGAGGAAATGATAGCACATTATGAGGATACAAAGAGCAACACCTTCTTTAGAGCAACACCACAACAATTGGAAAGAGTAAAAGGTATTTGTGACATAATGGAAAGCAAAATTATGGAAACCAGGAAGCATACCCCTCACAACTATAAAGATGGAAGTGTTGTTTCTCCCAGCCTTACACAACCTACAAGGGTTACACCACAACAATTGGAAGAAAAAAGAGAAAAGGGGCTTTGTTACAATTGTGATAGCAAATGCACTAAAGGTCATAGGTGTGCTGAGAATAAATTATTTTACATAGAATATGAAGAGGAGGAAGAAAAGGATCAAGAAACATCAAAAGAAGAGGATATACGTCAGGAAACCACCCCAGAGGAAGAAGAAATGAATCAGACCATATCTTGTAAAGCATTGGCAAGAATTACCACCCCTAAAACTCTCAAGATAGAAGGACATATCAAGAAGAAAAAGGTGCAAGAAGTGAAATATCACATCGAGAAAGAAGAAATGAATCCAACCATATCTTGTAATTCAATGGATGAAATTACCACTCCTCAAACTATCAAGATAGAAGGACGCATCAAGAAGAAAAATGTTCAAGAAGTGAAAGATCAAATCGAGCATCAAGAAATGAATCCGACCATATCTTGTAAAGGACTGGAAGAAATTACCACTCCTCAAAATATAGAAGGACATATCAAGAAGAAAAAGGTTCAAGTAGAGAAAGATCATATCGAGCATCAACAACAAGTTCTCCAACTTTTAAACGATAATGCCACTTCGGTGCAAAATCAAATGAAACAACAGGTAGATCAACATTGTAGTGAAAAATGTTTTGATGTAAGTGATTGGGTATTTTTACTGCTACATCTCAAGCAAGCTATTTATGAGAAGGAAATGTTGGCAATACTACATGCACTTAAAAAATGGCGACCTTACCGAATGGGAAGACGCTTCAAGGATGAGGATGTGGAAGCATTATTTTGTGCTATTTATATTATCCAACCAAATTGGATAAACGAAGCAACGGATGAATGGAAGAAGAACGAAGAAGTATGGCCACTTAGTCAAAAGTTGCAAAAGATCCCAATTCAAGCAATATTGCCAGAAATTGAAGAGGAAGGAAAAATCATATTGGAACCTGGAGCAGTCACAGAAACAAGAACCCGATAGCTACGAAATCGATCAATTTCAGAGTATCTCATCAAGTGGAAGAACTTACCCGCTGAATATTCCACATGGGAGGACAAGAATTTTATATAGAAGCATCAAAAACTACTCAAGCATTGAGGACAACGCTTTTTGAAGGACAGGGGCATGTTAGGCCCATATACTACTAGTGTAACCCCTTATTGTTATTAGTATAACCCACTTATTATATTGATGTACCCATGTAGTGCCCATATTGTTACTATTGTGCCACATAGAAGCCCACTATTGTTATTGTTGTGCCCTACAATATTATTGTTATGTAGGCTTTGATTGTATTGGGACCACTTAGACTCCTATATATAGAAAGGAGGTATTTTCATTTGTATCATCCAAGAATTGTTCATTTATCTAATGTAAAGGAGGTTGCCCCCTCGAAGAGGCTGAATTCTAAGGCGTGGATCTCTCTTTTCTATCTTTTTGTGAGCTGGTTTCATAACAGGTTACTTGGATGATCGAAAGCTGAATGAACGGATGAATTTGATGGATCAAGCTTGCTTGGGTTTTTTCTCCAGAGCTCGTTCACTCACTTGCTCATAACACAAATGAATAATTGTGAGTCAAAAAGTATTTGTATAAGTTGACATATGAAAAACACTTTTTATAAAGTTCATTTTTTCTTTTTAAAACTTTATGAGCTTTATGACCTTTCTGGCTTGGAGTGTTGGGATAGGTCATTTTTTCAGGATACTTTGGAGATTTTGAGAGACTGCTTCGATTCCATGACTGCAAACCCATCATGGCAGGTATTTTTTTCACTGGCATATAGGTTATGGAATATCATTTTCTGTTGCATTTTGTATACTAGCCTCCATACTACGATATTTTTTGCCATAGGGTTCTTAAATCATTTTCACTCGCAAACTTATAAAATCATGACATGATGGTAGAGCCAACCTTTACATGGGAATATTAGTTAGATCATCACTATCATATGTTGCCCATGCTACTATATTGTGTAGGATTGGGAGTCCTCCTTAGTCCTGCCATGACTTGTGCGTTGAAGATTCATTCTCTTACTTATTTTCTATTTTTTTTGGCTTTATACCCTAGAGGCTTCTCTGTGTTGAGTTGTACTATTGCATTACATGTAGACCATTTGTACCTTTTGGCCTTAAGCTGGCTTCACTTAGACTTGTGTTTTAAGCCACCTTTTGACCATGTCTATTGCGAAACCAACCTTGAAATCACTTAGCCTCTGCAACTTGACAGCTTTTCACCTGTGGAAATAACGTTCCTTTGAGTGTCATTGACCAGTTTCATCACCTTGCCTTGAGCATAGGAATGTTCCCCTCCCATGAACTAGCGCATCTATATTTGGACACTTGTTTCTTCCACTATACCATAGGAATTCTTTTATTCTTTTTTCAGGCTTTCTAAATATGAGAAAGACAAAAAAAAAAAATATTCCAAAAAGAGTGGGAACGAGGCATTACTTCCATGATTGATGGTAGCTAGAGTGAGTTGTGTCACCCTTGAATAAAGCAATCAAAATTATTGTTTTCCTCCATTGAGATGGGATTTAGTTTGACTTAGGAGAGCCTTAACCTTGTTATTGAGTCGACCTTTATGCGGTGTCCCTTGACTTATTTTCAGTCAGCCATCCCTAGTTTTTAGAGTCATGTTTACTATCACATCAACTATTTGGTCCTTTGCTCGTGCTAGTTTGAGAAGGTCTCCATTGACTTCTTGTTGGCGGGTCTTTCTCTTATTGACTACCACAAATTTCTCTAAGAGTAGACGTAGATCACACCCTTGCCCTATTTTCATTATTGATAGGTCACCTTATGCTTAGCATTGATCAGTATCATGGGTCTTTGACTGAGTGGTTTCCCTTGTGTTTGACGTCAGCTTTCATTAGCACACATTGGGATTCGTGCAATAACTTGGCTTCCATTTGACCCTATTGGTGGATTCCTTGCCTCTGTGTCATCTTTCATTATTGGTTGGTTTAGAGGGTTTCTATCGTGTGCTAGCTACATCTTGTGTATGCCGAAAACATGCTTCGGTTTGGTTACTACATCTTTCTTCATCTGATTCCTTCCACATTATTGGCCTACGGGTTACACTCACGCTGGATTGATGAAGGATGCCTTAATGCCTTCCTTCCAATAGATCTTTTCCCATCGACTTCAACTCATTGCTCTGGGAACAAGGTCTAGAGTCCATTTGGCAGTACCTTAGGGTTTGCAGTCATCAGTGGGAGATCACTTCACTACCGATAGTGGGAAAACATCATTGTCTCCTGATTGATAGATTCTTCCAAGTGTTCGACTTCAGCTCATTTATTTGCACTTGTTAGATTGTACTGGGTACCTTGGCTCTCATCATCATTATCGGTGAGTAGTCTCGTGTTTGTTAACGATATACATCAATGACCGGTAATCAAACGATTTCTCACATGGTCGACTTTAGATCATTTATTCCCATTGTGTACAAATGTACCACGATGGGCAGTGAAGACCTTGGGTTTGCATCAACATTTGTTGGTTCACTTGCCAGACCCTCCTGTTTATGTCAGTGACACCATCTACCTTATATGTCGCAGTTCATTATAGTGAGATCCTATATGTTGGCACCCGAGTTGCGCGGAGTACCATTTCTTCCACTATTTGACTTGTTACTTTTTGGATCAGCTTTATGACTTCAGTGATCAGCTTTCTACTTCAACATCATTGATCAATTTTTTATATGTGATATTGTGACATGTACCTCTATGGATATGATCGGATGATCCACTACGTGTTTTAAGTCCTTTTATACTTTTATACATATTGGATCTGCTTTTGTATTTGATATGCAGACATGTTTTATTATCTTTGAGCATGGATATGCTTGTCTCAGGCAGAAACTTTCTTTCTTATCTCTTCCACTAGCTTGGCAGACTGAAATTTGGTGCACTCCTCTCAAGTCTTGGCATGATTCCTTCTATATACTTAATACATTTCAGCCATCATGTACCCATTATGACCTCATATATTAGGGGGTATCTATTATAGCACCATTTACCACGCTTGGTATATTTGGTGCTCTTTGTTATGGCCTAGGGAAACCCTTCCCTTCCAGATGTGGTGCAAATTCTAAAAAACAATGTTTTAAGTCCCATAAGTTGTTTTTCCCTGTATAAAAAGTGTGTACATGCTAGTCAGTTTATACCCAACCCGAATATATGTGTTAAAACATTAAAAAATATATAATCTCCTTAAATTCGGGTGAAGTTTAACGATTTTACCTGTTTCTCACCTACTATAGCCCTTGGCCCAACTATTTTCCCAACTGAAAAAACTAATTTGGAGAAGTATAAATAAACCTCCATGGGAAGGTCTAAGTGAGGAGAAAAGATTATATATTGATATTATAGTTGATTCTATCCTTGGTCAAGTCTAAAGAAATCCTTGTGCCTTCTGCACTCCCAAGTCATAGGAAACCTTTACTTCCTTCTTGAGATGTCCTTCATCCCTTCATGACATCCTTGTGTATACCTATGGAGGAGGATTGCTAAGGCCTGGGTAGGATGGATCTGGAGGATGGTTTTTCTTGGCGCCGGTGGATGACTTAGGTTGTAGTTCTTTTGTACTTTCTTTAGTTTACATCAATAAAGAGGCGTTGTATTGTTCTTGATGTTTATGATATTTATGCATTAATCCATGTTATGATTTTCTTATAAAATCTTATGTTAAAGCTTATTTTCTTACATGCTTATACGACCTAACACCTATATCATGAACATGATTTCTATTACTATTGTTGTGTATTCTTTGCTTGAATGAGTTGCAGGTTCTAAGGCATTGGAAGACACAGAGGGTTTGGAACCTATCGGAGCGACCTCAAATTTAGGACCTTCGGGTAATACCTCTTTTCCTACTTTAGTAGTTTAAGTATTAGGACTGCCTGTTTGCATGTCTCTTTATCTTGTATTCCCTCCACTAGGTTGAGGTTCTCAACCCAAGACCCTAGGGTGATTTCTACCCATAACACTCATCAAGGAACCTGTGTTCAAAAGTGGTCTCCCACAAATAGATAAGGCCTTTTCTCTTCTAGGATGGGTTAGATTACAAAACAAACCCAAAAATAATATATTTTTAGTTTGAAAGGTTTCCATTAGTGCTTTTGGTGTTATTGACAAGGGATTAATAGGGAAGGTTGGCACTGGTGCACAAGTTAGAGTGGACAAGGATATGTGGGTGAGATGTAACAAGCATTATATCGTACCCCAAATCCTCAGGAATCACCTTGGAGTGAAAGGTATTGTATTTCTAGCTCAAATCACTGATCATGCTCAAACATCCATTTGGGGTTAAGGTTGGATGTCTCCACAACAGTTATAGCTTCCTCAACAATTTTGGTAATAGTGGCAGGATTATATCTATGCTCTCAGTACTGCACATGTCTGAATTAGAGATAGAGAGGATGCCCTTGCATGGATACATGTAACAAATGGAATATGTTGTCCTAAAATAAGATATTTATATATTAATTCACATTGAAAGTCAGAGTTAGAGGCCTAGTGGTGGAAAAATATATGGAAGGTTCCATCCCCTGCAAAATATAACTTATTCCAATGGTGTATATTAAATAAAAAGTTCCAACCTATGATAATTTATAGAAGTGAGGCTTCAATGGTCCCTCATGGTGTCCCTTATGCAAATAAAGAAAAAGAATATGTTTTTCATATATTTGCTATATACCCTTTCTCTATTGTCGTTTAGACTGAAATCCACATAATGTATGACATACAAAATTAAAGGCTAGGTAACTATTATCAGGATGCATGAAGAGGTTGGTGGAACAACATTTCCCTAAAATACCTTTGCAACATGCCTCCACTTATAGCCTAGGGAATGTGGCTCGAATGAAATGATCCAGTTTTCAACAATAGATCCTACTCTCCAATTTTTATTGCTCCTCCTTATCAAAGACCTGTTGATATGTCTTTTCCTTGGGATTATTTCGATGAAGAAACAAATCTTGATTGTATATGTGATGGAGGGGTTATTAGTCACTCACAAACTTTCATCGCTACACACTCAAAAGCAGTTTTGGAAATGGATCCAAAAATTATATAGAAATGATGAGTCTAAAATTACTTTTGATCTTTCCTATTGAACATAAATTCATAGGCTTCATAATTTTGGTGACTTTATGATTATTGTCAACTGGTTCAACTGTATCACTAGATGCCACATGCACACACTCTATCTAATCCTTGAGGAGGTCATTTGACTATGTCTCTTCCTCTCATAGAACGAAATTTATATGTTGATGACCTCTCTAATGAAGGTGTTTCTCAAGCTATGGGAGAATGGTAGATTTTGGAAGTCTTAAAAAATGAAGCCACTAGGGCATAAACTAGGCCTTACTTCAAGGAAAACTTATGAATAGTTTCATATTTAGATGTGTGATTGTTTAGTTAAATAAGCTAGAGTTTTTTCCATAATTTTTCAAGACTACTACAAGCTATGAAAAAATTGATCTAGAATATTTTTTGGGATTTTTTGGTTTAAATATTCCATTTCCTTCACTGCTCTAACACAAGAATTTAGAAACATCCAATACATGATTCCTAGAATGCTTGGGGGTTTGGGAAAATGATTCTTGCCCTACTAAAGGAGAAGAACCTGAGCTTAATTGTCCATTTTCTATGTGATATGATAAATCCATGGAGTCTTCTGGAGGATATAGCACTTTCAACTATCTCCCTATAATAAGTGTTGTTTTTTGGCACTCGACAATGTTCTCTGCAGCAATAACTATCACCCTTTTTGCTGCAAAACTAAACTGTTAAATAGCAATATTGACCCTTACTTTAAAGACAAACTTTTAAAGCAAGTATCAACAAAGAAAATAGCATACTCTATTATAAAAAGTTAGTATATGAAAAATAAAATTGGCACAATTGAGATGTAGCTACTAATCCACTGAAATTGGAAGATTTAGGCAGTTAGGTGACTCATAAAATGTTCAAATATATCTTGTCTTTAAATCATTGTCTGGAACCAATGAATGGGAACAAGCCAACTCTTCATCCTTCCTACATTCCAAAAACAGAATATAATTGCAAAATTAACTCAAGAAAAAAATTAAGCAAAACAACCATTAGGAAAGCTGCCAACAACAACCATCATAACATGAAGTAAACAATTTTAAGTATTGGGAGATAGAATCCAAAATTTCATTAATGTGTTCAGGACAAGAATATACACTTGTATGTCATAAGTAATTTTATTTTGTTATATTTGATAAAGATTAAATCTCACCCAATAAAGAATAGTTTTAAATTACTCAAAGAGAAAAATGTTTCAAGCTAGATATCATGGACTAAAAAGCCAATATTCCTTGTGGTCCTAAATGAGACTATTTTAAATAGATTTATGTGTTTTATATTAACATCTAAACTAGACCTATAGGTGAGAAAAATATAGTAACCTCATGAAAAAGAGGTATATTTAATTAGCTTCGTTTTTTCTAAAATATAGCCACTCCTATCAAAACGTGACTGACGAATAATAATGAAAACAACTATCACTAATTATTGTAATAAAAAAATGATAATAAAAACAACTATCACTAATTATTATACATAGTTGTATGTGAATTCATCACAATCATAAAAGAAAAATTAACTTAAATTAATCTATTAATAGTTTTTAAAAGACAAACTTTCCACGTTGGCAAATATATGTAATTCTCATCAGATAATATCTAATAATAACCCTTAACCTAAAATCAAATACAGTGATATTTATCATTTAATCTTATATGAAAAATAATCATTTAAATGGACAATTATAAATTAGAAAGCGGAAAGAAATCAATCATTAAAAAGCGAAAAACAATTTATCGTTCTAGAAAACTAAGAAATACAAAGCTAATGTACGGAAAAAGGATTTGTTACATTTACATTTACACTCTGTATTTTGTCAAACTTTTCTTATTTTTGTCATTTCATTCTATATCCTCTCCTATTTTTTTCTTACCCATTTCCTCCCCCTGCTACAGACATATGCTAACCGACACTGAATCTTTTCGAACTCTTGGTTGGCAACTCTCATTATGGGAGGACCGGGTCTGTTGCTTAATTTTTTCTCATTAATCCGAGGAAGTTGGCCATGCATTTGTTTCATCTCTAGACCTTGCAAAAAGTTTGGTTTTCGCGTCTGTAATATTTGGCTTACCTGTTTTGGATGTTATTGTTGCTGCTGCATCTAGTTCCTTGCTATTGACTCTATTCACATTTCTTTGCCTGAACTATTGGCCCTTCGGCTCTGGTATTTTGCCAGATTCTTTTTCCGGTTACGGTATTGCCACATTCTCCGGAAAATCGTCTCGATCAGAGGGTGGTAGGTGGCAATTACTTTTTGGGATCACATCCATATGCCTACACCTGTTGGCCGGACACCCTCCCATGTGCCTCGGGATCCTCGTAAATCACCCTCTTAAATCTAGTTTTCCTCCTCATGTCAGTCCCAGACTTTTTTCCCAATTTGGATGTCTCTCTGACACCGTACTACAAATTTGGCAGTATGTGGGTTTATTCTCCACACGAGCCTTTCCCCTCATAAACATCTCTCCCACCTCTCGAGCCTTGTCACATTTATTTCTGAACACGTTCATATCATTCTACCTTTCTGCTGGATCATCCATATTCATTGTTGTCAGAAGGAATTTTTAAATATCCGTTTGGCATCTTTTCAAGGCCCTGGAGTATATGGCAGGCCATCTCTCTGACTCATCTACTAACGAGGCCCTTATCCGGGCCATAATGGATGCCGAGTCTCTTCTACTACATTCTGCGAATGATGAGAAGCATTGTGGCCCACGCTCACTAGATACGTGGCACAACATATTGGGTGTTGCTAGTCTGCCAGAGGGCAACCATGTGTCCCACGCTTCATAGGATGGCAAACACGCTGCATGGGGACGACGTTCAAAAGACAGGCAGTGCTCCATTAAAACAATCTCTCCACGACTTGCATTATCTCTGGATAATGATGTTCTTATTGATAGAATTACCAGTTTACAAAAGCATGCCTTGGTTGACATGTGGTATCTTTCTGATTTCAGTGACTCAGACATGAGAGACTGGGTTGGTAAGAAATGGAAATCCATGTTAGGTTATATACCGACTATTGGTCGAATCTTGAAAGGTTGGTATAGTTTCCATTTTCTAAGTCAGGAGGACTTAGAAAAAATTAAATCGGTGCCATGGATCAACGGGAAAA
Source organism: Pinus tabuliformis (assembly GCA_031772625.1). Classification (NCBI taxonomy): domain Eukaryota; kingdom Viridiplantae; phylum Streptophyta; class Pinopsida; order Pinales; family Pinaceae; genus Pinus; species Pinus tabuliformis. The sequence goes on from CM062813.1 coordinate 498,043,891, forward strand.
GCTTCCTCACACTGCATCACTGGTATATTGGATATAATCCTCTCCACAACACTCCACAAAACAAGCTCATCTGGGTGAAACTACCCAGTTTACCAATTGAGATTTGGATGAAGTAGGTCCTTATGGATATAGGAAATGCTACTGGCAAATTTGTTTATGTTGATCCTCATTGCTTGGGCGCACAGGACAAATGGGTAGCTTGGATCCTAATTGAAAAAGAATATTGTGGGGTTTTCCAGATCACATCAACCTATACTGGGGTGATACTTAGCTATCACATAGATTAGATTTATGGGGTGTTCCTTTCGGGTGCTCACACTGCCACCACACTAGACATATTTTGGTTCAATGTCCATGTCGATCAGGTGGTCCATTACTTGGCAGGCCCTTCATTGGTTTTCAAAAGGGTCAATACAGTGGCAGTCGACCTTCACCAAACTTCCGACATGGATATTCTTCTCGGTGACATCCAGGTATTCCCCATAATTCCTTTCCTCACCACTCTCATACCCAGTACTCTTCCTTAAATGGATCTACACCTGTTCTGGTACCTTCGTCCCCTTTTTCTTCTTTCAAGTCAGACTCCCAAGCCCCATCTAGCCTTGCATCTCAACCCTGTAAAACCACCCCGGATGCTATCCACCCCAATCCGGATATCCCGCCACCCTTCTCAACTTCTTTCTTGACCCATGAAATTCCTTCCACCACCCATATTTCATACTTTCTATCTTCATCACCCTTCCTTTTTGAAAACCGAGGTAAGGGGCCTAGGACAAGTGTCACTCTGCCCAACTTGCCATTGAACTCTCCTACAAACTCAGTTGGCAATGACTTGGAATTTTTGCTCAATAGAAAATCACTGGACTTGCGGACCCTTACCATCCACAAACCTTTTGGCTCTCCTACACCACACATCAGCCCTACTTATGCCAGTAACATCACTTTTAGGTGAAAACAAAACCGCGGAAGTATGCATTTCATGGGACGACCTAGCCCTAACCCCCATACCTCCCCTATGGATAAATTTTTGGTTGATGTGCCTATGGATGACATCCCTCCCTCACGAGCCCTTAGAGCATGACAGCCTAAGATGGCATCCCTGGTGAGCCCCAGTATTGTAGCAATAATGCTACAACTCCTGGAACTCCCTTCTTTAATTTTATCAACCCGGTAGTTCGTAACAAACTTGGATGTGACGGTGCTGTATGCACAAGTACTAGCTCTTGCCGCAACTGTCACTTGGTCAGTTGGCACAAGTCTGCTAGGGGATTAAGCCAACTTCTATGAGCTCTTAGAAGAAGCTTTTTAATTGATGGATGAAAGCTAACTCAAAGGAAGTTAATCTACTTGCGGAAAGAAACTGAAAGTCAAAAAGAAACACAAACCCTAGCAAACCCTAATTCTACCAACTAGTCCTACTGATGCAAGGAAGAGGATGCAATCTACTGAAAGGAATGCCATTGAATTCTAGGAAGTTAAAATGCATGTGTCTAAGTTATCACTATCTGAAGAAAACATTTTTTTGTATTTTTGAATAAGTTATTAGAATTATCATGCATGTGCTTTTTAACTAGCTTTTGATTGTGCAGAGGTGGACCGGTGGGAGAAAATGCTTGCCGGAGGTTGGGAAGGTTAGAAGAGGTCCTAAGGGGTCCCTAGCACCCTTCTTGAGAGTTTCACAACGTTTGGCTATCAATAAACCTCATTCGTGAGCTTCTACAGGAAGTCTGCAGGGGTTCTACAGGATGTTCTGGGATTTCTACAGGATGTTCTGTAATTTTTCTACAGGATGTTTAGTAATGGAATTTTGGAGCATGGATGGAGGGAAAAAGGTGGAGGAATGAGTATGGAGGTGAAATATGGGTGCAAGGGAGTTCAAGACTTGGAGGATGGAGTTGAGGAGAAGGTGTAGATGGCTAGACTTGCTCCAAGAAGGCTGGAATAATGCTGCACAAAAGGTAGGGTTATGAGGGCAATGTGGAAACGTGAGGCAAGAAACCAAGTTAGGAGATGGAGAAGATGGGTTTGAGGGAGTCTGGGCAGATAGAGAAGTGGTATAGGAGCTCTGCAATTTGTGTTTCCAACTAAACCAACAAAGACATGCAAGAAAACAAAGATCTAGTTATGCTACCCTAATATGATCTAGCTAACAGTAACAAGAATGGACAGCGGCTTTATTTGCAAGGAAACCATGTATATTAACTATGCAATGATGCATTCAAAGATCTAAACATGTAGCCAACTTCTGCAAATGACAACCAAACACTAATGATTGCATGGCAAAGCAAAGTCGGTGTTTTTGTGGGCAGCAAAGTCATCCTAGTCACAGCTCCTCATCCCACTGAGGGAAAGGTGAAACCACAGATGTTTGTTGGCCCTTTTCTTGAAGCTTTTTCTGTTAACAACCTATCAACTAAATCTGAGCATGAAAAGCTATTTTACTCATAAAAAAAACAAACTAAATAACAAAACAAGATTTAGATCTAGATAGCAGATTTTATTCTAAGAATGCAACAAAAACACATAAAGATAATCAAAGGAGGTATTGGGTGCTTGAGATGGGCCCAACCCCAAGAGCTGTAGCCTCCTAAGAGAGATTTAGAGCTGGTGAAAAGCTGGATTCATCTTTATTGAGCAAGAAAAGAAGAGTTACATCAAAACTGTCCACAAGGAGAACTTGAAAATGAGCTGAAAACCAAGCTAATCTATTGCCTAAAAATCGAAATACAAACTAGCTAACTTCTGCCTACAAAATGACTAACCATTGGCTACAAAATGACTAACCACTAGCTAACCAAAATGAGGCCCTAAGCCTTCTTATTTATACAAATTGAGGACCCCAACAGTCCTCCTAAACATTAGGGACTCGGCTGCCCAAAACTTGTAGTTAACAACAATCCTACTTGAGTTGCTTGGCTGCCCTTGTGTTAATTGATTTGGTGGCCCTTGAACTCCGAGCTGATGGTGGAGAATTCGAGGTAAGGGCCCATAAATGAAGGGAACAACTTCCTAAAAATACTCTCCACGAATTTGGCTGCCAAATGCTCATTTCAACCATTGACTTTGTCTCCAAATTGACCAAAAAGGCTACACAAAGCACACATTAGACTTGTTGGCATAATGACTAACCCAATTCACTCTATTAGCATAAATATAATAAAAGACATGCAATAAACTAATGAGAATGGTGGATTAAGTCGAATTAGGAGGTTGAATGAGCCTAAATAATTATCCATTTTTGGGGATCATCATCACCCCCCTACTGAAAGTGTTGCTCATCCTCTGAGCAACGCATTTATCTCCTCATCTTTGATGGCCCTAGTGGCCTCCCTATCATGCCAAGCTTCTGTAGTGATGCCCTCTTCTCTATCATGAAACCATGCTTTTCTCTCTGCTTCTTCCCACTACTTGCTCCTTTTCCTAGAGAATTCTCAACTTTGGTATGATTGTGCAAGTATATTCAATTTGATGGCGGCAATGGTGGTGAAAGGAGATGAAACCAGTGGAGGATGGAAGAAAAGAGTGGTTGCATGCCTCCTCAACAGACTTCAAGCTTCAAATCCCTCTCCATAATTGATTCTGGCCTGCCCAAAGGCTTCTACAGGATGTTTCTGGTAAAAATACAGAACTTCCTGTAGAAAGTCATGTAGCTTCCTGTAGAAGGTTGAACCATGACTAAATTGTGTCTGAACCCTGAAAAAAAATGAGTGTTCATGGAGGGGATGGATGTGCTTAGAGTGGCCAGCACAGGTGTTGCCTCCCTAGCTAAAATATCGGCCAATTTCTCCTTCTGCTGCCCTTTCCCCAAACTTCCTGTAGAAAGTCCTATAGTGGCTGTTTTGTGTCTTCCTGTAGAAACAATCTTCATTGTTTTGGCCTGCTTGGCTGAGGGTGCCTTCTCTTTTGATTTTGCTGTGGTTGCCTTGGGTGTGCCTTTACTTGTTTGGTATTTTTCAGTCTTTTCTGCCTGGGTCTGCAATCTTTTTCCGAGGTGTTTGTGCCATTGTTCCTCCCACAGTTTTAGGCTTAGCAATTTGGCCCATTTCTCCTCTTCCACTCTGTTTCTTCCTTCTTTTTCTTTCTTGCTCTTCCTCTTGGTTTCCTTGTGATGGTTTCACTGTGATGCTTTACCCTAGGTTTTCTTTCCCCTAGCTTCCTTACCCTTAGTTTTCTTCTCTGCCTCAATATCTTGCTTCTTCACACTCTGTTTTGGCTTGCACTGATCAAAATGGGAATCGTGTATATGGTTTCCTCCCAAGAATGTGGAGGACAGTATCCCTCAAGTGTTTTTTTTCTTTGCAAACCATTCAACCAGGCTTGTCATGTTTTTCACTCTATTGAGTCTTACCATAGAAAAGATAATGGGCTTTTTATGGTCATTCAAAATACATATCTGTTTAGCTGTCTGTTCGGGATTGAACAAGAGTTTTTCAATTGAACCATGTAAAGCAGTAAGACGATGCTGCTTCTCTGTGTAAGGGAAATAACTCTGCATGTCTGCTCCAGGAGAAACAATGTTGGACTTGGGATAAAAAACATCAATTCCATGAACCACAAGATAAAGACCAGCAAGGGTGAAAGTAGTTCCTGTCATACTGGCCAACAGTATCCTTGCTTCCAACAATCTCTTGATATGTGCTAGTGACAATAAAATCTATATGATTCATTGCAATTAGATCTGCAGTAAACTGGAAAGAGAAATGGTATTTTTCTTCATATTTTTTTCAATGTCTGAATCTAAATATTTGGTCTTCTCCAAAGCATGGGCTATGTTGCACTGAAGACAATTCCAAGCAGCAATAAGAAAACGACTTTTGAATTCATAGAAAGACTTGCATTCACATTTTTCCTACCCCCTCAACATGTCGAATTCACCACCTTTTGAATTATTTGCATGGGAAAGTTATGTTCAGGCCTACCTCACTGAGAATTTCCACCCTCAACGTGAACAGTCCAAGCTTCTTCGTATCCTGGGTTTCTTGTAGCGCAACTTCCTGTAGAAATGCCTGTAGAGTGCGATAGGTGGGAGATTTTTTTATTTTTTTTAAATGACAGAAATCTAAGAAATCAGACAGAAATCTTGTAGAGGACCACTGGTTAACTGATCTGGAAGTGGTGGACATGTGCTTCAGTTGACCGTAGTTGAACAAAGAGTGGTGAGAGTTTCAGCCGAGCGTCGTTTAACTGCAGCGTGATTCACGTGAGAGAGTGAAGTGGCCAAGTGTACGTGACCACATGCAACTGGAAGTGTTGTCCCTGAACTGTGTGTTTTCCCCCTGTAATCACTGCCATGAATTGAACTGAAGTTTAAACGGCCAACACTCCTGGTTGCTTTAATTTTCACGTAAGTCAGTTGTCCACGTGTACTGCGTGACTTCCAGCTGAGTGCTAGAGAAGGCAATCGGCTTAACCTTGCTATATTCATGGCTCAATTTCACCATTCCATTCGTTCATGCATTTCTTTGATTAGATTCATGCAATAGAGGAACAGGTTTTAGTCACGTACCTGAAGTCAAATGGCTGCTGTGAAGTGCTTTTTGCTGCTGCATGCTCATATTCTGCTGCTGCATGCCTGGATCCTTTGGTTGCATGAGGGCTTGGCTGATGATTTTTGGTTGTTTTTCCTTGTGCAGGTGTCCTCTGACCAGATCTAAGCTGCAGACATTTGTTTCCACGTTCAAATTTGCACCTTCAAGCTGTTGCTGCTGAATTTTCACCGGACCAGAACTTGTTTTTGCCATTGCTTCCAAACGGTGTGTTGGAAATAATACTGAGAGGGGGGGTGAATCAGTATTATCTAGCAATTTAACAAATCTTCCTTATTTGATCTTTTGAATTATTCTTGCATATCAGTACCATAAAATAATGAGCATGAACAAAGAAAATAGACAGTCACACCAAAGAACACAAGATGTAAGGTGGAAACCCAATGTGGGAAAAAACCACCTGCTGCAATATGTCTCTATCTTCTTTCAATTTAGAAATTCTTTTACAATGATTTTGTACTGGTGCAGTCCTTTACCAGTACGCAGGCTGCAACCTGCAGAGAGCTACAACTCTCTCTCGTTTTCCAGTCTCTCCTGGAAGGGAGCTACAACCCCCTACTTCTTTTCATACAAGGACCACTTTTCATAAATTTTCAAACTGGATCCATAAGCATTAATTGATCATCAAGTGTAAGAGAATCACCCAATCAACTGTAGTAACCAGATCAACAATAATAGGACCAAAACCCAGAACACAACAATGAGAAACAAGGATTTTAAGAGAAGGAAGCACCCTGCTCAACTGTCAGCCTGAGTCCGGACTCACCCTGTTCAACTGCTAGCCTGAGTCCCTGGACTCACCCTGCTCAACTGCTGACCTGAGTCCCTGGACGCACCCTGCTCAACTGCTAGCCTGCGTCCCGGACGCACCCTGCTCAACTGCTAGCCTGCGTCCCGGACGCACCCTGCTCAACTGCTAGCCTGCGTCCCTCGCACTGAGTCTATTGAACTGCCTGCGTCCCGGCGCACCAGAACCCTTCCTGCACCTACGTCCGGCGCACCTGAAACGCTTCGCTCCTGCGTCCCGGACGCACCTGAACCCTTACTGCACCTGCGTTCCTCTGGGCAAAGATGATTTCAAGACTTTAGAAGTAACCCAGACAATCAGATCTACAGATCCGAGCAAGAGCCGAAGAGATCTCGGTCCATCAGATTCGCCTTGTTTAGATCTAGACCAGATCTTACTCTCATAAGATGTTCAACCAAAAACATGATTAATCCAAATGAACTCCTTTGCTTTATATAGGCAAGCTCCTCCCCAAAACATGGAACAATACCATGAGCCGACACCATAGAAACACAAAACCGTCGGCTAGAAACCACACAAGAAACCCCCACGTGCTTTTCTCTGTCTTGAAATGTGTGCACTGGGTGGACGCACCCCCTGAACAGCTGGCCTGCGTCCCTGGACGCGGGTTCTGCATGGTATACCTGCGGGGACGCACTTTCTGAACAGATTGCCTGCGTCCTTCTTAAAAATAGAGAGCTGATCATCAAGAATAGTGATCTATCACCTGAATGGGTTCCCATCAAGGACAACACCTGAATCATAATGCCAACAATCTCCCCCTTTGGACTTGATGGCAACCTCATGATCTTCAGCTTCATTCTCCCCCTTTGACATCAAGGGCAAAGGGTATGCTCCCCCTACGCTCATGCTCCCCCTATGAACCTGATCTGCAGCAACGTACCACCATGAAAGAGATAGAGACATATTGCAGCTATTTCCAAGATCTCCTTCTCCATAATGCCAACAATGCATTATGTGCTCCCCCTGAGCCTATACCACCAATAAGAAGATGTTCAACAATAAGATGATGCATCAACAACCCCCAGCTTTTGCCTGAGGTATTCAAAAGTGTCCCTGGGCAACGGTTTGGTGAAAATATCAGCAACTTGTTCCTTAGAAGGAACATACTCCAACTTGACCTTCTGTTCAAGTACTTGTTCCCGGAGAAAATGGTACTTGATTGGTATGTGCTTGGTTTTTGAATGCATAACCGGATTCTTTGAGATGCTGATTGCACTTGTGTTGTCACATAAGATAGGGATTGGAGGTGTACAAGTGATTTGATAATCCTGCAAAGTCTGCATCATCCAAAGGAGTTGGGTGCAACAAGATGCAGCAACAACATATTCTGCTTCAGCTGTAGACAAGGCAATTGAACTATGTTTCTTGCTGAACCAAGATACCAGTCTGGAACCCATAAAGAACGCACCACCACTTGTGCTTTTCCTGTCATCCACGCTTCCGGCCCAATCTGCATCTGTATAAGCATGAAGAGTGAGATCTGTATTTCTAGGATACCATAAGCCATAATTTTGAGTCCCTTGAAGATATTTGAAAATTCTCTTCACTGCCTGAAGATGAGTTTCCTTCGGATTTGCCTGAAATCTTCCAACTATTCCAACTGCATGCATGATGTCCGGTCGGGTACCTGTCAAATATAGTAAACTTCCAATCATAGATCTGTAGGTTGGTTGATGTACTGCTGCAGATTCATCATTTGCACTGAGACTACATCCTGTGACCATGGGTGTACATACTGGTTTTGCATCTTCCATGCCATATTTCTTCAAAATCTGCTTGAGATACTTGGTTTGAGATAAAAGGATTCCTCCTTCCTTTTGTTGGATTTGCAAACCAAGGAAGTATGTCAGTTCTCCTAGCAAGGACATTTCAAATTCTTTCTGCATGACTGAGGCAAAGCTTTGACTCATAGCTTCTTCATTGCTGCCAAAAATAATGTCATCTACATACACAACAAGTATTAGCAATTTGTCATTTTCAACTTTTATATATAGATTGCTATCTGCTGAACCTTTTGAAAAACCTTGTTGATGAAGATATTTGTCCAACCGGTAGTACCAAGCCCTTGGGGCTTGTTTGAGACCACAGAGAGCCTTTTTCAATCGGCATACAAGATTTGGATCATTTCCAAGAATGAACCCATCTGGCTGTTCAATGTACACTTCTTCTTCCAAGTCTCCATTCAGAAAGGCTGATTTTACATCCATTTGAAATACTTTGAAGTTCTGAAAACTTGAGAGAGCAAGGAACATTCGGATGGCCTCAAGTCTTGCAACAGGAGCAAAAGTTTCTTCAAAGTCTATTCCTTCTTGCTGTGCATACCCTTTACAAACAAGTCTGGCTTTGTTTCTAATTACTTCTCCATTTTCATTCAATTTATTTTTGAAGACCCATTTTGTTCCGATAACATTCTTATCCTTTGGTCTAGGAACCAGCTCCCAAGTGTTGTTCTTTTCGATTTGCTCAAGTTCTTCATCCATTGCTTTCACCCAACATTCATCTTTGCATGCCTCTTTCACATTTTGTGGTTCAGTAGAGGAGAGTAATGCCAAATAGCTTGAAGCTTCTGCAACTGTTCTTCTAGTTTGTATACCTGCTTCTTTCTGTCCCATGATCTGAGATTCTGGATGGTTCTTCTGAACATATCTGGATGGAGTCTTTTCTTCTATTCTTGTTCGTTCTTCTGCGTCTTCGTGAGGTTCTTCTTGAGATTCTTCTTGAGGTTCTTCTTCTTCATCATTCTGTCTTTGAGGGTAGCTTTCATCTTCTTCGATGTCTTCACGATGTATTTGCCTAGGAGTGTATCCCTTCTCATCAACCACTACATCAATGTTGTCAACAATTCTGCCAAGTCTTTTATTGTAGCATTTGTATGCTTTGCTATGTGGAGAATAGCCAAGAAGAATGCCTTCATCTGCTCTAGGATCAAGTTTGCCAAGCTGCTCCTCAGTATTCTTGATATAGCATTTTCTCCCAAAGATTTTGAAATGCTTTACTGAAGGAGTTTTACCACTCCAGAGCTCATGAGGAGTTTGAGTGCTGTTCACCCGAACATTTGTCTTGTTGAGAATAATAACCGCAGCATGTGCAGCTTCACCCCAGAAAGTTGCGGGAGTTCCTGATTCATCAAGCATAGCACGAGCCATTTGTTGGATTGTTCTATTCATTCTTTCAACAACTCCATTTTGCTGAGGAGTTCTAGCTGTAGAGAATTCTCTCCTTATCCCATGTTCATCACAGAAATCGAAAAATTCATTTGAAGTAAATTCCCCACCTCTGTCGGATCTGAGGCACTTAATTTTGTGACCTGATTCATTTTCAACCAAGGCTTTGAAGGATTTGAATTTTTCGAATGCTTCATCTTTGTGCTTCATAAGTCCTAACCAAACAAACCTGGAGAAATCGTCAATAAATAATATCAAGTATTCCTCTCCTCTAGGTGTTCTTTTCCTGAATGGTCCACATACATCTGTATGTACTAGCTCAAGAGGCATGCTAGCTGATCCTTCTTTCTCTGGAAAGTTAGTCCTGGTTTGTTTTCCAAACTGACATGATCTGCATATGGTGTTGTCAGGAATTTTGATATCTGGAAGATCGCGAACTGCCTGATATTTGCATGCTTTCCTTATTTGAGAGAAGCTTAGATGTCCCAACCTTCGATGCCATAACCAGTGCTCTTCATCCTTGCTTAGATAGCATTGTTGTTGTCCTTCTTCAAATATGTATAGATTATTTGGAGTTCTTTTCCCTTTGAGAACTGTTTTACCTGTATCAAGATCACGAACAAGACATCCATTTGATATAAATATAACCTCGGTTCTTTGATCACACATCTGGCTGACACTTAGTAGATTATGCTTCAATCCATCAACAAACAAAACATTTCCAGCCTTAACATCTTCTTTTAAAGGAGCAATACCTTTTCCTTTTATAGTTGCAGGAGTATCATTTCCAAAAGAGACTTTATTTCCCTTTTCTAAAATAGAATAAGACTCAAGTTTTTCTTTATCACCTGTCATATGCTTCGAACATCCACTGTCAATGTACCATAGATTTTCCTGTCCTTCTGCATAAAATGCTATCCCACATCTTTCTGTTTGAGGTTCCTTTATTCTCCATGTTTTGGTTCCTGAGGCTTGTTCCTTTTTCCGTTCTTGTTCCTTTCTTTCCTGAAACCTGCTTCTGCATTCAAAGTCTTCATGACCAAAATTATTGCAAATAGAACATTCAACTTCATTTTCAAGAGCCGAAAAGCTGTTATAGGTCTTTTTTGTAATCCCTGTCATACTTCTTTGTTTTTGAGCTTCCCTAGTCATGATTGTTTTATACGCAACACATTGAGCTGCTTTGTGACCAAAGTTATGACAAGAAAAGCATTGTCCATTGAAGAAGCTTCTGCGGTTATTGAATCTACCAGCCAACTGATTGTAATTTCTATTTTCATCTATTTTTGAACCAAACTGGGAAGATTTTACCTGTGGCTGGTTGTGGCTTTTGTTCACCCTTAAGCTGGATTGCCCCTGATAGTTTCTGTTTGAAGTTTGTCCCTGCTTTACCTGATGATCTTCATTGTGCTTTTGCTCATTTCTTCTTGCTGCATCAAGATAACTTTTTGAAGTGGATGCTTGAGAAGTTTCTCCATTATAGCCCAGACCTGTCTTATTTAGTGGAGACCGCTGCACACTGATAATCTCATCCAAAGTTTCAGATCCTTTGACAAACTTGAGATTAATAGCTTTTGTTTTCTCAATTTCTTTTCTAAGACCAACAATTTCACCTTCTAATTTTTCAAGATGTTTTTCCTTTTCATCAATTTGAAATTGTAGAGTATCAATGATCATGTTCTTTTCTTCTATACATCTCTTGAGTCTAGTAATTTCATCATAAAGGTTATCCACATCTACAGCATCCTCATAATCATCATCTTCAAATGCCATTAACAACCTATATTTATTACCTTGTTCATCTTCATCACTGTTTGACAAGCCATCACTATCTTCATGGGTGTAGTAGCTTTTCTTATTTGCACTTTGTTTCTTGTTCCATCTAGCTGGTTCCTTTCCTTTATCCTTATAAGGACATTTTGCAGCATAATGACCTACTCTTCCACAAGCAAAGCATTTGAAAGGTAGCTTACCTCTGAACCTTCCAGAACCCCTTTGAAGATTTCTGACAAAATTTGATTCTTCTTCCTCTTCTTCTGGAACATGGCTTGCTTCATAGTGATCTTCTTTGCCTGATGCCTTAAAAGCAGCCTCCCTTTTGTCTGATGGACCTCCCTTTCTCATTTCATAAGCAGTTAGAATTCCATGTAGCTGAGACATAGTGAGAACACGGAGATTTTCTTTTTCTTCTATTGCAGATACTTTAGATTCAAACTTGGGGGATAATGATCTTAGAATCTTTTGAACTACTATAGACTCTTTTATTTCTTCACCCAAATTTTTCATACAATTAACAATCTCATCTACCCGAAGAAAATAATTAGCCACACTTTCATCATTATACATCTTGAGAGTCTCATATTGAATCCTGAGAGTTTGAAGTTTAGCTTGTTTTACCTGTTCATCTCCTTCATAGCTCGTGATCATTTTGTCCCATATTTCTTTTGCTGATTTGAAGTGCATTACCTTCATGAATTCTGTTTGGGATATACTTCCTAATAGAGTACTGACTGCTTTTACATTTGTTTCATACTTCTTTTTCTCAGCTAGATCTGTAGGAGTAGCTGAAGGAAAAGCATAGCCTGTTTCTACAATGTCCCAAACTTCTGTACCAAGAGATTGAAGATATGCAGTAACTCTTACCTTCCAATAATTGAAGTTTGTCCCATCAAAAACCGGTGGCCTGATTGATGCTTCTCTCTCGTAGTTGCTCATGATGAACGATCTACCTTCAAGCGATCAAGCTTTTCTGAAGGACCTGCTCTGATACCAATTGTTGGAAATAATACTGAGAGGGGGGGTGAATCAGTATTATCTAGCAATTTAACAAATCTTCCTTATTTGATCTTTTGAATTATTCTTGCATATCAGTACCATAAAATAATGAGCATGAACAAAGAAAATAGACAGTCACACCAAAGAACACAAGATGTAAGGTGGAAACCCAATGTGGGAAAAAACCACCTGCTGCAATATGTCTCTATCTTCTTTCAATTTAGAAATTCTTTTACAATGATTTTGTACTGGTGCAGTCCTTTACCAGTACGCAGGCTGCAACCTGCAGAGAGCTACAACTCTCTCTCGTTTTCCAGTCTCTCCTGGAAGGGAGCTACAACCCCCTACTTCTTTTCATACAAGGACCACTTTTCATAAATTTTCAAACTGGATCCATAAGCATTAATTGATCATCAAGTGTAAGAGAATCACCCAATCAACTGTAGTAACCAGATCAACAATAATAGGACCAAAACCCAGAACACAACAATGAGAAACAAGGATTTTAAGAGAAGGAAGCACCCTGCTCAACTGTCAGCCTGAGTCCGGACTCACCCTATTCAACTGCTAGCCTGAGTCCCTGGACTCACCCTGCTCAACTGCTGACCTGAGTCCCTGGACGCACCCTGCTCAACTGCTAGCCTGCGTCCCGGACGCACCCTGCTCAACTGCTAGCCTGCGTCCCTCGCACTGAGTCTATTGAACTGCCTGCGTCCCAGCGCACCAGAACCCTTCCTGCACCTGCGTCCGGCGCACCTGAAACGCTTCGCTCCTGCGTCCCGGACGCACCTGAACCCTTACTGCACCTGCGTCCCTCTGGGCAAAGATGATTTCAAGACTTTAGAAGTAACCCAGACAATCAGATCTACAGATCCGAGCAAGAGCCGAAGAGATCTCGGTCCATCAGATTCGCCTTGTTTAGATCTAGACCAGATCTTACTCTCATAAGATGTTCAACCAAAAACATGATTAATCCAAATGAACTCCTTTGCTTTATATAGGCAAGCTCCTCCCCAAAACATGGAACAATACCACGAGCCGACACCATAGAAACACAAAACCGTCGGCTAGAAACCACACAAGAAACCCCCACGTGCTTTTCTCTGTCTTGAAATGTGTGCACTGGGTGGACGCACCCCCTGAACGGCTGGCCTGCGTCCCTGGACGCGGGTTCTGCATGGTATACCTGCGGGGACGCACTTTCTGAACAGATTGCCTGCGTCCTTCTTAAAAATAGAGAGCTGATCATCAAGAATAGTGATCTATCACCTGAATGGGTTTCCATCAAGGACAACACCTGAATCATAATGCCAACACGGTGAACCAGATTGATCTGAAGCTTGCTGAGCATGTTCCTATCATCATGATGCACCTCCCATAGCAAAATCTTGATCAATGGATGCACAGATTTCGAGAAAAATGGAAAATGGCTGAAGATTTCAGAGATCAATTTCTCGGAAACCATGCATCGGAATTGGCTGAAACTACTTGGGTAGGCTACTATCACCTATGTGCATCTCCCCATGAAACATGTTTTAAAACGGATAAATGGATATGGAGAAAATGCAAAAATGGTTGATGGTGATGGAGGCTGATTTCTTGGAAACCATGCACCAGAATTGGCTGAAACTGCTTAGGCATGTTTCCATCATCCCTATACAATTCCCCGTAAAATGGTTTTTCAAATGGATGCATGGTTTTCAAGTTAGGGCAAAAACAAATTCTGTTCTATGTATTTTTGCTTCAAGAAATTCTGCAGTTTTGTTGCATGGTAAGAAAAATTGAGCTTGGGTTGTGATGCAGGCATGGAGATGATGGAGGAAGAGGTTGAAAAGTGCAGGAGGAATTCTGAACCCTTGAGGAAGCTACCATGTTCACCAAACCACCTTTTTGAAATCCATTTCTAGCTTCCTACAATTTCTACAGGAACTTCCTGTAGAAGCACAATGAAGAAGCACAATGAGGTGGAAAAGATGATGGAAAAGGGTGAGGAATGGGAACATGTATGCTTGCAGGCATAACCAATGGATTCCAAGCTTTAGATCCCCTTCCAAAATCGAATCTAACTCGCTTGAAGGTTCTACAAGATGTTTCCTGTAGAAAGATAGAACTTCTTGTAGAAGGCACAAAAACTCCTTTGTCTTTGTTTTGAGTGATCCTCCTGACCTGCAATGTCATTGCTGCAACATGAAATTATTCAATGGAAATTAGCTTTATTTTTCTTTTTCTTTTTCTCTTTTTTTTTTTTTTTTGAAAAACAACTAGGGTGCCTCATGGAGGTTTTCACCCTAATTGCCTGCCCCGGGCACCTCCAAGGGAGGTTTTCACCCAGAGATATTATTCTCTTTTCTCTTTTTTCCCAACCCATTGACCGCCTCATGGAGGTTTTCAATCAATGAGCCAATCTAAGGCGCCTCCGAGGAGGTTTTCACCTTAGATTTTTATTTTTTCTTCTTATTTTCATTTTTTTTTTCCTACCCTACCCTACTTGAAAAACAAAATCATTCTCAAGTATAAGAATACTTCCAATGGAGCAATGTGCACATCGACATTAGAGACAAAATGATGTGAAGGCTCGAAATGCATGCTTTGACAGGTATCCAGATTTCAGAGACCAAATGATCTGACTTTGAAGGGATCAAACATAGCTGAGGAAGAGAGTACTGCTGCAACTTAGTGACTGTCTGGAACCATGTCTCAATATAGCTTTGATATCCTTGGTCCTTTTGCTGATCTGGATCGTTCTTCATGTCACCTTCTATCATGACCTTCTCATCCTCCTCTTTTTGCCGATCTTTCTCTTGAGTACATGGAGGATTTGATAGTAACCATGAGGGAACTCTCTCGATCTCTGATTTTGATGCCTTCTCTTCATCAAGTGCGGCCCATGGTTCTCTGATCTTTTCTTTTGAATCTTCTTTTGCTGGATGTGGTCCTTCAATGCTTGCAATATAGTCTCTTTTTTGCAATACTCTTCCTGAGCTATGGTGAAGATCATTGAGCTCAAGAGCAGTTGTTTGGACATGTTGTGCCTTAGCTTTGCAATTGGGTTGAGCTGCTCCATGGTATGGTTTTGGAAATGGTGGTACGAGTAGTTGAGTGGAGGTGTGTATTTGAGATGGATGCGGATGGGGTTGTGGTTGGGTAGGCATTTGGGGTTGCCTTGGTGGAGGAGGAGGTGATGGTTGCGGTTGAGCAGGTGGTGGAGGAAAAGAAGTGGGAGGAGTGTTGTACTGGGGCCTCCACCCCTGATGAGGTGCATTCCACTGAGGCTGTGGCTGAGCATAAGAGTGAAACGAATGAGCAACTAGTTGGGCATAATATGGATCTATGAAGGAACAAGGAGGAGGTGTGAACCAGGAAGGATGAGCAGGGGGACCCCAAGAAGGCATGAAAGTGGCTTGATAAGGGTCATAATAGGTCTCGGATGTCCCTTGCAGTTCTTGCTGGTAAGATCTAGGTCCATGTGGCCTCCTTTGGTTCATATAATAGAGTGATTTAGTGCCTCCTTTGGCTCTCTGATATGCGGCTTTGATTCTGGGTAAGGAAGGGCACTGATCTGTAGGATGGTATTCTTCATAGATGAAACACACTTCTAGGGAGTGCATTGGACATTCGTTCCTAGGATGCTTTCTAGTGCACCTGGGACAAAAGATGACCAAAGCCCTCTTGGCTTCCTCTTGCTTCTTTTGGATCCACAGGGTATCCAATTGCATGGCAAGAAACTGCCTCATATCACTCTTGAAATCTTCTATCTGATCTTCAAATTCGTCTTTGGACAAGGGACTGCTCCCAACATTTCTGCTTGTAGCCATTTGCTCCAGAGGAATGGTTTCTTCTTCTTCTTCCCTTGAGGTTCTTCAAATATGTCTTGCTGTCCACCTAAGGGTTCTTTAATCACAACCATCGAAGAAGAGAGAAGGTTGGCTGTGTGAAGTGGTGGGGGTGTTGTGCAATCATTTTTCTAACTTATCTCTACTCCTACAAGGCATGAAATGAAATCTTTTTGGTTTATTTTTGCATTTTTCTTCTTGTACCTGCAAAACTAAAATAGGTTGGACTGCAACTAACTATCTTGCTGAAACAAAAATGCGGAATTGAAATGAAAGCATGAAAGGACTAATCTATTTTGCTCAAATGAAATTGCAGGAATGAAATGCTAGGCTACCCTTGCGGAATTGAAATGCTAATCTACGCTTGTAGAAATTGCGGAATTGAAATGCTAATCTATGAAAGCGAGAAATGCTAATCTACGAAAGCGGGAAATACTAATCTACTTTTGCAGAAACGAAAATTGCATAATGGAAATGAAATAAACTACTTAGCAGAAGGTTGTAGTAGAAAACAGAAGAAAAGCAGCAATCACCAATACTCTGACGCTTCCCCGGCAACGGCGCCAAAAAGATGGTGAGCCCCAGTATTGTAGCAATAATGCTACAACTCCTGGAACTCCCTTCTTTAATTTTATCAACCCGGTAGTTCGTAACAAACTTGGAAGCGACGGTGCTGTATGCACAAGTACTAGCTCTTACCGCAGCTGTCACTTGGTCAGATGGCACAAGTCTGTTAGGGGCTTAAGCCAACTTCTATGAGCTCTTAGAAGAAGCTTTTTAACTGATGGATGAAAGCTAACTCAAAGGAAGCTAATCTACTTGCGGAAAGAAACTGAAAGTCAAAAAGAAACGCAAACCCTAGCAAACCCTAATTCTACCAACTAGTCCTACTGATGCAAGGAAGAGGATGCAAGCTACTGAAAGGAATGCCATTGACTTCTAGGAAGGTAAAATGCATGTGTCTAAGTTATCACTATCTGAAGAAAACATCTTTTTGTATTTTTGAATAAGTTATTAGAATTATCATGCATGTGCTTTTTAACTAGCTTTTGACTGTGCAGAGGTGGATTGGTGGGAGAAAATGCTTGCAGGAGGTTGGGAAGGTTAGAAGAGGTCCTAAGGGGTCCCTAGCACCCTTCCTGAGAGTTTCAAAACGTTTGGCTATCAAGAAACCTCATTCGTGAGCTTCTACAGGAAGTCTGCAGGGATTCTAAAGGATGTTTTGGGATTTCTACAGGATGTTCTGTAATTTTTCTACGGGATGTTTAGTAATGGAATTTTGGAGCATGGATGGAGGGAAAAAGGTGGAGGAATGAGTATGGAGGTGAAATAGGGGTGTAGGGGAGTTCAAGACTTGGAGGATGGAGTTGAGGAGAAGGTGTAGATGGCTGGACTTGCTCCAAGAAGGCTGGAATAATGTTGCACAAAAGGTAGGGTTATGAGGGCAATGTGGCAACGTGAGGCAAGAAACCAAGTTAGGAGATGGAGAAGATGGGTTTGAGGGAGTTTGGGCAGATAGAGAAGTGGTACAGGAGCTCTGCAATTTGTGTTTCCAACTGAACCAACAAAGACATGCAAGAAAACAAAGATCTAGTTATGCTACCCTAATATGATCTAGCTAACAGTAACAAGAATGGAAAGCAGCTTTATTTGCAAGGAAACCATGTATATTAACTATGCAATGAAGCATTCAAAGATCTGAACATGTAGTCAACTTCTGCAAATGAAAACCAAACACTAATGATTGCATGGCAAAGCAAAGTCAGTGTTTTCGTGGGCAGCAAAGTCATCCTAGTCACAGCTCCTCATCCCACTGAGGGAAAGGTGAAAACACAGATGTTTGTTGGCCCTTTTCTTGAAGCTTTTTCTGTTAACAACCTATCAACTAAATCTGAGCATGAAAAGCTATTTTACTCATCAAAAAAACAAACTAAATAACAAAACAAGATTTAGATCTAGATAGCAGATTTTATTCTAAGAATGCAGCAAAAGCACATAAAGATAATCAAAGGAGGTATTGGGTGCTTGAGATGGGCCCAACCCCAAGAGTTGTAGCCTCCTAAGAGAGATTTAGAGCTGGTGCAAAGTTGGATTCATCTTTATGGAGCAAGAAAAGAAGAGTTACATCAAAACTGTCCACAAGGAGAACTTGAAAATGAGCTAAAAACCAAGCTAATCTATTGCCTAAAACTCGAAATACAAACTAGCTAACTTCTTCCTACAAAATGACTAACCATTGGCTACAAAATGACTAACCACTAGCTAACCAAAATGAGGCCCTAAGCCTTCTTATTTATACAAATTGAGGACCCCAACAGTCCTCCTAAACTTTAGGGACTCGGCTGCCCAAAACTTGTAGTTAACAGCAGTCCTACTTGACTTGTTTGGCTGCCCTTGTGTTAATTGATTTGGTGGCCCTTGAACTCCGAGCTGATGGTGGAGAATTCGAGGTAAGGGCCCATAAATGAAGGGAACACCTTCCTAAAAATACTCTCCACGAATTTGGCTGCCAAGTGCTCATTTCAACCATTGACTTTGTCTCCAAATTGACCAAAAAGGCTACACAAAGCACACATTAGACTTGTTGGCATAATGACTAACACAATTCACTCTATTAGCATAAATATAATCAAAAACATGCAATAAACTAATGAGAATGGTGGATTAAGTCGAATTAGGAGGTTGAATGAGCCCAAATAATTATCCATTTTTGGGGCTCATCAATCCCCATGATGTTCATTCTATCCATGAACATCCGAGGTTTGGGGTCTGCCTCGAAATATCGGGCCCTCAGGATTCTATTTGCCTCTCTACATCATTTTATCATTTTACTACAAGAATCCATGCACTCAGTTTTGCAGTTCATATAATATTTCAGAAAAATGCTCCTGACATGGCATATATCTTCTACTGAAGTTGTGGGTCTCTCTGGTAGTTTAGTGGCGATTTGGGACCCTAATTGGGTTAGTTTCAAAGCTTACAAGTGTTTTGCGGGAATTCTACTTGATGGACACATTCACGGTATGGGAGGACACATACATGTTCTAAACACCTATGCTCCTTACAGGGACTGAGCCATCTTTTGGGACTGTCTCTTTTCCTCTGGAATTATGGAGTTGGCCTCCCTTATTATTTCCGGTGACCTAAACTGTACTATTGCCCTAGAAGAAGTTTGGGGACAGTCCAAAAGGCTTGACCCTCTGGCGGGGATGTTTCGTGATGCCCTCCTTGCATACAACTTTGTCGACATTTACCTGGAGGAAATGGCTCCTACTTGGGACAATGGACGAGAAGGGGTGGCATATGTCACCAAAATATTGGACCATTTTATATTGCATGAACAGTTGATTAATCGACTCAGAGATGTGGAGACAAAGCTTATCAGTAATTTCTTTTCTGACCATAGACCTATCATTCTGGATTGGAAAAAGCCGATGGTGCACCTGTGTATGCCTTTTAAATTCAACATAACCTAGCTTGAAGACCAGGAGTTCAATACACTTGTGAGAGACTCTTGGAACAGCGGGGGGAATATTAGTTCCTCCCCCATGGAACATATTCTTGACAAACTAGAGATTCTCCGTGGGGTTGTGAAGATCTAGAAAAAAAAAACCAGTCTATGAAAAGGGAGATCATGGACATTCAAAGCAAATTAGACACCCTCCTCCCACTGATGGCCTCGAATAAACTTCCTACAGCCATCCGATCAAATATTCGGGAGCTTGAGGTAAAAAGGAACCGAATCTTAGAATTTGAAGAAGCAACTTGGCAACTGAAGAGCTGAGCTATTTGGATCAAGGAAGGGGAGAGAAACAAAATTTTTCCATCGCTTTGGAAACCATCGGTGCAATATAAACTCTATTTGGGGGATAAATGATGTTGAGGGTTCCTATATCCAGTCACAAGAGGATATCTCCAAAGCTGCCACCACACATTTCAAATCGGCATATGAACGCAATGAAAACATAGTTGTTGAAGATCTCATTTGGGGGATTAAGCATCTTTGAGGAGGAACTACTCATTGTCCTTAAATATTTTAATGGCGACAAAAGCCCGAGACCGGATGGGTGGACTGTGGAGCTGTTCACACACTTTTTTGATCTCTTCAAACATGAATTTTTATAAATGGTAGAGGAGTATAAACTCACGGCGAATGTACACCACTGCATTAAGTTTACTTTTATTGCCCTCATCCCAAAGCACAACCCTCCTATCTGCTTGAGGACTATAGGCCTATTTCACTATGAAACCTACAATATTATATCAAAAACCATTGCGAGTCGTCTGAAAAATACTCTTTCTTGCCATATATCCCCACAACAACATGGTTTTCTACAAGGCCAACAAATCCATGATGCCATTGCTAATGCACAAGAATGTATGCATTCAATCCATGCAAAAAATTTAAATGCTGCCATCCTACAAGTTGATCTAAAAAATTCTTTCGACAACCTGGACTGGGGCTACCTCAGGCTGGTCCTTTTCAAAATTGGCTTACAACCAAAATGTGTGGATTTGATTATGGTGTGTGTCATAAATGTGGATTATTCTGTGATCATTAACGAATACCCTTCACAATTCTTCTGGGCTGGGCAGGGACTGAGACAGGGTTGCTCACTGTCATCGTTTTTATTTATTCTTGTTATGGATGGCTTAAGCTTGTACATCTCTCATGCTGTGGAATGAAAACAATTTCAGGTGCTCAAGATAGGCTATAACATCAACATATCACATGGTTTATTTGTCGACAATGTGCTCATGATGGGTATGTTGTATCGTTTTTCTTGGTTATGCCTTTTTCACATATTCAGGAAAAATCCCAATGCTTCTGGGCTTTATATGAATGCACAAAAAGCTATTTTATATCATAAAGACTGTGATTTGGATACCATTGTATACATAAAAAACCTATTGGGTATTTATGCCAAGTTGATGGGTCTGGGTATGAAATATTTGGGATACCATATTAAACCATGTAATTATAGGAATGTCGATTGGCTCTGGCTAGTTGATAGATTTTTTAGGAAAATTTCTGGATGGGAATATAGGAATCTATCCCTGGGCAGGCGTGTTATCCTTTCCCAAGTGTGTTAAACCAACTAGGGGTATACTGGGCCCATCTTTTCCACATTCCTACTGCTATCATCCTCTCTCTCAATCGGGTTATGGCTAATTTTATCTGGGGGGAAATCATGTGCAAAATAAATTTAACCTTACTAAAATATCCAATATTGCTTTGCCGAAGGTCAAGGGGGGATGGGGAATTCTAGATCTCTGTTGTTTTGGATAGGCATTACTAATAAAGTCTCTTTGGAGGGGTATCTTTGGTACTAGAACCTAGAGTCTGGTCATCAAACAAAAATACTTAAAGAATTATCATTTTATATACTGGTTCCAAAAAGGTTCCATTGGCGCCACAAAAGGATCTTCCATCTGGCTTAGTTTCCAAAAGGTCACCAAGATCTTTCTACAATATCTGGTTAGGAATATTGGCTCAGGCCACAACATTCTCATTGGATCTGATCATGTCTTGGGTTATGGTGATGTTGACAATATCCTGGAACAACTTATAGATGCCCTTAATAAAAGAGGCATTTTCTTCTTGAGTCAAGCCATTTCTACTTGGAGGGGTCCTTATCCTTTCTGGAAGTGCGCTCTGGAACTGGGTTTATTTGGTCATTAGGACTTGGTATGGGAGCACATAATCGCTGGGATGAAACAACTAGGGATTTGCCGCGCTGGAAGACATGACAAATTAATCTGGTAAAGGAATATGAAGAAAGAAAACATTAATGTGGCAGATATATACCTCTCTCTCTGTTCTGTGTATACAAATCTCACTAAGAAACACATTTTTTTTTTTTTGGAAATCCAAAATCCCTATCAAAATTATACTCTTTACTTGGCTGGTTTTCTATAACAAAAATCTAACATGGGAAAATTTGCAAAAGAGGCAATGGCATGGACCTGACATATGTCCTATTTGTAAAGAGGAATCTGAAAACAACAACCATATCTCTCACTTGTCCTCTCACTACTGAGGTCTGGAAATGACTCTTTTCTCATTTTGGCTTTCCATATATCCAACACGTTTACATTGAGGACTATCTACAATGGTGGAGATCTCAAAAGTCTGACTGGAGGAACATTCCACCTATACTTTTTTGGGAATTTGGAAGTGGAGAAAGAACCACATCTTCTATAATTTCACTGAGAATTTCTAGAAGGTTATTGAAAATATTATCATATGCTACACTCTATATTCCACAAATTACATTTGCTACAAGGCCCCTAGATACAAGAGGACTGAAATTCAGCTAATATACCCTATGATATTTTTTGATGGGGTTGCACAACAACACATATGTGGCTGTGGATTTTAGCTTTCCATCTCGAAGTAACTCATTTTCAGAGTTTACTGGCAAGGAGGCGGGGGCACTAACACTAAAGCTGCGGTAATGGCCTTATGGGGCCTTCTATGGTTCACAACTTTACTAGATATTCCTGTCATTCACATCCATGGAGATTCAAAAGTTATAATCGATCATATTATGGGATCAGCAAAAACCACAAATTCTTTAGTACTTCGATGGCTGATGAGGATAGAATTGTTATGGATGGAACTCAACAATTCCACTATCAGGCATGTTGACAGGGAACAGAACATGGATGCGGATGAATTATCGAAGAGGGGCTTAATTGGAACCACTGGAAAAATGCACTTAACTATTTCCCTAGTCTAGCAGGAAATTGATGTCCAGGACTTCCCCTTCGTTGGCTAAGTTTCCACCACCCTCCTTTTATTTTTGCAAAATTTTTGATACTATGCTTGTCTTTTAACTTTTTTATCTGCTTCTTAACATCTGTTAGCGAAGAAACGCTGCTTATTCGCACTGTACAGATAGTTTTGATGGAGGGATTACGTTTTGAGGGTATCTTTTGTTTTGATGTTTCAGGCATGTATTTGATCATGCTTGTTTCATCTGATTATGTATATGGACTATGGACTGTATATTTCTCTTTACATGCCATTTTGACATTGCCAACTCTCAGCAGGAATGTGGTTGACATTTTTGATGGGGCTCATATATTGTGAACTTTTAAAGGCATCTGTTATCCTCCATGTCTGATATTAATATAAAATTATACTTTTTTCCGTACTGAAAAAATATAAATAAATAAATGAGTTTATTCTACCGTAAATCCTATGTTTAATACCAGCTGCTATTTCCATGTTTAATACCAGTTGCTATTTCCAGAAAGGATGGATGATAATTCATCACTGAAGTTTCATGTAATGAAATCATGTCAGCCAAAATGAAATGGAAACTTAAAATATGAAATGATTAATATCAAAGAAATGCCAACTTAAACCACTAAATGCACCCATGTACACCAGATTTGGATAGTCAGAACGAGCACGGTGTCTTTTCTGCGAAATTGTTGTTGGGGGCAACAGTATTTCACGCAACAGAGGACCGACCTCTACAACAACCTTTATTTTCGTAGTAGAATTGTACATCGAACCATCTTCCTTCTACCCCTTAAAAATGTTACCCCATATAATAATCTTATTCAAATTGGCCCAGTTTGCGTCCAGTAGATTGTCATATAAAAAGTAGTAGCAGCGAGGCATGAAAAATAGAGTGGGTCTGTCCACTGATTCTGGTTTGGGGTTCTGCTTTGCTTCTGAAAGATTCTATAATGAAAATCCAAAGTATTAATGAATAAATAGAAGAATAAAATAATAAAACATGACGAGTTAAAAATACCTTTTAACTCTATATATTTATATATCATCTGACAGAGTTGAGTTGATGAGGATAGCGGTGTGTCGGTTCAAGTCTAGGGTTGTGCCCCACCACATATATGACTTGCTTTCAATTAATTATATTTGCAGCCAGGGAACCAAATTTGATAATTCCGCTCAAAGGAAGAATTTGAGAAGAATAGCCATCAGGTTATTCGATGGTCATTTGTTATTTAATTGTCAACTCAGACGAAACAAGGGTGTAACTCATTATTTCACTTCATTTCTGTCATCCAAATAACATCGCACAAAATATATGGATGCAGAAAGAAGATGCCGACACAAATATTTATATTATAAGTTGAATGATGTCTTTAACTTTGTAGCGTGGAGCGCTAGATTGGATCTTACCCTTAGGAAGAATGATGTGATGGAGTATTTGTAGGGCCAAGCAGCAAAACCTCCTGAGAATATTGATGCAGTGTGAAATCTAAGTACAAGAAGAGTGAGATCAAGGCTAACATAATCATCATTTACTCTCTTAGAGACCATATCATCACCTGTGTGTCGAAGCTGAAGAAGTCAAAGGAGATGTATGATAAATTGATTGGAATGTATGACGTCAACAATATTAGCCAAGTCATTTCCTTTAAGAGTCAACTCCATGACATCAAAATGTCAAAGTCTGAATCGATAATAGCCTACTTCACGAGAATCTCTTAGATAAGAGATCAACTTCTCAAATAAGAGATCAACTTCTTTCCATTTGAGAATTTTTTCCTGATAAAAAGCTTGTGCAGACAACTCTTGGTGGGCTCCCCATGTCTTGGGAGACATTCATTACAAGAATTAGTTGCAGAAAATAGCTCCCTTCATTTGTTGGGCTTTTGGAAAATTTCACCCAAGAAGAACCTAGGCTCATTTCCAAAGGGAGAATTCAGATACAAGATGAAGGAGAACTTATATCCTTTACAGTCAAGGTCAAGAAAGGGAAAGGGAAAGGAAGAACTTACAAAAGGAAGTCAAAGAAGGCAGCTACAACATTCAACAATAATTGAAGGGACTTGTCCAAAGTTCATTGCTATAAGTGTGGTGAATTTCACCACATAGCCCAAGATTGTCCAAATAGAATAAACGTTCAAAGGGCCAACAACAACAATAATGGAACAAAAACAAAAGTTGAATAATAGATGGAAAAGAAGAGGTATTGTTACCCATGCAAGTGTTGAAGAGTCCCAAATCCCTTAAAAGAGGTCCAAGAACACAAGATATGTTGATAATGTTGCTAATACTCAATCTAAATATTATCTTATTGGTGCTCTTTCTAGCTCACCTTTAGAAAACATTGATAGTTGGCTAGTGGATAGTGGGGAATCTAGGTATTTCACTGGGTGTTGTGAAGTTCTCTCAAATTTGGTTGAAAGGGAGACTAATTTGAAAATTATACTTTGGGATAAATCTACTCATCCTATGAAAGGGTTGGCTCTGTTTCTTTTCATTCAGATTCTGGTGAAACCCTTCATCTGCAAGATGTGTTGTATGTGTCGAACTTGAAGAAGAATCTTCTCTCCATTTCCTCCATGAAAGAGAATGGTTTAGAGTTGCATTTTCTAATGGAAAAGTCCTTGGTTTGCCAAGGAGATTTAACTTGAGGAAAATATTCACACTTGGAGTCAGAAATGAAGGCCTATACAGAGTTTGTGGATGACCAATTCAAGCATTAGTTGATGATACCACTAATTAGTGTTAGCTTTGGCACCAAAGGCTTGCTCACCTTCATTACAAGGCTTTTCTTGACTTGAGATGGATGGTTTAAGGGATTCCCAAGATTCAAGTGGATCATGAAGGTGTATGTCAGGGATGTGCTAGTGGCAAGGATGTCAAGGGACCATTATCTTCTAGTATTAGTTGATCTAAAGAGATTCTTCAACTCATTCATTTTGATCTTTGTATGCCCATGTCAGTGAAATCCCTTGTTGGATACTTTTACTTTGTGATCTTTATTGATGAATTCTCCCATAATACTTGGATCTTCTACTTGAATACCAAGGATCAAGTTTTTGACATATTCAAGGTCTTCAAAGCTCAAGCAAAAAATCAAAATGGAAAGAAGATCAAGATCCTAAAGATAGATAATGGAGTAGAATACACTTCAAATGATTTCAGTGATTTCTTCAGAGATGTCAAGATTAAGAGGGATATGACCATTCCATATGACCCTCAACAAAATGGAATTGTTGAGAGGTGCTGGAAAATGAACCTAGATTTGGTCTTCATTAATTCGACCTCACTTGGAGCTTATAAATAGAAGGAAGTTAAATTTACTTGGATCATCTCATCTCAAGCTAGTTCAATATCCCAAAGGGAGCTAGAGAAGTGCGAAGTGGTTCTAAGGAAGGAAAAGGAAGTGCGAGTTGGGTCCAGTCTAAGGAGAATAAGAAAATCAAAATTTTGGAGCCTCCCTCTTTGTGTTTGGTGTCCTAGTTTGGGAGATCAAAGTCTTCCAAGTTTTGTTGCTTCCCGATGTCGGAAGCTACTGCATAGTCGAAGTTGCTATGAAGGAAGTGCTACTGGAAAGAGGTCGAAGATATGGGAGGATGACTTGGTGGGAAGGTTTGGTCTTTGTCTAGGGTGAAGAGTCTCAAAAAATACTATTGAAAGGAAGATAATTTTTTACTAGGTTTTCCCCTCGAGGGGGATTTTTCCATGGCATAGTGCCTACATATTGTGTCTCTTAGTTTCTGATCTTCATACACACATAATATGGTAATTTCTTGATGAAATATAATATAATAAAGAAGCAAAAGAAGCTAAAATAACTCACAAGTAATTATCAAGTAAGGGGAATCAAACCCTAACCTATTTGCATTGATTCTCCAACATGGTATGAGAGCTAAGGTGAGGAAAATTTGAATATGACTTTGTTGGCATGGATTCTCCCTCTTTGATGAACTACATAAGAATGGGTATCAACACTGCTGGAAGCTGGATCAAGAACGTCATCCATTACTTATTCAACAAGGTCAAAAGTCAAGGATTCTTGGCTTCTCTTATAGGTTCTCTTAATGATGACAATGCATGGATCATTGATAGCGGATCATCAAGACACATGACAGAAGAAAGTAAACAACTTCATACATTATCAAAGGAGTCATATTCTCACTGGAATTGGGTGACAACAAAAGCTATGCTATTAGAGGCCTAGGATCAACATTGTTGAAGCTGGAAAATGGATTGAATTTGCACCTCAACAACATCTACATATGTTCCAGGTTTGAAAATAATTTTCTTTCTATTTCTTTTTTAGAAGATAAAGGGGATATGATTTTTTTGATAAAAAAGTATTGGTTTGGGGAAATATTCTAGCATTTACAAAGCTAGGATAATTGGAGTTCGTGAAGGAATCCTTTACAGAGTCATTACACCACCTCCTCAAGCTTTGGTTCATATGGAGATCAATCCCATTGAGCTATGGCATAGGAGGCATGGTGATCTACATTTTAGGGTCATCCCTAATCTTAATCAATTGGTTCATAGCATCCCTAATATGAATTTAGATCATGAAGGTGTGTTCAAGGGATGCTCTTCAGGAAAACATACAAGAAAGCCATTTATGAATAGTGAAAATAGGTCTAAAGAGATATTAGACCTCATCCATTCTGATGTGTGTGGGCCCATGTCCGACAAATCACTTGAAGCTCATATCTACTATGCAACATTCATTGATGACCATTCTATAAATACATGGTTCTACCTTCTCAAAACAAAAGATGACATATTTAAAAACTTCAAGGAGTTTAGGTCTAAAGTGGAAACCCTAACCAAAAGAAAGATAAAAAATATAAGGTCCGACAATGGTGGGGAATACACTTCTAAGGAATTGATTGGATATTGTAAGGAAGCAGGAATTAAGAGGGAGCTCATTGTTCCCTATTATCCTTAACAAAATGGATTGGAAAAAGGAAGAATAGGTCAATTGAAGAAGGCATTTGAAATATGCTCCTCGATCAAGAGCTACCAAAATTATTATGGGGAGAAGCATAAATGACAGTCACATACATTCAAAATAGAAGTCTTCATAAAATTATTAATATTAAAATTTGTTGTATAGTTGTAAAGTTTGATGGTCCTACAGGATATATTTGTCCCTTCTAGTGTAATATATTGTAAATTCTTTTATGGATGTTAATTTTAATGGTCCCATATAATATATTTGTTTTTCTTTATTTTTCTTTTTGGTAGTTATATATTTTAAAATAAAATTAAGTTAAGAATATTTTAAATTTTAAATTTAAGTTAATTCTTATTAATTTTTTATTATTTAATTAATAATTTTTTAAAAAATTAATAAACTATTTAATAAAAATTTTAATGTGTTTAAATTACATTTAGGTATCTTTATTTTTAATTATAAGAACTTGTAAGAATGATGTTTATCATAAATAAAATATAGAGGCTTTTGAAAGTGAAACATGGTTAATAGTATTTAAATTAAGAAACACTTATAGAAGATTTAATTTGTAATATGTACATGCAAGTCATCACCTCCTCTTGCAATAATTCCAACCCATGCGTCCATGTCCCAATCACTACCTTAAGGTGCCATGAAATCCCTATAGAATAATACTTGATCAATGGTATCCACATTAAGGAGGAAGTGGGGGCATGTTTGGGTTTGCAATATGTGTATGTGACTCACCTCAAGTTGTCATAAATGTTTATGGGAATGGAACTTGGTTAGGCTCACCTCAAGGGGATAGAAAGTCCCATGGGAATGAAACTTGGTCAATGGTATCTAGTTTAAGTCCTAGAATGCGGGAAGTGACTTAAATCCAGAATATATGCATGTTTTTCATCACCTCTTCATACCATATGTTCAATCCTTAATATGAGAAAGTATTGTAAAATTTCATGGAGATGTCACCTCAATGATATCAACATACCACATTAGAGAAAAGGAACATATGAATTTGGGTCCAAAATATGTACACATGAATCATCATCTCTTTACACCAACAGAAACCACATACACTCTATTGTTATATTGGGAGAGTAGACACTTATTACACACCAAAAATTATGTTGAGCACTCAGTATTAATCAATTATAATTACACATACACACACCAAGCTTTGTCTCAAGCTGGGAAACCTGTCTTTGACCACATAGTCTACTAGTTAAGTGAATATCTCAACCACGCACCAATATACAAAGATAACTAGTTGGACAATATATCTCAAACCAACTAGATCTAACCACCTCTTCAAACCTATGAACATACTCTTTCTTGTAGAGATAAAATCTACCTAATAATGACCAATAATATAAACAACTAAATATGATTACCCATAAGACTAGGAGTTACATACTCCAACACTCGTCCTTAATAACTATTTTTCTTAATCTTCATCCATTGAGGTATTCAAGGTTTTATTCTCTACAACAAATGCCTCATTATGACTCAAAGAACCTCCTCAATAACAAAGTCCATATTTGGTCCATCCTGGTACTATTATCTTGTACCTCAATCATGTAGACACCACCAAACTATCGACATTGATATAAATAAACAACCATCCACTGGAATGCATTAGTATGTAACCATTGCAACTGTTGGTCTACTTGGATGTTTCTTTGCTTACATGGTTTATTCAGCTTCTTGATGAAGTCCCCTTGAATGAAAACCTTCACCTCCAAGAGTCTACAATCAATATGATCCACTCCAAGTGCTAGAACTTTATGATAAATATTACAACCAACAATAATGTATCTATCCAACACATGGCCCACTCATTTGAGTGTTAAAGAACTCCCTAATAGAGGTTACTACACTAAACTAGAAAATTTATACAATTCATCAGTGACACAAGACAAGGAGGTATTCATGTGTCTCTAGGTATTACAACAATTTTCCCTTTACATGTTACATAGATACAAGTACATACAACAAACTACGCCACATGGAGATAATATGTATGTATTTAAACATTTTTTGGGACCAATACATCGAATCAAAACATGACCTATACACTTGCTTACAAATACAATATGTGACTCACATTACAATATGGCCAAGTCCATTCTTATTCCAAACAATTTAACCTAGTTTGTCCACCTTTATCCCATCTCTGTTACTACCTAAAGATTTTCATTACACCTTCATAAGCATTGTCAACAACTATTATTTTATGCTACATTCAGGATCACATTTATGTCTTCACTTTATATTTCTTCTCTATAAGGTTCATCACTAAAATTTCTTCTGCTTCCTCTTGTACCTGCATAAAATCGATCATTGATGTCAACATATAACGAAATAAATCTATAAAGATATATGGGTGCCATCCACTATACTTTCCAATTCTTTAGGAATCCTTTTCACTCACATACTTCATCATCATGTTAAACTCTCTCTAACTTTGTCCCAACCTTCTTACACTCTGAGATTATTCCATCTCACATTCCCCCATTAATAAAAAACTCAACTTCTCTAATTACACATCAAGCTAGCATACAAGTACACATACCACCCTTGTACCTACCTAGTGTTTAATTCCACTACTTGATACCATATTCATTCTGTACATAAGAGGGATATGAACAACATGATTAAATGTGTTATCACACTAATGCATGCATGCCTAACTTAGTAGGGATTAAAAAACAAATGGAGAAATAAAATAATTTACAACTTGGACCAAAACTTTAGGGTTTCGGGTACAAGTAATCATGTTCCCCCTCCTACATTTCTTTTTTTTTGTAAGCTAGGATGGTACTCTTTCTATTACTTTGATCAACAGAACATTACATCATTTCAAAAATATTGCAGCCCGCCCACGTGGGGAAACCGGGTCAGAAATCCACCTATAGTTTTTAATTGCAGCCCAAAAATAGAAGGTCCACAGTCTGGTTGTCTTAGCTAAATAAACTATGCAGTCTTGAGACTTACTAATACTACTAATCTGCACTACTTGCTTTTCCCTATCTTTAACATGTAAAAAGCCATAATCAAAAAAACTATTGCAGTTTCTAAACATATCTTATGTCAATCGTTGCCCCCATCTGGTTGCTGGTTGGCTGCTCCCGCTGGTTCTGGATGGTCCCGGTTCAGCATTTGCTGGATTGCATCCAGCTTCTCCTCCTGCCTCGCCATTACTATTCGAATGAAGCTCAATTCTCTGCGAATGTCTGGCTTTTCTTGGGCCAACTCAACCATCTCCTTTGCCACTTGTTCCAGAGCCTTTGCCATTAGCCCCTTCATTACCCAATAGATATGCAGAGACTGTTTGAACAATGACATTCGCCCCCTGGTGTGACCAGGGTCATGGAGCAGAAACTCCCACTCTTCCATCTCCTCTGCAGATTGATCCTGTAGCGATTCCTCTTCAAGATACTGCATAATTCTGCGCACAGCAGGATTGGAGTTGCGGTAATAAGCCTGTTCAGCCCTTCGAATCCTATGGTTCACAGTCTTCTTTTGTTTTTTATCTTTATTCTGGTCGCGCTTGGAATTCTCCCCCTCTTCCTGCGCTTTCTTCCTCTGCCCTCGGCCTCTTTTCCGCTCCGAGTCCCCTTCCCTATTGGGAGTCCTGCTTCGTTTCCTCAAGCCATATCGTCGGACCTTCAAATCCAGCGACTCGGCCTGGTCCTCCCCCATCTGCTGATTTACATCATCCGCAGAGTTCTCCTGAGGGTGAAGGCGTTCTCTCCCTTCATCAGGACCCAGATCTTCTTCCGAATCATCTTCAACGACCCATATCTTAAACGGCTGCTCGTCCTGCAGAATGCTTTTACCCTTCCAGCTCCTGTTTCCCACCTCTGCGTTGTGCTGCTCCTCTGCCCCTCTCAATTTCTGTCTGGTTTCCATGTTACCCGTGGCTCTGTCGCGCACCAATCTCTGGTTTTCTAAGGTCTTAGTTCGTCGCTGCTTCCCCTCAACTGCAGCCTCCGAACCTCCCCAAATTAGGAAATCATATAATGATTTTGCGTTCATCCTGCTTTGGAAATAAATCGTTTTCCTGTCCGCGGGGTACCACCTGGGTTCAACTTCCGATTGCCGCCGGTAGATTTCCGATATGCCACTACCTTCGACCATCATTTCTCTATTAATCTCCTCTGCTGTGAAATCTGACGAACCGCTCCCATCTCCTCTAATGTCTCGAGCATTAATTGCCTCACCTTGTGTGTACTCCTGACTATTCGCCCCTCCCGCCGTCGCTGTACTGCCTCGTAACTTCTGATCGTATACCCTGTAATCTGTTATGATATCTTTACCGAAGCCCGATTGAACCATGTTCTTATATCGGGATCTCCACTTCCTACTATTGATCCAGCTCACTGATCCGTGTATTTTCCTCTGTGGCTTGATCATGATCAGCCTTAATGATGTCCGCCAGCTCCTTCCACTCTCTGTTTCCCTCCACAGCTCTCCACTGACTATCAATCGTGCTTCCACGTCCCCTGCAGCCCCAATTGGCCAGCCAATCCACTGCCCGGTTCCCTCTCCTTCGAACATGGTTTATAATTCTGTATTCAATTCGTTTTATAAGCTCAGCAATTTCCTGAACAATACCTGCAGTCCGCCAGCTGTTGGTGACTTTCTCCCATCCGCGCCCGTTGTTGAGCCTCCTCAGCATGTCCACTGCAATCTGCGAATCACCTGTGATTTCCAGATTGGTGTAACCATTCCTAACAACAATTCGTAATCCTTGATGCAGAGCCCAGAACTCGGCCTCGTTATTAGTCATCTCGCCTCCCCAATCTGCAAATATCCACCTTACTTGGTTATTGTTGTCTCTGAAGATGCCCCCAAAGCCAGCTTCGCCCGGGTTCCCCTTCGAGGCCCCGTCGAAGTTAAGCTTAACAAACTGATCTCTAGGATATCTGAATTTGTCAGGGCTTTGAATCCTCATATCGTGGCGAGTCGGATGCTTAAATTGGACCATCTCAAATTTTAAGTTAAGTTTGTTCAGAATACCTTGTTCTTCCTGGTTCGCCTTCCAGTCATCTCCCTCCCACTTATCGACTAAGATTGTTTCTCGCGTTGCCTCGATCACCCGTTCCTAGATTATCTCTGGTTCCTTAGCAGAATTCTGAAAAACCCTCCGATTTCTCTCTTTCCAGACCATCCAGAGTATAAATGCAGAGATAAGATTCCATGCCCTCTGGACTACTCTACAGTGAAAGGATTCCTTACTCCATTGGAATACCAGTTCATTAAATTCTCTGATATTTATTCCAAGTTTATTGAAAGTTCGTTTAGTATTCGTCCAAAGTTTCTCTGCAAACGGACAGTTGACCAGCAGATGATCCCTGGTCTCTCCATCATTGTTGCACAGGTAACATCTCGAAGGGCCATTGAAGCCCTTTTTCTGAATACGATCCCAGGTTAGGATTTTGTTCTTTGAGGCCAGCCAAACAAAAATGGACACTTTCGGCCACCAATTGCTTTCCCATATTGTTTTCCATTCCAAATTCCTGTCACCTCTGTTTTGAGTATCCATTAGGTAGTAAGCCTCCTTGGTGGTAAACGAACCTTTCATGGAATTCCCCCACCTGAGGATATCCTTCCCATTACGAGCTCTGATTTTCCTAGATCCCATTTCTTTCTTGTAAACTTCTTGGAGGTCTGTGCTTAGCTCTCGGTCCCATTCTACCGGGTCTTCCCAAACTCTCCATCCCTCTGCCATATCATTTACCTTCCAATAATCCCTTACACAGGTTCTGTCTCCTTCAATTCTACCCCGAATCTGGTGAAGGTTCTGAATGCTGCTCAATCTTTCTCTTTGTTGCCACCTGTCTTCCCAGAAGTTGGCCTCTGTACCCCCCCGGATTTCCCAGAAAGTGTGTTTTTCAACCAGATCCCTGTTTTGACAGGCTAATTCCCAAATTGTGGATCCTTTGGGGATTTCCTGCTGTCTTAGGATCTCGACCGGAGAGTCAGGCATTCTGTATTTAGTCTTCCATATGGTTTTCCAGAGATCATTTCCCCCTCTGAGCCATCGCCACCACAGTTTGGCTCCCAAAACTCTGTTGAGAACTTCAGGGTCCCTTAGCCCCAACCCTCCTTTCTCCTTTCTTTCCGTTAGCTGACTCCACGACACTAAGGCCCATTTTTTCTTCTGATCAGACCCGCTCCATATGAAATTCCTTATGATTTCCCTGATCTTAGCACATACCCCTACAGGGGCAGCCATAATCGATAAAGGGTAGATGGGGATGGCCTGGAGGACCGATTTGGCCAAAACAACTCTTCCAGCAATGTTTAGAACCCTGAAGGCCCAGTTTGCAACCTTGTTGCTCAGTTTATTCAGGACACCTTGCCAATTTCTCATCCTTTTAGAGGTGAAGTCCAAAACATTACCCAAATATTTCGTAGGTAATTCACCTCTTTTAAATCCCAGTAATCTAATGAGATGGGTTTTGATCTGGTCCACTGTGTTGAAAATGAAGATACAGGATTTATCTTTATTGATTTCCAACCCGGAAGCCTCCGCGAACAGATCCAAGATTCTCCTGAGGTGCTTTACTTCTTTTACCGTTGGTTCTCCAAACAACATAATATCATCAACGAATTGTTGATGAGTTAGAGGCAAGTTGTTTCCCCATATTTTCAGACCTTTTATCCTGTTTGCTGCTCTCTCTTGTTTGATGAATCGACCCAGGCCTTCAGCAGCTAGAATGAAAAGAAACGGGGACAACGGATCTCCCTCTCTAATACCTCTAGAGGAATTAAAGGTTTTCGTGGGGCTACCATTAACTAGAATAGAAAAGTGTGGAGAAGAAATCAGATTATGGATCCAGGCAACCCATCTCCTGTGAAAACCAAATCTTTCTAATACTGTTCCAAATATTTCCAATTTAGTCTATCATAAGCCTTTGACAAATCTAATTTGATCATCATTCCTTTTTTCTTTTTAACTTTTAGGGAATGGATAACTTCCTGAGTTACAACAAGACCATCAAGGATCTGTCTGCCTTCCACAAAACCTGTTTGTTCAGCCGAGATTAATTTGTCCAGGAGGGGTTTTAATCTCTTGGCAATCAGGGATGTTATGATCTTGTAAATGACATTACACAGTGCTATAGGTCTAAAGCCATTAGTATCTTCTAGATTGTCTCCCTTGGGAATGAGGGTATAAAAAGTAGAATTAAGAACGGGCCATACATTCTGGTGCATCCTTGATTCTTCCACTAGATCCAGAATCTCTCTCCCCAAGAAGTGCCAGCCTGCCTGGTAGAAGTCCACCGTGTAGCCATCCGGGCCAGGAGCTGTACCTTTCTTCATTGCTCTCACAACTTCCTCAAGCTCTTCTAATGTCACTGCTCTCATTAGCGCCTTGTTTTGGTCCTCGGTAACCAAACTAGGGATGGACGAGTAGATCTCCTGAATTTCTCTCGTTCTATCAGCTTGAGGTTCGGTTAAAATTTCTTTGTGGTGATCCACTAAGTCTTGTTCAATCTCAACCTGCTCCACCACTCTTTCCCTATTCTTGTCTTTGATGGATAGAATTCTGTTTCCCTGTCTATGTTTGATCATAGCCTGATGGAAGAATTTAGTATTTCTTTCCCCCTCCCTTAGCCACTTAATCCTTGATTTTTGTCGCCACAAGATTTCCTCTTGCTTCCGTCTCTCTTCCAATCTACCCAAGATTACCCCTTCCCTGTTAATGGTTTCCTCCGTTCTGCCTTCCAAAATCATCTTCTGTTGAAGCTCCTCCATTTCCCCTTCTAATTTTTGCTTGTCTTCCAGAATGTTGCCAAACTCCTCCTTGTTCCATTTTTTAATTCTCCCTTTCAGCTCTTTCAGTTTTAATTGGAACGTATGCATTTTACCTCTGCCCTGAACAGTACATTGTTTCCACCATTCCTCTACTTTCTTGATGAATTCGGGGTCCCTCAACCAGAAGGCTTCAAATCTGAAGGGTCTTTTCCCCTGATTCCTTTTGATATCAACCTCTAGTCGAATCGGCCAGTGGTCGGATCCCAGGGATGGTATGATCTTGGCTTCCACAAAAACATCCTTATTCATGATGGCTTCAGATACTAGGAATCTATCCAGTCTTGATGCAATTTGGTTTTTACCTCCCCTTCTGTTGTTCCAGGTGCAGATCCCATTAATGGTCTGAATGTCAACAAGCCGTAAGTCCTCTATCATTTCATTAAATTTGTCCATGAAGTGGTCCATCTTCCTTACCCCTCCTTTTTTCTCTTCTAAGGATCTGATCAAATTAAAGTTGCCTCCAATGATCCAAGCAGCTTCCAGATAAAGTCTACGGATGGTTTTTATACTGTTTATAAAATTCCCTTTTCCCCCAAGAGAAGGGGGGCCGTAAACCCTTGAAATGACCACCTGTTCCTTAGTTCCTACTATCCTACCCAGACCAATAAGGACTCTACTCATGCTGGTCCAACTATCCAATATGATTTCATTCGGATTCCACAGAACTGCAATACCTCCTGCAGAATCGATAGCATCTTGCCCTATCACTTTGTATTGCAATCTGCTTTTTTCAATTATTTCATCAAGCTGCTGAACCAAAATCTTTGTCTCCTGTAAGATCATGATACTAGGCTTCTCTTTTTTCAGCTTATCCTTCATATACCTTTGTTTACCTTTACTGTTCAAACCCCTAATATTCCAACTAATAACAATCATTTAAAACTTTTGGAAGGAGGGGAAAAATACCTCAGACAGAGGTATCACCTTACCTGAGTTTATCAACGTTTCTCCCACCGTCTGGATAGTTTCATTCATTGTTTTCCGGCCTCTTTTCCTGCTGTTTTTGCCAGAGCTGCCCATTCCCGCCGCTTCATTCCCCTGTTCACTTCCTGCCATTACCTGTTTATCCAGGTGCTCCCCTTTTTTCTCCTTGTATTTCTGGAATACTTCCTTATACAGTTGTTTCTGTTTTTCAGGTATGAACCTGTTGTCAAGATACTTCCATTCCTGGATTAACCTTTTCATGATTTTCTCCTCTTCAACTTCGCTTTCAGTTTGGTTTTCCACTTCCATCTGGGATTCCACTGTTGTTTCTTCCATCTTCTCCTCCGGTCGTTCTCTATTGATTCTGTTCAGGTTTTTTCCTTTTCCTTTCTCCTCTCCGGCGATTTCCATAGGGTTATTCCCCGGGTCCTCATCGTCCTCCAGATTTATTTCATATTCCTCGTTTTCGCCCTGCAGCACCTGAAACTTGTTTTGATTGTTTTTTTGGCTAGGTTTCTCCTGAGATTGGGTTTTTGGTCCCTCTTTATTCTGCCTCTTCTTCCTTGTAACCTGCTGAAAACCTCTCTCTGACTCCTCCATTCTCTCAGTACTTCTCTGATGATCCGCTTGACCTTTCTTTGACTCTTCCTCTCTATTCAGCGGGCATTGCCTATATAAATGACCATATTCATGGCAGTTGCGGCATCTGAAGGGGATGTGTTCGTAATCGATTGGCTGCTTCCAAACATCATCATGATACTCCAGCTCAATGTTTTCCGGGAGGGGTTCTGCCAGATTCATGTATACACAGATCCTCGCATAAGCATTATATTTACCTCGTTTTGTAGCCTCTGCAATTTTAACAAAGCTCCCAATTGAGTTGCCTATTCCTTCCAAAATTTCCGGGTCCCAGAATTCATCAGGAAGCCCAAACAGT
Organism: Pinus tabuliformis; assembly: GCA_031772625.1. Classification (NCBI taxonomy): domain Eukaryota; kingdom Viridiplantae; phylum Streptophyta; class Pinopsida; order Pinales; family Pinaceae; genus Pinus; species Pinus tabuliformis. The sequence continues at coordinate 498,081,413 of CM062813.1, forward strand.
CGAACCCAGACTGGTGCATCAAGCAGTTTTTCCTTTTCTGGGCTGTATCTCTCCTCCCAATATTTCATGAATAGGCCTGCATTGTTCAAGAAATATGGCCCTTCCTCAAAGATCTTGTTCTTGTCTTCCAGATTCGTAAAGATCGCTGTGAAAAAACCTTGAGCTCCCAATTTGAGATCCACATGTCCTCTAGGTCTCCACCTCTGGTCGATCCATCTGTATAGCTCCTTCTCTGAAGGCCAGTATCCTATGAACTTACATATTAGGGCATGGTCCTTCATGTAACAGTTATATTCCTCCAATTTGTTGCATGGAATGACATACCTTGGTTGTTTTTGTGCCCTAGGAAGACATTTTCCTCTCATCCTTTTCTGCCACAGATTTCCCATTACTGGGGCATGACTTTCCCTCTCGTTCTGCTTAACACCATCTGCGCTGGTCTCGCCTATTACCACATTTTTGAAGGAGGGGATCTCTCCCCCCCCCCCTTGGTTCTCCCATTTCGCTTAGGGCGAGTTTTTAGGGTTTTGACCTCAGCTCTGCCACTGAGAACTCAGAAGGCTGAGACGCGATTGCAGCGGGGATTCGCTGCCCAGGCTAATCGATTTCCACTTTCCACAGTCTGCTTTCTGCTATTGTCTCTTGTCAGCGTTGTCTATCTGTGCCGGCCCTAGCACGCATCCTCGGCTCCTCCCTCCCTCACTCCAAAAGTTTAAATTCTTTATTTGTTCTTCCCCCTCCTACATTTCATCATTTCATCTCAGGTACAATAAATATTAAAACTGCACTACAAAGGTTATCATCACTCCTTTATAGCAATTATATGGCCAAAATGTCACCCCATTCATTTTCTTTACCTATTTAAGAGATCATTCCACTAGCTTCAACTTTCATTGGTCCTATATTACCATGGCTAGTATGATCTTCAACAAGATATCCTCATTTTGGGAGCTTTCATCCCATTGGAAAACTTCCTCATATATTTTTTAGTTGTTAACTATTACTGCAATCCCATTGTTTGTGCACTCCACAATCTTCACCATATGCAAGACCTCCAATTCTATGACTTCACCTTGTAAGACACCCATTGACTTCTCAAAATAATACTTTCACAAAACTAGATCCACGTGGCCATTCAAAAGACCTTAAAAAATGTCTAAATAGATTTTTTAAATACTTGTAAACATAAATACCTTTTAATTAATACAATTGTCAAGATCATATATTTTATGAACTTCCATATCTAAAAAAAAAAAGTCAAAATTAATGTCACACTTTACAAATACCTTGGAACATATGCCCATTTTCAACCATTGTCCTCATAATTTATTACCTTACAAGTGAATGACTTTTACCTTTTAACATAGAGACACAATATGTTTCCTTGTTGGACGACTGAGTGGTTGGCACAACAGGATGTTATCCCCTCCACTTGATTTCAAATCCCATAAGGGGACATCTTTGGCCCATTATGATAAGGCTCAAGGAGTAGGCTGCCCCACCCTCGTGGAGTCTTAGCTCTTTCTAAGTCATAAATTCTTGTTATATCTAGCTAACAAATTGTTGGATATACTCTTGGTGCTATTGTGGTAGTCACTAGGTTTGATCTTGGGCCTCACCGATATTACTCAAATGAGTTACTGCTTCCATGGTTGAAAAAAAAATAGAGACAAAATATTTTTAAAAAAGATAGCAACATATCTCTGAGAAAAATGAGTCTTTTCAGATATAAATGCCTTTCTTTTCCTACTTAGTTTTCAACAATATTCCTTCCCTCCATCAATCATCCTTTGCACTTCTGCCATCTTTCACATGTTTCCACGAAATAAATTTTAACATGGTGGTGTTTAATTCATAGGAACAAAATATCCTAATCACAACAAAGGAAACATCTGTTATTTCCACATCATTCTTCATCTTTCCCATCACCCTGCTCATGCTCAACATATTAGGTAACAAGAAACACATCTAACTCATGGGATTGCAAACCTATACTTATGGAAATGAAATTTAGAGGTGTTTGGATAGATGGGAATGTCCAACAACAAGAACTAATCTTTCACTATGTAGGCTATATGCTACTCACTAGAATGTTAGAGATCTTGACCACCAACTAGGACACACTTGTGGTAGCTAGATAGCTTCTCATTCACCTCATGGTGACCTATTTCATCTCTTGGTTACCTTGTAGATTCAAACATAGGACCCTTCACATCTTTGCACGCTATTTCTCTATGCCAACTTATTTTTACTATAGCATCTCCTTATAAAAATATGGACCTTTCACACAACACACCCTTTATAGCTCCTTCATACTGGCAATTATTCTCTATAGTGGTACAATGGGCCTCTGTTACGAATATAAATTATATAAAATAAAATAAATATAAATAAATGTAAATAATAATGATTATCTGAAATAGTCATTAGTTAAGTGAAAATGCATGTCTAAAAGACATCCCTAATCATGAAAGGACACCTGCCCAAGTATAAAAGAAGGACCTCATTATAACATTCAACAACTTATACATTTTAATATATAATAAATTATTATTACAAATACCTTTGTGTATTTTAACATTCAAAGTAAACAAGATATAATTTTTGTTGCTTTAGTGGTATTAGAGTCATGCGAGTCTTTGAACGTTATCCGCTGCACAATATAACCATGCGAGCCCTTGAACATTGTTAGCCACACAATATGTCATTAATTTTTTTCCCTGAATGCATTGAGAAGTTTAATAAAATTCAAGAAAAGCTTCAGCAATGGGAAAAATCATATGCAGAAGTTGAAACATGTCTAAAGGAAATTGATAATAAAGAAGATGATAGCAACAATGAAGAAACGAAACAAGGTGAAGAAGGAGAAGCATTTTTTAATCAGAATGATGATAATGAACATGAAGATGTGATAGATAATGATAAATATGAAAATGATATCGATCAAGATGATGATCCAGATGAAGATGATGTGGATGAGGACTATCTTGAGAAATTAGAAGATGAACAATATCATAACAATGAGGAAGATGCAAAAGAAGACATTGATGATGACAAAGAGGAAAATGTGGAAGAAGAGAAAGAAGAATATATTTTTGAAGATAATTATGAATATGACATAATTGAAAAAGAAAAAATGGATTATGTGAAAGAAGAGAAAGAAAACCATGATCAAAATGATGAGAATACTTATTCTTATTCCTCAAATCAATTTGTAAATAAACCTATAACAAGTGCTCACATTCCAATTTGTCCAGTACAGAAAGAAATGAAAGATTGTTGGTCATTCATTCAAGCTTCCACATTCAATATTTTTGGTGAGAACTATTTCAGGGACAAGAAAAGGACTTTTGCACTAAACTGTGCGACATTTTGTCCATTTGGCATAGATGTTTTTGTATTTCCAAGGAAAATAGATGGTGGAATAACTGGTGTAATCAAAGAAGCTACTAAATTGATAGTGGAAGGCTCCATTCTCTGTTGCACTCTAATGAAATCTTCAAAATATTCCTAGTTCTAGAAATATTTAGGAAACAAGGAAGAGCTATCCAAATTTAGGCAAAAGTTAATTTCCGTGTGCATGCATATGAATGTTCAATTGTCTATCCGTCTTTGTGATGTCAATGCACCTAGGAAGCCACAACTTTCTTGAGGATATCCTGAACACGCAGTTGGTAGTCACGACTTTTGTCTATGTTTTTGTGTTCAGTTGGAAAACATGTACCTTGGAGAGTGCTAGATCTCAATCAATAACTCCTTATGGGAGAAATTTCCAGAGCATTTCCAAGTGAAAATATTAGCATGGATCCCTCTAAATTGCATGCAAAGGTATAGCATTGTTAACCAGCAATGAAATGCCATCCTTTTATCCAACTATTTCATAACTAGACTGTAGAGTAATGCACCTACCAATAAGAAACCATCATTGGCTCTAATCGTTACAAACCCCAACTAGACTTGTATTTCTTTCTACTTCTACACACGCACCTAGAAACCCTACTTCTCTTTCCCATTCATCCCAGAGTCTCCACATTTAGCACCACACAAAATAACTAGAGAATAGTTCTTTAGAGGATCGACAATGGGCCTCGTGTTGTTGGACTACCCCATCACTGACCACACGGATCAAGATAATCCATGTAATTTGGAAAATGTGTGCAATCCTTATACTGGAACGTCTGTCAAACTTCCAAGGATGTCAATGACAACTGAGCTAATTGACAAATGCACCGTGGTGGGTAACAATAATAAAATAAATTATTCCTACAAATTTGTTGCATTAGGGTGGAAGGGATGGGGAATTTATCCCTTGCACTAGTTTGTATAATTCTACGATTCTTCTGAAAGGGCATGGAAAGTGGCGGGATCCATTTGTGAAACTATAAAGCTATGTGTCAAGAATTACGGTCGACCCTACGTGGCCCCAGACATATGTGTTACTGCAACATTTCATTATATTTTGTGGTGAAGATACTCCACGAAATGGAAATTAGTATGGGTGTTGTGAGTTTCGCTATCCCAAAGGACTCAACTGCAGAAACATCACTTCTTCTTGCACCGTTTCTGTCGTTTCTTGATTCGGGTTTTTGGCGTGTTATTTTGGGAACTATATATGTGGATGATCCAAATGTTCTGATCCACAAGAATGATGAAATAGAAGGGCGTCTCTATTATATCAGTGACGCACATGCTATTAATAAGTTGTCGTCCCCTATCCCAAGCTAATAATAATGCTCCCATTCCCCCTCTGCTAAATTCTTCTTCTTTTTCCCAAGATCCTCCCTCCACTAAATCAACCAGGAGTTCTTCTAAATAGCACGGTGTAAATCTGGACACAAAAAAAAAACAAGGGCCAGGAAGGAAGTATACAAAGTAGTAGAGAGATGAAAACGCTCAAAAAGACATTGCCATGGGTATGCAGATACCCATAGAGACTTACATTTTGTGGCAACATAGTAAAAAGGCAGCACAAAAGGAACAAGGAGGGCGAGCAACTCTTTTTATCCCTCACATTCAATGATGCAAGCCCTATCCTGAAATAGCAGGGGACTAGGGCACCCCTCCAAAATTGTTGCTCTAAATGATCTAATAATTCATGAGAAACCAGAAATCCTAATGCTACAAGAAAAAAAACAAGGACACCAAGAAATGAAAGGAATCATTGATCAGCTCAAATAGTATGAAGGTCGCATATGCAAGTCAAGGCGCCTCCGGGGGAATTGCAACCCTTTGGAACCACAGCATTTGGAAACACACAACACATACAATCAGCTAGTATTGGATTAAAGTCACTCTAGAGAGCCTAACAAATAGCAAAAGAATTGTTATCTAAATATATATGCACCAAGTCACTACATAGACAAAGGACAATGTTGGACTTCCCTCAAATCAAACATAGATGAAGAAGAAAACAACAATATTATCCTTGGTGGAGATCTCAATCTCATACTCCACTCCAACAAGAAAAGAGGAGGCTATTTTTCACATGACCCTTGTAGAACATAGTTGGAAACCATCATGCAGGACCACGATCTAGTTGATGTTGCACCAAAAAATCGCAAATTTACTTGGAATAATCACAGAATGGGAAAGACAGTATCATGGAGTGGCTAGACAGGATTTTGGTGATTGTTTCACTCCTCTCATCTTACTCCAACGCATACGCTATTGTACTCCTCTATTCAGTGTCTGATCATTATCCCAAAACTCTTGTTCTCGAAGCCCATTGTCCCTTAGGGCCCATTTCATTTAAATATAGTCCACTATGGAGAAGCATTCCTATTATCGATCAAATTGTCAAATTCACATGGATTCAGCACATAGAAGGGTCATCAGGATACATATGGGAAAACAAGCTGAAAAGGACCAAAAGAGCCTTGAAGGAATGGGCAAAAAATATTGCATGAAACCTGAGAAGGTTAAAACTAAAATAAAAAGCAAATTGGAGAAAGTTCACAGCACAATAGAGGAACGAGGGCTCTCCCAGGAATAAAAAGCACTCAAAGGCGATCTCTACTTCCAGCTATATCATGCCAATAGAGCAGAGGAGCAAAAATGGAGAATAAAATCAAGATAGCTATGGTTGCAAGGAGGTGACAAAATTTCTGCCTTCTTCCATAAGCAGGCCATTGTCAGGAAAATAAAAAACAATGTTACCTCCATCACCGATGCTGAAGGAAATCTCCAAACCACACAAGATGTTATTAAAAAGGCTACCTCAGAACATTACAGTGTCCTCTTAACTGAGACAAAAGAAGCTGAAGATTACTCAGATCTTCTACAACACTTTCCCATGGAGATTAGTGAGGAAATCAATGAAAATCTAACCAAGGAAATTGAAGAAGAAGAAGTACAAATAGCTATCTGGACGTTTTAGGCAGACAAGGCTCCTGGCCCAGATGGTTTCCCCATCTGCTTATACATAACTTACTGGGGAATAATAAAAAAATACCTTGTTAAGATGATAAAATGGGTCCAATGCAAGTGCAAAATCGGAGGTTTCACCAATGCCACCCATCTTGCCCTCCTCCCTAAAGAGAATCGACCTTCATCTTTCTCTTGATCTCGGCCCATTTCACTTCTCAATTCCTCATATAGAATTCTAACCAAAATCCTTGCTTATCGTCTTAAACCTCTTCTCCCCTTGCTCATCTCTGAGAATCAAGGAGGCTTCTTGGCCAATAGACAAGTTTATGACTCCATTCTTCTTGTCCAAGAGGCTAAACTAGGAAAGAAAAAGATTTCATTTTAAAAATGGACTTAGCCAATGCCTTCGACAGAGTTAGGCACTCATTCCTCTTTGCTGTTCTAAAGAAAATGGGATTTTTTGCACCCTTCCTTGACCTTTTCAAAGCATGAATTTCAAGTCCTTGGATCTCTCCTCTCATCAATGGTAGACCAGGGCCTTCCTTTCAATCTTCTTAAGGATTAAGACAAGGCTGTCCCTTTTCTCCTTACATGTTCATCTTGATGGCTGAGTCTCTCAGTAAGGCTTTGGACTATAATCAGTGCATTGGTCTTATCATTGGTATAAATTTGGGAATGGAGTCAAAAACATAAATCAATCTCAATTTGCTGACGACACATTGTTAATGGGAGGAGCCTCCAATATCATAGCTCGTCGATTCAAAACCATCTTAGACAAATATATGAGCTACTCCAGAGGTATGGTTAACTATCTCAAGAGCTGCATCTATGGCTGGAACACATCTACTCAAACTCTTCGTAACATTGCCAACAAATTTTGGGTCCCTTGCAAGTTAGACTGGGGGAATTTCTCTTATTTGGGCATGCCAGTGAGTGCTGGTCCTCTGAAAGCTGAAGTATGGGACACTATCATAAATAAAATGAAAAGTAAAGTGCAACAATGGGGATCCTCTTGGCTTAATCCAGCAGGACGCTTAATTCTTCTTAAATCAGGTCTTTATTCTTTTCCCTTATATCAATTTACGCTTCTGCAAGCTCCTGCCAATTTTCATCACAAAGTGGAAGCCATCCTCCGTCACTTTCTTTGGCAAGGGGGAAAAGTTAAAGAAATAAATACAACCTTATAAATTGGAAACAGGTTATTCAACCCTAGGAGCATGGAGGTTTAGGAATTAGGTCACCAAAGCTCTTAAATCTGGCTTTTGGTGGCAAGATTGTGTGGAGACTCATTAGTGGCCAATCCGCTTGGTGGAAAAATGTGCTGGAAGCCAAATACCTTAATTCTCCAAGGCAACACCTCTTGGATCATGATATCCCTATCAGAGCTTGCTCTAAAATCTGGGGGTTGTGTAAGAAATCAATTCCCTTTCTTGCTCAAAACATTTCCAAGGTTCCCAAGGGTGGCAACAATATCAGAATTGGGGCAGATAGAATAATGGGCCAGCAGCCCATTAGCAGCAGACCTGGAACTCATCAGATTCTATCCTTTCTCGACAACATGGGGCTCCATTATTTGGACCAGATATCTCAGTGGGACATTCACTCACAGCTTTGGACAGGATGGATCTTCCCAGAAATACCCACTGATCTTGAAGCAAGTCTTGCTAATCTCCAAACCCATCTCCATGGCATTGCCCCTACCAAAAAAAACAGTGATGATGGCTTCCGTTGGGACCCTTCAGGCTCCAATTACACAGTCAAAGCTGCTTACCAACATATCTGTAGCAATGAATATCCCATGCCCATTTGGGCACATTGGAAAATTTCTTGGAAATCAGAGACCCTTCCAAAAATAAAATTCTTCATTTGGGTCCTCCTAAAAGGGAAAGTCCTCACCTCAGACAATCTGAAAAAACGTGGTATAATTGGCACATCCCGCTGCCCAAACTGCCAATTAGCTGAAGAAACCATCCATCACTTATTCATTGTTTGCCCCTTTGCTACTGCCTGTTGGAAAGAATTTTTTCTAAACATCCATCTCCCCTGAGGTTCCCACAACTCCATTGTTGAAGTTTTTCATCTTTGCAAGAGGAACTATCCTTGGCAACGAAAGAAGAACAATATTTCTAGAAGAGTTTGGAATGCTCTCCCCTTCTCTCTTCTGTGGAACATATGGCTAGCACGAAACCATATGGTCTTCAAAGACAAAGAAACCAACATCAGGAAATTATGTAGCAAGGCATGGAGCCTTACATTGGAAGCAACATCTGTCAAAAGTCAAGGGAAAATTGACATCTCCAATCTTTATGTCGAAGAAAGGAATTTCATACTATGTCGAAGAAAGGATTTTCATAGGGTATTTGTTGGATAAAAGTAACAGTGGCCAAAGCAGGAGTGACATTAGCAGTCAACACAACAACTCTAATTACAGTTGGAAAATAAGAATGAAAGACGAGGAGTTTTCTATCTGGCTCAGAAACTGTAACACACATTATCTTTTCTTTGATGGGGCCTCCAAATTTAACCCAGGAATGACCGAGGTTGGCGGAATCATTTGCAATTCCAATGGAGATATTAAATCTGCTTATGAATGGGGATTAGGCCCCCTCTCCAATAACAGGGCTGAAGCTTTCGCACTATACCAAGGGCTCATTTAGCTTCAAAAACTCGGCATAATCACTGCAACGATCCTTGGAGACTCGGCCATCATCATTAGTCTGATGGTATATAATCGGAATGCCTCCAATGTGATCCTGAAACAAACAATAAGTTTATGTCAAGCACTTACCCAACAAATGAAAGAAGTCCATTTTTTCCATCTACTTCGCTTCCTCAACAAGGAGGCTGATTCTCGTGCAAGCAGAGCCTGCTCCAAATCCATAGGCAATCTCCAATGTAATTCCATCAAGTCTCAATGTTACCTGCCATGAATAGAAGCGAATCAATCTTCAGATTGCTCGCAGAGGTATCTAACAACATCGGGTACCTCCTCACTGTCATTCGCAATGTCTTTATGCTAAATTTGGTCCTTGTTTCAATAGAAATCTCCTTCGAATCTTATGATGATGATAACATTGTCAAAATATCTCTGAATCCAATCTGAAAATCTTACTTTGGTCCCTTCCCCCAAGAAATTCTGACTCTTTCATATCTTACTCGTGATTTATCCCTCAAATTCCCCATGACTTTCTCTTCGCTCCACCTTATCCCCCTACATGAGCCTCCTTACTTATTTGCGTTTTCCTACGTCTCGAATCTCACCTCTATCTCCCCTTTGCTGCGTTCGATCTATCCCCTATTTTCTCCTGACCAATCCCATGATGCATTGTGCTCTCAGCCATCATTCTTCAGGTTAACTTTTGTTAATCTTCACCAAGCTCCCTTTTCCCCTTTCAATCTAGACCCCTGCTCTTTGGAATAGTGCATTAGCAGCCCTTTATTTTTGATGCACACTGGTAAATCAGTCTTGTTATACTCAATGGCGAGAAGCGAACATTGCTTGCACTGTGCTGATCTCCAAGCAGAACTGGATCAAATCCGAGCACACCAGAAGATCTTGGACACCAAAATTGATACCCATGCTTAGATCACCAAGGAGAAACATGAGGCCTACCTCAATCTCTTTCCTCACAAAGTTTCATCCCTTCAGGAGCAGTTCAATGACCTCTCAAACAGATGCAATCATGTCCAAGAGTCCATTGACATCTTGAAGTACATCATGGAAAAAATAATGCTCCTAGCACCAGCTCAACAAATTTAAGGAATGTAGGTGTTGAAGGCAATCCTGAAGAATCCACCGCCCGCCAAATTAGTCATATAAACATTGATTAAGTATGATTTGCAAATTCTGCCTTCTACTATTTCAGTTTGTTAGAATCTACACTAGTTCGCTATTTCAAAAAGTTAAGAATGATAGAAGCAAAAGGGATTTTGTTCCTCTTGTTATATTTCCCTACTCTGCTTCTCATGCATATCACCTTGTAACAATGGAGCTTAGTCTCCCCATTCTTTTTTGAATACAAATAGTAGCCGATTATGTAAAAAAAAAAAAAATTGTCGTCCCCTGCTTTCCATCAAAGCGGTGTGCCCGATCGAAGGGTCAACATGCTTTAGCATTAGTTCAAATGTGAAATCTGCGTGTTGAATTGGAACTTTATACACTGTGATACAAACATCATGATCACCATACAAAGGGTCACTGGGACGAAGGGTCAACTAAGGGTTTGTGTTAATCCTCATTGACCGAGTCCGCAATATGTCACGCCTTTTAACAAAGGATCATACTATGGTTGGACGACGATGGTTCAAATTTCACAGAGATCATTATTAACTCACACAATAACCTTATCAAGCATGAACCCTTCTTTAGAAATCTTGTACTCAAAATGACAGAAATAATCCTCTAACCCTACTAATTTCAGCTTCATGTAATTCTTCATCAAATCATCATGTATCTATGCCACTGATTTCCTGACTAGACCACCACGCACATTCACAACAACCACGTATATGTACATTATATTACAACAATATAATTTAATTAAATTTTATTAATTAAATTTTAATTATTTTATATAAATTGGTTAATTAAATTAATTAATTTATATAATTTGATTAATTAAATTTAAAAATATATATATGGGAAGTCAATATATAAAAATAAAAATTTCCCAAAATAATACCACGAGAGAACTATACATGTTGAGGTAGCAGTGACCAGTCACATTTATCAAAAATAACGTGAAGCAAAGTGAAGACAATTCTTTGAGATTAAGGTGAAGAAAACTATCAACATTGAGCTTTGATGACAAAGTCTTTGAAGGAAGGGGAAATGCTACGAATATAAATTATATAAAATAAAATAAATGTAAATAATAATGATTATCTGAAATAGTCATTAGTTAAGTGAAAAGGCATGTCTAAAAGACATGCCTAATCATGAAAGGACACCTACCCAGGTATAAAAGCAGTACCTCATTGTAACATTTAACAACTTGTACATTTTAATATATAATAAACTATGATTACAAATAACTTTGTGTATTTTAACATTTAAGTTTGAGTTCAAGGCCTAAAAATCCAACCTCTAAGACAAAACACGCTTGATTGCTACTTGAAATCCACAACGAGGAATCTATCGTCGATATACCCAACGTCGATATACCCAAACTAGTCATACAGCCCTCGTTTGATGAATAATTTGATGTTGTCTGGCCATTAGCGCAATATCACCTTTTTCAAGAAAAAGTGCGTTTATCGCTAGTTTGTCGAGATCCATTATAGATTATTTCCAATATGAATTTTTTGATTAGGGAACCTCATCATTTTTCATACCATTTGAAGTAGGATCAGTTTGATCTTCTCAGTCGGGGAAGACTCACTCCTTTAGGTAGCTCGAAGAAAGAGCTCTTTGGACCTCACACTTTACAATAATAAGAAATCGATCTATCATTCATGGCATAATAACATATATAATATATGCATTCACGCTCTCTCGATCGAATAGGGTGAGGTACAACCGACTGGATCCACTCCCCGCGCTTTTCTCTGAACCGACTGGATCCACTCCCATGATGCGCTGATAAGGATGCACCTTACTGGTTAGGACCTTTAGGTGCTCGACTGATAAGGATGCGTAAGCAGGCTCGACTGTTAAGGACCGGAGGCACTCGACCATAGGGAAAGGACCCTCACCATATGAATAGTGAGTGACTCCGTCCCTTTAGGGTGCGTTAGCACACTCGACTAATAAGGATCAACAAGCTATAATTTTTTTTTCTTTAGCCTCCTCCTAAAGCAATATATTCTCTCTTCCTATGATATGTCTAATGGACAAAGATCCCAGGTAAAAAAAACATATATTACTACATGACAAAAATGCACATTTTAATCATAATTGAATCAAGACCAACTCCACTATGATATCATGTTAAAATAGGAGACTAGACATTTGTTACACACCAAGAATTATGGTTGAATTCTTTGTATTAATCAATTATAATGATACATATAATACACCAAGCTTGTTTTTAAGATAAACAATCTATCTTTAATCATACAATCTCTCAACCACACACCAATTTAGAAACTTAATTAGTTGGAGAATGTATTTCACACCAACTAGATCTAACCACCTCCGAGAAACTAGGAATAGACTCCTACTCCCACCCTCAACTCCTCTCCATAGAATTTAAACTTAAAACCCTCTAAAAAGAAAACCTTACACAAACCAAGTGATCCCAACATAATATTTAATGAAACTTTTCACATAAAAAAATGTAACTATGTAATAACTTATATCATATATGTTGATGTTTATGTATTCACATGTCAAAATATATAATGGGAAGACATAAACATCAATTACTTTTTTGTTTTTATATGAAAAGTTTGAAGACCAAAGTTCCACATCCACACTTTGACTACAAGAAGAGAGTTTCTAGAATTCACTAACTATTGGGTGTGGAGCCTGATTATCTTCTTGGTTTAGAGGTATCGCTGCATTGGACCCCATTTCGTAATGTGGTGGCAATGCCACCCATTTATGTGCACTGCCAGGGGGGTCGAGGGGGGGGATGACGATTCTTTAGAGCCTCCCCTGGTGGGGGATTGGGGGCAGCTCCCTCGAAGCTAAAAAAATAGATGTAAAATTGCCTTGTAAAATGTTGTAATTTCATAGTCAATTTGGGTCATTCATTAGGCAACAATATGACAGTAGAATTTATGTTTAATTTAGTGTTTTTTGCGCTAGAAGGAAACCCCTCACTATATATGAGGGAATAGTATTGCAGATATGTATATGTGTATTCTGAGTGAGAAAGAGAGAGGAGATTATGTGAGAGCGAAGAGGGAATTACAGTGGATTTGCCATAGGTTGTATCTCTTCATTTTGATGGATAATAAAAAAGGAAGGATTGGTTGTTTCTCTGTGGACGTAACCCAAATTGGGTGAACCATGTATACATGTGTCTCTCTTGTTTTATGCATTTTTTGTGTTTATATTTCTGCAATATTTTATGTGTTCCATTGCTTTCTTTGTAATATATAATTTTATAACAATTGGTATCAGAGCCAAAGGTCTGTCTTGCTGATAAACTCGTACGAGAGAAGGGTTCCTAGTTCGATTGGGAGAAATGACGGAAGATCATAGGTTTAGGGTCAAAAAAATTAACGGCCAAAACTACCAACTTTGGAAGATGTAGATGGAAGACTATTTGTATCAGAAATATATGTACCTACCATTGAGCGGAAAGACAAAGAAGTCGACGAATATTATACACAAAAAATGGGATATTCTCGACAGAAACGCACTTGGAACAATACGGCTATGCCTAGCAGCGTTGGTAGCCTTTAATATTTCAAAGGAAACGACAACATAGCGTTTAATGTCGGCATTGGCCAAACTATATGAAAAACCCTCAGCCTCAAATAAGGTATTTCTTATGAAGCGTTTATTGAATATGAAGATGTTAGAAGGTGGATCTATTGCTGATCATTTAAATGAATTTAATACAGTTACTAGTCAGTTAAGTTCTGTAGGGGTAAATTTTGATGATGAAGTTAGGGCTTTGTTATTTCTATGCTCATTTCCAGAAAGTTGGAATGGTTTAGTTATGGCCATTAGTAACTATGTCTCTAGATCTAGTGCTTTAAAGTTTGATGATGTTGTTAGTGCAATCCTTAGCGAGGAAATGCGAAGGAAAAACTCTGGTGAGACATTAGGCAATTCTTTGACTGTAGTGACTAGGGGAAGAAAAATGGAAATAGGAAAGAGCCTAGGATATCACAGTAAGTCAAGGAAAGGTAGATCCAAGTCCATATCGGGGATAGTGTGTTGGAAATGTGGGAAGAAAGGACACCTGAAGAAAGACTGCAAGTCTTGGAAGGGAAAAGAAGGAGACATGCGGCAATAAAACAATCATGAAGCGAATGTGATAGTAATGTGTTGCAAGATGCTTTGATTCTTTCATTAGAAAATATTATTGATGCCTAGGTGGTAGATTCAGGGGCCTCATTCCATGCCACACATGATAGGAAACATTTTCATGATTATCTTCAAGGAGATTTTCGAAAGGTTCGATTGGGTGATGACAAACCCTATGAAATCATTGGAATGGGTACATTTTTCATAAAACAATAGAATGGAAATCAATGGTTGTTGAAGGAGGTAATATTTTTTCCAGATTTGAAGAAAAATCTAATTTCAACAAGGCAGTTGGGAGGTGAAGGCCGTGTAACTACTTTTACAGATAAAACTTGGAAGGTCACTAAAGGAGCCCTAGTAATAGCAAAAGGAGAAAAGGTTGGTACATTGTATTTATGCAATGGTATTTCTAATTCTGTTAATGCTTTAACCTCCCTAGGAGTAGATACAACAATGTGGCATCATAGGCTCGCGCACATGAGTGAGAAGGGGATGCAGATTCTTCACTCAAGAAATTTGTTTCCAGGTTTGAAGCATGTTGATTTGGAATTCTGTGAGAATTGTGTTTGTGGAAAACAGAAGAGAGTCAGATTCCTCATATTTGGGAAAGAAAAGAAGAGTGAAAAATTAGAGCTTGTGCATACAGATGTATGGGGACCTTCTCAGGTATCATATCTTGGTGGCTCTCGTTATTATGTTACTTTTATTGATGATGCAACCAGAAAATCTTGGATTTATTGTATTCGAAATAAATATGATGTATTTGATACTAGCAAGAAGTGGAAAGCTTTGGTTGAAACTAAGACAGGAAAAATGTTGAAGTGTCTCAGCTCAGAGAATGGAGGTGAATATTGCAGCAAAGACTTTGATAGGTATTTTTCAGAGAATGGAATTCATAGAGAGAAGATCGTTACAGGAACACAACAAGAAAATGGTGTGTTAGAAAGAATGAACAGGACAATCATGGAGCGTGCAAGGTGCATGAGATTGCATGCAGTATTGCCTTTACAATTTTGGGCAAATTCTGTAGATACTATTGTTTATCTAATAAACAGAGGGACTTCAAGTTCCTTGGATGGTGGTATTCCAGAGGAGCCATGGATAGGTAAAAAGGTAAACTACTCATTTTTAAAGACTTTTGGTCGTGAAGCCTTTGTCCACATTAATAAAGAAAATAGAACAAAGTTTGAGGCAAAATCAAAGAAATGTACCTTTATTGGATATGGTGTTAATGATTTTGGTTATCGCTTTTATGATTATGAAAAACACAAAACCATTAGGAGAAAAGATGTCATATTCAGTGAAAATGTTTTATATAAGGATCAAATGCAGGAAAAGGAAAACTGAGAATACATAGTGCTTGATGAGATCACAAAAAAGGTGAAGGTGCCTGAAATCAGAATGATCAACAACTAGAACAACAGCAGCAACAAGAACCTCAAACCCCTAAAAGTGGTGTTAGAATATCTACCAGGATAAGTAGACCCCCTGAACGATACTCTCCTTCATTATATTATGTATTATTGACTGATTCTGGTGAACCAGAACGTTATGAAGAAGAAGTGCAGGTAGAAACCAAGAAGAAGTGGGAGCAATCCATGAAAGAAGAGATGGACTCCTTAGTACATAACTAGACTTGGGACTTAGTCAGGTTGCCTACAGGTAAAACAACATTGCAGAATAAATGGGTTTATAGGTTGAAGGAAGAAGATGGAGGTAGAAAAATGTATAAAGCTAGACTTGTGGTGAAGGAGTTTGCACACAAAAAGGGTATAGACTTTGATGAGATATTTTCTCTTGTTGTTAAAATGAATTCAGTAAGAACTATTTTAAGACTAGTAGTAGCTGAAGATTTGCATCTTGATCGGTTAGATGTAAAGACAACCTTTCTCCATGGGGATTTGGAGGAAGAGATATATATGCAACAACCACAAGGATTTGAGGTAAAAGGGAAGGATAAACTAGTGTGCAGGTTAAAGAAGAGCTTGTATGGCTTAAAACAACTCCAAGGTAGTGGTATCTAAAATTTGACAGGTTTATGTATGTACAAGGTTATACTAGATGCCACTCTAATCAATGTGTTTATCTCAAAAGGAAAAATGATGGAAGCTATATTATATTATTATTGTATGTAGATGACATGCGTTTTGTAGGTTCTAACATGCATGAATTAAATGTGCTCAAAAGAAAATTGGCAAACTCATTTGGAATGAAGGATTTGGATGCTACAAAACAAATCCTTGGTATGAGAATAACTAGAGACAGGAAGAATCGAAAACTAACATTGTCTCAAAGTGAGTACATACAAAAGGTGTTGAAAATATTTAATATGCAGAATGAAAAACTAGTTAGTATACCTTTGGCTAGCCATTTCAACCTAAGTAAGGAGGTGTGTCCCAAGGCTCAGGAAGAAATGGCTTATATGTCTAAAGTCCCATATGCATCAATAGTTGGAAGCTTAATGCATTCCATGGTCTACACAAGGCCTAATATTGAACATGTAGTGGGAGTTGTAAGTAGGTACCTGAACAATCCAGGAAAAGAACATCGGATGGCGATGAGGTGGATTCTCAGGTGTTTGAGAGGTACCACAAATCAAACATTATGCTTTGGTGGTTCAAACATTGCTCTACAGAGATATGTTGATGCAGATATGGCAGGTGATAGAGATAACAGGAGGATAACCACATGGCATGTGTTTACTGTAGGTGGAACGACTGTTAGTTGGGTTTCAAAACTGCAAAGTGTTGTTTCATTCTCAACACACAGAAGCAGAGTATGTTGCTGCTATAGAGTATAGTAAAGAAATGATTTGGTTACAAAGGTTTTTGGATGAATTGGGTAAGAAACAGAAGTTGGTCAGGTTATACAATGATAACCATAGTCCCATATATCTTGTAAATAATTCTGCATTTCATTCCAAGACTAAACATATATAGCTCAAGTACCATTTCATATGACCAATGTTGAAATATGGACAGTTGAAGCTAGAAAAGATACACACTAGCCAGAATCCTATAGATATGTTAACAAAAGTTGTAACCAGGGAGAAATTGAGATTCTACTCAGTTTTAATTGGTCTTCAATTATGATGATGAAGATGAGAAATATCCAGGTCCAAAGTGGAGTCATTGTCTAACGAATGAAGCAACGGTAAAGTTGCTATAATCAGTCTCCAAGTGGAAGATTGTTGAGTGTGGAGCCTAATTATCTTCTTTATTCAGAGGTATCACCGCATTGGACCCCATTTTGTAATGTGGCAGAAACTCTACCCGTTTATGCGTGCCACCAGGGGGGACAACGATTCTTTAGATCCCCCCCCCCCTAGTGGGGGATTAGGGGCAGAGCCCCTGAAGCTAACAAATATATGTAAAATTTCCTTGTAAAATGTTGTAATTTCATAGTCAATCTGGGCCATTCATTAAGTGGAATTATGATGGTAGAAGTTATTTTTAATTTATGGTTTTTTCCGTAGAAGGCAACCCCTCTCTATATATGAGGGAATTGTATTGAAACTATGTATATGTGTATTCTGAGTGAGAAAGAGAGAGGATATTGTGTGAGAGCAAAGAGAATTACAACGGACCTGTTGTAGGTTGTATCTCTTCATTTTGTTGGATAATAAAAAAGGAAGGACTGGCTGTTTCTCCATGGACATAGCCCAAATTTGGTGAACCACGTATATCTATGTGTCTCTTTTTTATGTGTTTTTTGTGTTTATAGTTCTGCAATATTTTATGTGTTCCATTGCTTGCTCTATAATAAATAATTTTCTAACACTAACGACTCTCATTGCCTAACTAGTATCACGTGGGCTATAAATTGTTTACCATCCAAAGAGATTTAAATAACATAACTAGATTTATTTTTTTGTAGTCTAACAAGGCCACAATTTCACTTACAAAACAATGGAAATTTTGGTAGGATTTTGAAAAATACCTGATGATTGTTTTTGGAAATCCTAGTTACAGTTGTCAAGATTCAGTATTTTCCATGTGCCCCAAGGGTTTTTTATGGTGTTGAATCCATTTACACACTCAAAAAAATGATTCAAACACTCCCAGAATTAGATTTCTTGAATTTTTCTTCACCGAATTCCAACGATAATTTCATCGTCCAGGTGAAATTGTGACCTCAGTAGACAACACCTTTATTTTATAGCTCCTTGTAATGATTTGAAATTCCAATTGAAATATAGTATTAACTTCCATTGGATCCAAATAAAATTTTTCTATCTGTCTTCATCAACCAAGCTCACACATAGCTTGCAATAACAAGTCGAAGTCTGTTATGGCAATGTGCTTAAAGAATTGGGGTGAAAATCTCATTGCTAAGACACTACCTAATGCATTGTACCTTTTTCCTCTTTTATTCACTAGTTTAGACTTGTACCTTTCACCTCTTCTCTTTTATTCATTGATTATGTCCTAGTGTCAACGCTTGCCTCTTTCCTTCACTCAGGTTTCCAAAGCGTCCTAACCTCCTTCCTTCTCATGTCCTTGCCTTTGTCACTTTGCTTTAATTGTCGAGGAAATATAAGTGAGGGAGTAGGAGGCACAATGTATAATATATGCTTTTATGAGTTGCATGGAATCCTATGGAAACATTTTTGGGTTTTCTGTAAACAATCCATGTCAAGTGATAACAAAGAGTTTATGACATTTAAGTGAGCTAGGACTTAATTTGTTGGTTTACTATGACAATTAGAAAATTCAAGGTTATGGATTGGATTGAAGGTCCACATGGGATAGAATGAAAAATGAATTTCCCATGGTACTTAAAGGAAATATTAAAGCCACATCATTCATTTTCACATGGGAAATATGGTTGGCTAGGAACTCAACTTTGTTTGAGGATAAGCCCATCCCCTTTTTAGTGTACAACTTAAGGTTTGAATATTTTTACGAGCTTCACATAGGTCAAAAATGAAAAACCACAAAGGATAGTGGTGGATGAAATTATAGACATGTCTAGAATATGGATCTACTTTGATGGAGCCTCATAAGGTAACCATCCTATTGGTGGAGTTGGTGAGATTTTATATTTTATATGATAATCATTATTTTAAATTCAAATAAAATTTGAATAGGAGCTTAAAAAATATAATTCAATTAATGACACTCAAATTGTTTATATCAATAGTTGTCCCAAAGGGAGTATGAAAACCTCATAGGGAAATCCAAAATTGTTATATAATGGATGAGAGAGGATTGCTTTGTGGACAACTTATTTTTATGTCCTATATATGTGGAAGTCTCAAATTTGAATCATTTAGAAATGAAAATTTATTTCTTCATGTTTTCAAGGAATGTACTGGAATGTAATTTGATCATAGTTATTATCTGAATTAGTACTATGTACAGAAAAACATTCAAAATTAGAATCAGCCTGGGAAACTATGTCCCAGTCAGCTGGGTCATAAGAGGATTTAAAAACTTCTGTAATCTTTTTCTAGATCCCTTTCTTTCCTTTGTTGGGACATTTGTTAGCCCAATGACCAGATTGACCACAAATAAAGCATTTGGACTACTTAGCTGGTTTAGACCTTTTCTTGAAAATAAATCTTGATCTTCTGGTTGTTTTGATTGATATTGATTTTTTTTAGTAGAAGGTCTCGACCTACAAGAACACTTACCACTTTGGTATTTTTGAGAACCCTTTCTGGAGTGGTTCTTATAACACCCAAAATGATATGTTTCAGTAAAGGAGTCACTTATGGTGGGGCTGAAATGAAACTGCTTTTTAACATTCTTATGAGCTTTTTTGGCCGCACATTCATTTTTCAAAAAGGTAAGAATGTGTTGGTGAAGCGTGGCTAGTGACAATGTATCTATGGCAATGTGTTGTGCAGACAGTGACTGTTGAACTAATTCAGGTATTTTTATTGGCATGGAGGCTATGTAGTGCCTAAGATAAGCCACATTATGGTGATCAAGTATTTTATAATAAATATTTTGCATTGTGCTATAATATTATGATATTAAATCTAAATTTTAGAATCTTTGACTCATAAACAATCAGGCATAATTTTCAATATCAAAGGAAATGACTCCCAGAAATTCATGTGAGAGAGCCATCAAGATAACTTCCAAAGGATCACCATTTTCAAGAATTGATGTTTTCTCTTCTTTCTTAAGCGTTTCCCACCATAGTTTGCCATTCCCTGTTATGTTCCATGTGATTAATATGACTACCTCTTGTTGGCATTAAGATACAGGTGTTGTCCTTGATGGCAACTCACTTAGAGGTATGATACAGGTGTTGTCCTTGATGGCAACTCACTCAGATGACAGATCATAGTGCAGCAGGTCGAGAGAAAAGAATTAATGATCAGAGAGAGGTATACGCAAGTTAACCTTGATGAAACTACATATACACTCAGGTTAGTAGAAAAAGGTGTGTATACGTACACATGCAGTTTCACAAAAGGAAAGGCGCATACATGTTGGGAATCTAAGTTTTTGGTCCATGGTATTTGGTCTGAATTATTGACCCTAGGTATTGGGTCCAAGGTATTGGTTCTACGTGGTTTTCGACCATGGTATTGAGAGAGGCCTAAACCTATATAAGGAGAAGATCATTAGGCCAAGAGGTGCAAGTGTGTAAGTGATGAATATCTGATGAAGTGTGAGATCTAGTATGCTGACTATGGGTTTGTGATGCTTTGCTTGATCTGAACCAAGGATGCACCCATGTGGATGATGATGAACGATGGATCGGGATCTTAAGGCTTGGAATGTTTTATCATTATATGGTTTGATCATGGATAGACTAGATCTAAATTATTGACGCATGTTTATTATGTAAATGTTATGTTCTGGGTATAATTGATGTTTGGAATAGCTGCAAAGTTATAAGTTAGAATTTGCAGATCTGTATGTGGGTTCGTTTTGGTAAAAGCACGTATACATGAAAGTTGGGTTCATCAGAGTAGCATATACAATATGAAGTATGATATTTTGAAGTTGCAGTTGGATCTAGTTGTTATTGCAGAGTTCTGTTGTATGTTCTGTGTTTTGGTGACTGTGTTGTTGACAGGGTTTCAGTGTTTCAGTATTAGGTGATTCAAAGATCGATGATGCAGGTGTAGTTGATGGGTGTTTTGAAGTGGTGATTGATTTTGTGCTTCAATTTTGTTGATGGGTCCAGTATCAAAATTGGATGAAACGTGGCCTTCAGATTATGGTGTTGTGCTTCAGGAGTATCCAATCTGAAAATTTATGAAACGTGGTCCCTGGAGGAAGAGAGAAGATCGTAGCCTTCAGTAGGTTGGTGCCTACGTACGGGTAAACATATTGGCCAATACAAGAGCCAGGGGGTTGGAGCTCCCTTCCAATAGCAGCTGGAAAATGAGTGAAGGTTTTAGCCTTCAGTAGGCTAGCACCTATGTACTAGTAAATGGATCGGCTAGTACAAGAGCTAAGGGGGTTGTAGCTCCCTTCCAGTAGAAACTGGAGAACGAGAGAAGGCTGTAGCCTTCTGTAGGTGGGTGCTTGCGTACTTGTATGAGTCTGCACCAGTACACGATTGTAAATAGGTTTTTCTTATATTAAAGAAAACAACAACAAGTGCTTTTTGTCCCGCATTGGGTTTCCACCTTATATAATGGTGTTCACGTGTGCTTCTTATGTGTGGTGATATATTCATTTTAATTCACCTGTTTACTATTCATATGGTTAATGAAGTTCTGATGCACTGATTAAAGATCAACATATAATGGATTAACTGAATCATAAGTTTACTGGATATATGCTAGTTGCTTTAAACACAGTTGCGTGTACACGTGGGTTCCCTTAACTGAAGTAGCGTATATGTATCTGAGTATGAAAATGAAAAAGTTAGTGATTTGCTAACTCTGATTTACCCCCCCCCCCCCCTCTTAGTATTATTTCCAACAATTTGTATTAGAGCAGGTCCTTTGGTAGAAGCTTGATCGCTTGAAGGAGATTCGTAGAACAATGGGAAAGAAAGTGCGTCAGAAGAAGAAGACATCTCAAAGGAATAGGGACAACTTGCCATTAGGCGGAAGCAAGCATTCAAATTCTGAATCACCTCGGATTGAAGATGAACAAGCAAATGAAGCATCAGATAAAATCATAGATCAACAAGATCTATTTAACAAAAGGGAGAGTGCACTCAAAGAAGAAGTTATCAGCTTAGAAGCTCAGCTAGAGTGTGCCTTCAGAGTACGTCAAATGTTGTAGGAGCAGAATGAAGAACAAGAAAATGAGATTCTCAAACTTAGGCAACAAGTGGAAGAAGGAAGAAAGTCTGAAGAAATCTTGCAGAAGCAATATTTGGAAAAGGAAGAACAACATCAGGATGAGGTAAGTATCTTGAAAGGTAAATTAGAAGAAAAAGATAAACTATTATGATTTCAAGATTGTACTAAGATTTTGGATGATATTCTTAGTAGTCAAAGGTCGCCTGCTATCAAAACTAGTCTTGGTTTTTATGAATCCATTAAAGGTGAATCTAGCTCACAAGGTGAGACATGGAACTCTAATGCAAAATCTGAAATGCTCAACAAGGAGATAAGAGGTCAAACCCATCAACAACCAAGGAAAGATAGTCTTCAAAGAAAACATACCATGTTAGAAATTAATTAATAGAGCAATGAAATACACAAAATATTACAGAAATAAAAATACAGGAACACATAAAACAAGAGAGACACATATATACGTGGTTCACCCAATTTGGGCTACATCCACAGAGAAAAAACTAGTCCTTCCTTTTATATTATATAGCAAAATGAAGAGATACAACCTATAGCATATCTATTGTAATTTCCTCTTTTCTCTCACACAGTCTCGTCTCTCTTTCTCACCCAAAAGGATTATGCACAACCGCAATACAGTTCCCTCATATAAACCGAGGGTTTCCTTCTAAGGAAAACAACCCTAAATTAACATAACTTCTATCGTCAAGTCATCTTCCTAATTAATGACCCAGATTTCATATGAAATTACATTATTTTACAAGGCAATTTTTCATCAATTTTTAGCTTTGGGGATGCTGCCCCTAAACCCCTGCCATGGGGGGGCTCATAAAAGTCATCGTTGCCCCACCCGGACCCTGTTGACACTGATTAAATGGGTAGTGTTTCCGCCCCGTTAGGAATAGGGATCCAATGCAGATGAAACCAAAAAAATATTTGAACAATCAAAAAGATAATCGGGCTCCACACCCAACAATCTCCCACTTGGGGACTGATTATATAAACTCCATTGCTGCTTCACTTGTTGGATAATGAATCCACTTAGACCGAGTTGTTTCTCATCTTCACAATCATACTTGAAGACCAATTGAAACTGAGTAGAATCTTAGTTTCTCCCTGGTTACAACTTTTATTAACATATCCGCTAGATTCTTTCTAGTGTGTATCTTTTCCAGCTTCAATTGTCCATCTTCCAACACTAACCGTATGAAATGGTACTTGAGCTGTATATGTTTAGTCTTGGAATGAAATGTTGAGTTCTTTGCAAGATGAATAACACTCTGGCTCTTTATTTCCATCCAATGCTCTTTTGATGGATTGTTCATATACCTACTTACAACTCCCAATACATGTCCAATATCAGACCTTGTGCAAAGCATTACATACATTAAGCTTCTAAATATTGATGCATATGGAAATTTACACATATAATCCATCTCTTCTGGATTGTACTAACTAGTTTTGCATTCTACATATTAAATCTTTCCAAAACCTTTTCTATGTACTCACTCTAAGATAATGTTAATTTGCAATTTTTCCTATCTCTAGTTATTCTCATACCAAGGATTTGTTTTGCAGCACCCAAAGCCTTCATTGCAAATGAATTTTCCAATTTTCCTTTGAGCACATTTATTTCTTGCATGTTAGACTCTGCAACAAGCATGTCATCTACATACAATAAAAATATAATATATTTTCCATCATTTTTTCTTTTTAAGATAAACACAATGATTAGAGTGACATCTAGTATAACTTTGTTCAAACATAAACTTGTCAAATTTTAAATACCACTGCCTTGGAGCCTATTTTAAGCCATACAAGCTCTTCTTTAATTTGCACACTAACTTCTCCTTCCCTTTGACCTCATACACTTGTGGTTGTTGCATATATATTTCTTCCTCCAAATCCCCGTGAAGAAAGGATGTCTTTACATCTAACTGCTCAAGATGCAAATATTTTGTTACCACTAGACTTAAAATAGTTCTGATTGAAGTCATTTTAAGAATAGGAGAAAAAAATTCATCATGATCTATACCTTTATTTTGTGCAAACCCCTTCACCACAAGTCTGTCCTTATACCTCTGCTTAACTCCATATTCTTCTTTCAACCTGTAAACCAATTTATTTTGCAATGTTGTTTTACCTGTAGGTAACTTGACTAAGTCCCAAGTTTGGCTATACATCAATGAGTTCATCTCTTCTTCCATGGCTTGCTCCCACTTCTTCTTGGTTTTTACCTTCATTGCTTCTTCGTATCTTTTTGGTTCACCAGAATCGGTCAACAATACATAATATAATGAAGGAGAGTATCGTTTAGGGGGTCTACTTATCCTGGTAGATCATCTAATACCACCTTCAGGTGTTTGAGGTGCTTGTTGTTGTTGTGTTTGTTATTGTTGTTTTTCTAGTTATCGATCATTATGATTTTCAGGCACATTTACTTTTTTTGTGATCTCATCAAGCACTGTGTATTCTTTGTTTTCTTTTCCCTGTTTCTTTCCCTGCATTTGATCATTATAAAATACCTTTTCATTGAATATGACATCTCCACTCCTAATGATTTTTTTATTTTCATAGTCATATAAGCGACAACCAAAATCATTTACACCATATCCAATAAATGTACATTTCTTTGATTTTTCTTCAAGATTTGTTCTATTTTCTTTATTGATGTGGACAAAAGGCTTCACAACCGAAAGTCTTTAAAAATGAGTATTTTACCTTTTTACTTGTCCATACCTCCTTTGGAATACCAAAATCCAAGGAACTTGAAGGCCCTCTATTTATTAGATAACCATCATTATCTACAATATTTGACCAAAATTTTAAGGGTAATCCTACATGCAATCTCATTCACTTTGCATGATCCATGATTTTCTTGTTCATCCTTTTTGACACACCATTTTCCTTTGGTGTTCCTAGAACTGTCATCTCTTTATGAATTCCATGCTCTGAACAGTAATTATCATACTCTTTGCTATAGTATTCACCTTCATTTTTTGATCTAAGACTCTTCAACTTTCCTGTCTCATTCACTTTGCATGATCCATGATTTTCTTGTTCATCCTTTCTGACACACCATTTTCCTTTGGTGTTCCTAGAACTGTCATCTCTTTATGAATTCCATGCTCTGAACAGTAATTATCATACTCTTTGCTATAATATTCACCTCCATTTTTTGATCTAAGACTCTTCAACTTTCCTGTCTCATTCTCAACCAAAGCTTTCCATTTATTGAAAGTATCAAATACATCATACTTATTTCGAATACAATAAATCTAGGTTTTCCTAATTGCATCATCAATAAAAGTAACATAACAACGAGAGACAATGAGAGATGATACTTTAGAAGGTACCCATACATCTATATGCATAAGCCATAATTTTTAACTCTTATTTTCCTTTGAAACTTTGATAAATATGACTCTCTTATGTTTTCCATAAAAAATATTTTCATATAAATCCAAATCAACATGCTTCAAACTTGAAAACAAATTTCTTGAGTGAAGAACCTCCATTCCCTTCTCAATCATATGCCTGAGCCTATGATGCCAGAGTGTCGTACCTGCTCCTGTGGAATTTGAAGCATTAATGGGAATAGAAATACTAGCTATTGCATAAATACAATGTTCCAACCTTTCCTCATTTTTCTATTACTAGGGCTCCTTTAGTGACCTCCCAGGTTTTGTCTATAAAAGTAGTTACACAACCTTCACCTCTCAACTTCCCTGTTGAAATTATATTTTTCTCCAGATCTGGAACATGCCTTACCTCCTTCAATAGCAATTGGTTTCCATTTTGTTTCTTTATAAAATCCTTAGCCATTCCAATTATTTTACAGGGTTTGTCATCACCCAGATGAAACTGTCCAAAATCTCCTTGAACATACTCATGAAAATTTCTGCTATTAGGTGTAGCATGGAATGAGGCCGCTGAATATACCACCCAAGAATCAACAATATTCTCTGATGAAATAATCAAATCCTCTTGCAACACATCACCTATCACATTCACTTCATGATTGTTCTCTTATTTCCCATCTCCTTCTTTTCCCTTCTGAGATTTACAATATTTCTTTAGATGTCCTTTCTTCCCACATTTCTAGCACACTATCCCTAATCTGGATTTGGATCTTCCTTTTCTTGACTTACTTCGATTTCTTGGGCTCCTTCCTCTTTCCATTTTTCTTCCCCTAGTCTTTGAATTCAAAGCATTTCCTGATGTCTCACCAGAGCTTTTCCTTAGTATTTCCTCGCTAAGGATGGCACCAACAACAACATCAAACTTTAAATTACTAGATCCAGAGATAGAGTTACTAATAGCCACAACCAAGCCATTCCAACTTTCTAACAATGAGCACAGACATAATAGATCCCTAACTTCATCATCGAAATGTACCCCTACAGAACTTAACTGAATGGTAACCATGTTAAATTCATTTAAATGATCAACAACATATGCATATTAAATAAATGCTTCATAAGAAATACCTTATTTGAAGTTGATGGTTTTTCATATAGTTTGGCTAATGTATTCATTAAACCTTTTGTTTTCGTTTCCTTTGAAATGTTGAATGCCACTGATGCTACCAGATAGAGTCGCATTATTCCTAGTGCCTTTCTGTCAAGAATCTCCCATTCTGCGTTCGTCATACTCGTCGCCTTCTTTTATTTTACGCTCAATGGTAGGTACAGATATTTTTGATACAAATAATCTTCCATTTGCATCTTCCATAATTGGTAGTTTTGGCCATTAAATTTCTCGACCCGAAACCTACCATCTTCTTCCATTACTCCCACTTGAACCAAGAACCCTTCTCTCCTGTGAGTTTATTAGCCAAATAAACCTTCAGCTCTGATACCAATTGTTAGAAATTAATTAACAAAGAAATGAAATACACAAAATATTGTGCAAAGACAAATATAGAAATGCATAAAACAAGAGAGAGACATATATATGTGGTTCACCCAATTTGGGCTCCCTCCATAGAGAAACAACTAGTCCTTCCTTTTATATTATCCAACAAAATGAAGAGATACAACCTATAGAAGATCCACTTTAATTTCCTCTTTTCTCTCATACAATCTCCTCTCTCTTTCTCGATAATAATAATTATACACAACCGTATACAATTCCCTCATATAAACCAAGGGTTTCCTTCTAGGACAAAAAACCCTAAATTAACATAACTTCTACCATCAAATCATCTATGCAATGAATGGCTGAGATTGACTATGAAATTAAAATATTTTACAAGGAAAATTTTCATCTATTTTTAGCTTGGGGGGCATTTCCCCCCAATCCCTGTTGAGGGTGGAGGGGGATCACAATATTCATCATCGCACCCCCTAGACCCACCTAATGGTGATCAATGAGCGGTGTTGCCACCGCGTTAGGAACAGGGATCTAACGCAGCTGAGACAAAAAAACCTCTGAATAATCAGGAAGATAATCAAGATCCACAACCAACATACCACATGTCCTTCCTTCATCAATACTCCACCAAGTCCTCTCTTGCAATAATCTATATATACTATGAACTCTTTATCAGGATCTGCAATATTTAATACCAAAGCATTTGTAAGCAAATGCTTCAACTGCTCAAAACTAGTTGCACACTCCTCAATCCATTCAAACTTCTTTCCTTTTTTCCGCAAAGATATAATAGGATAGGAAATCCATAAGAATATCAGGATGTACCTCTTGTAGTAACCTGTTAGTCCCATGAATTATTTGACCTCATCCACATTCCTAGGAGATGGCCACTCCATAACAAATTTAATCTTTTTTGGTTCCACTACTATACCTTTCTTGGAAACAACATGCCCGAAGTAGTGAAACTTAGTCTGAAACAAACTACACACATTGAGCTTGGCATACAACTGATGTTCACTCAACAATATTAACACATCTACTAGGTGCTTTTCATGCTCTTCATCATTCTTAAAATATAACAATATATTATCAATAAACATTATCACAAACTTGTCCAAGGAAGGACACAACACGTTTTTCAGCAAACAAATGAAAGTAGCAGGATAATTAGTAAGACCAAATGGAACTACCACAAACTGTTAATTCCTATATCTGGTATGGAATGTGGTTTTGTAAATATCACCATCTTTAATGCACACCTGATGATATAATGATCTCAAGTCAATCTTTGAGAACATTGCAACTCCCTTAAACTAATCAAAAAAATCATTGATCCACGATAAAGGATACATGTTCTTGATAGTCACTTTATTTGGCTACCTTTAATCAATGCACAATTTGAGAGTACCATCCTTCTTCTTCACAAACAACACTGGTGTACCCCTAGGTAACACACTTGGCCTAATGTATCCCTTATCAATCATTTCCTTAAGCTACAACTTCAATTCCATGAACTCTAGAGTGTGCATCCTGTATGGTGTCTTTGATGATGGTGCAGCTCCTAGTACCAAATCAATAGAGAAATACACTTCCTTATGAGGAGGAAATTATGAAATCTATGTAGGCAACACATCCTGAAACTGTTGCAAAATCGGATACTTCTTCAGGACTTCATCATCCTCAACATCCTTCCCTTTGTCACTAGAAATATGAACTGCAAACAATACACATCCTTTCCTGCAACTGCACTTAGATTTCATAGCCATAATTGTTGACACCTAATCATGGGGATTGGGTGAACAATTGTAAATAATGTAAATAATAAATAAAGGAATAGGAAGAGTCATTGGGAGGTGAAACCCAAGAGTCACTCCCTCATGTATATAACTATGAACAATCTAAATGAATAGGTATATTTCATTTGAGCAGTTTCCTCCTAGCCTGACATGGTATCAAAGGCAGCTCCATTTTTTGCATTCCAGTCTTCCCTTGTAACTCCCTTCTGCCTATTTTCTACCTATTTTGTAGAAATGACACATCTGCCATTGCTTTGAGGCCCAAACCCATCTTCCATACACTGTCATATGCATTTTTCTGTTGTATGTCAGCTGGAGTAGTGTTTCAAATTTTTTGTGAAAAGAAGCATTGAAGCATCCCACAGTTGTACAGGAAATTGGCAGCAGAGAGGATGTTTGTGAAGCTCACATAGGAGAGCACCAACATCCTGCAGGCAGA
Source organism: Pinus tabuliformis (assembly GCA_031772625.1). Classification (NCBI taxonomy): domain Eukaryota; kingdom Viridiplantae; phylum Streptophyta; class Pinopsida; order Pinales; family Pinaceae; genus Pinus; species Pinus tabuliformis. The sequence goes on from CM062813.1 coordinate 498,111,034, forward strand.
GGCAATGAAGTGGGCGTATTGTAGGACGACGACCTCAAGCCCATGACAGTTTTTGTTTTAATACAATGCTGGTTATTCCTGCAATGCATTGAACTTCTTGTATGCTAGTCATTCCTGCAATGCGTTGGTTCATAAACCCTCTCTCTTGAAATCTGTGTGTGAAGTTTTGATGGTTCTGAGGGTGTTGAAATATAGTGCGTATGGTGCATTGAATAGTGTGTTGAATGTCGTGAATAATATTGCGTTGTATGTGGAAGTTGTGTCTGTGACTTGAATTCATTTTTTTAACATTGCACGTTATCGAACTCCATACACTGTCCTTGCTCCCATAATCGACTCCCAATCATAATCAGATTCCATACGTTGTTGAATACTCAGCCCATGGTTTTTTTCACTGTATTTTTAATACCATACCTCCCATGCTCCTGCGTTTGGCTCCCACGCTCCTGCATTTGGCTCCATACCTCCCACCAATTCACAACTCCCATCATATAATAACGCTCTCCTAATTGGTATAACACTTGGTATGTTATTAACGCTCTCCCGATTGGAATGTTATTAACAATGTCCAGTATAACCATATTTTTGAATAGTTGACCCCTCCCCCATATACCACCTCCCCCAAATACTCCCTTCCCCATATACCACCTTCCCTAAATACTCCCACCTCCATATATTACCTCCCCAAAATAATACCTCTATTTTTAATATATCAGAGTGCATTTTTAACCACCAGAAGTGCATTTTTATATATTGGAAGCAGGGTAAATTTTGTAAAATTCATTCATTGATATCTATTGTGGGATTGGTTCTCAACAGGAAGGAGAACTATCCAGAATGGTCGTGGAAAATTAAACACACTTTCAGTTTTAATGATCTGTGGAAAGGAGTGTGTGTTGGAGAAGGAGACAAAGAACCAGAAACCTACCTCAAACAAGGAACTCGCCATTTGGGAAAATAAGAACAGAAAGGCTAATGCCTTGATTGTAGCATCCGTAAATGACGAGGTGAGTTGCCATATTTTTCCATTTTCAAATGCTTTCGAATCCTTACAAAAGCTGAAGGAACTCTATGACTCACACTCTGCGCTTGAAGTTGTTCAACTCATGATTAAATTGTTCAGCCTTGAATTACAAAATGATGATTGTCTTTCTCTTGCATCATAAGTAAAATATATTATGCATTATATCAAAGTCACTAATGTTGAACTAGACATTCCTCTGATAGATTTTGAAAAGGCACTTTATCCCACTTATTCAAATTATCTTGATTCATTGCAAGCAGATGGAAACCTCAAAGAAATTACCTTTGACTCCCTTGTGAATAAATTTTCTAAGAGAGAGAAAGCTTTTTGGAAGAAGGCAACAACTTAATCTTCTGAAGAGTTGTGTGTCTTGCACATTAAAGAGAAGAATCTTGCTCAATATTCTTCCAAAGGAAGAGGTGGTCAAAGAGGAAGAGGAAGAAGAAATTTCAGAGGCAGGGGGGGCAAACACTCTCAAGGAGAAAAGTCAAATTTTCATTGCATACATTGCAATAGAGATGGATCACATGATGCATCCACATGCAAGTTGCCTTGGAATAGAATTGAGCAGGAAATAAATCAACCCAAAGGTAAAACTAATGACAAAGAAAAAGGTAAAGCACCTAAATCCGCTCACTATGTTGTGGCACATTGTAATATTGGAGTAAATGAAGACTTGTTTAATGCTTCACTTACTTCTTGGAAAAATGATTGGTTTCTTGATTCAGGAGCAACTTGTAACATGAATTTTAGAATATATTTTTTGAAGAATTTACTGACAATTTTGATGGAGCAGTATCTTTGCAGACAAATCAAAACTCAAGCCATCAAGGCCTGGCATAATCAGGCTCAAATTGCCTGGTCTTCCAGACTTTCTTCTGCATGATTTTTATATCTCCCATAGCTAAGGATAAACTTGTTGTACTTGGACTAAATCCACTAGCAAGGACACTCCATTCATATGTTTGATGGCAAGGTTGAGGTGAGAAAAGCATCAGATCACTCACTTTTCATGACAGGGATAGAAGAAGAAAGACTTCTCAAGCTGCAAGGTACCTCTGCTCATGCACAAAATTTATCATACAACTCTCATTATGATGAAGATACATTTCCATCAAGTCTATTATGGCATGTTATATTTGGACACTTGACCTATGAAAGCCTTCGCTTGTTGAAGAAAATTGGTGTTACTGGTTTGCCTACAATTCCTAGGAAACTTAAGAAATGTGATACTTGCATTCTAGGAAAGCATAGCAAACAATCTTTTCATGATTCACATTCCAGAGCACATAGAAAACTTGAACTCATTCATTCATATTTATGTCATCCAATACCTGTTCCTTCTGCAAATGGAAATAAATATATGATGACATTTATTGATGACTACACCAAAATGTGTTGGGTTTATTTATTGAAGAAAAAGTATGATGCTTTTCAAACATTCAAGAACTTTCATACATGGATTGAAAATGATGCACAATCTCATATTGGCTCTATTCACACTGATAATGGAAAATAATACACTTCAAATGAATTTGAAAACTATCTTTGCTAACATGGGATCAAACATCAAACAACTGTACCTTATAATCCTCAACTGAATGGAGTAGCTGAAAGAATGAATAGGACAATCTTAAATATGGTGCGTTCCATGATGTTTTTCAAGAATGTAAAATTCATGTTTTGGGATGATGCAATTGTATGTGTTGTATATGTAAAGAATAGATTTCCATCTAATGCTATTAGAAACAAGACTCCTTATGAAATGTGGTATGGACACATTCCTTCGGTAAATCATCTCAGGGTCTTTGGTTCCACCTGTTATGCCTTGATACTAAAAGTACATAGAAACAAACTTGGTGCAAGGAGTTGTAAGTGTATCTTCTTGGGGTATTCAAACACCTCCAAAGCATACCGTCTCTATGATGAAGCTAATAAAAAGTTTGTTGTATCTAGAGATGTAATCTTTCTTGAATCTTCCAAAGATGAAAATGTCGTTGAGCGACAACTTGATCGCTTGGATAGATTCACAAATGCAAAATCATTTCAAGAATTTGATAATCATATTCAACATCTTGAAGGGGGGATTCCTATACTGGATCAACATGTGGAATCTTCTTTTGAAGCACTCTCTCCCTCGCATGAAACTCCAACCATTGATTATACTTTGAGTGGTGTGATTGACAGAATTGGGAGACTCAATCTTGATTCAGTCCCAACTCAATGAATTGAGCAGCCTAGACCATCTCAGAAAGGTACCCCAAAGTGGCTGACAAAGACACTTGAAAGTTTTCATCCTGATGAGGTTGGAAATATAGGAACAAGAAATTCAACCAGGCAAAATGGATGTGATGTAGATGATTCTGATTCACTTGTTGATATGGATGTTTCTTATGATTGTGAATTTAATTTGTCTACATATTTTGAACCAACTTCCTTCAAATAATCTGCTTCTCATGAAGAATGGAAAGAAGCGATGCAAAAGGTGTATGCTGCCTTGATAAAGAATGGCATTTGGAATTTGGTCGATCCTCCATTGGGAACCAAACCAATTGGCTGCAAGTGGGTCTACAAGAACAATTATAAATATGATGGCTCACTTGACAAGCACAAAGCCAGTCTTGTAGCAAAAGGTTTTGTACAAAAGGAAGGGGTTGATTATGAGGAGACTTTTGCTGCCCTAGAAAAATGGGCTACCATCCAGACACTCTTTTCCCTAGCAGCTCAGAACAGTTGGAAAGTCCATCAAATGGATGTAAAAAATTCTTTCTTGAATGGAGATCTAAAATAGAATGTTTTTACGTCTCAGCCTGAAGGATTTGTTGTGAAAGGAAAGGAACATAAACTATGCAAACTTGTGAAATCCTTGTATGGCCTCAAACAAGCATCGCGAGCCTGGTATGAAAAGTTAACTGAGCATTTTTTGAAACTCAATTTCAAAAATTATGATCTTGATGATGCAACTTTGTTTGTCAAGAAAGTTGGAAAAATAGTTGTATATCTTTTGGTATATGTAGATGATCTTTTGATGACAGGGAACAAAGAGAGATACATTGCATCCATAAAGGAAGAATTAAGGAAAGGTTTTGAAATGACTGATTTGGGCTATGTTCATTACTATCTTGGTATTGAAGTAACTCAACATCCGAAGTCTATATTACTTTCTCAAAAGAATTACATTGGAGATCTATTGAATAGGTTTGGCATGACTGAGTGCAATCCTCTAACTACACCAATGGAACAAAAATTAAAGCTCACATCTGTTGAAGTAAAAGAATTTGAGGATGCAACAAAGTATAGGCAACTTGTAGGAAGTCTCAACTACCTGACTACTACCAGACCAGAAATTTCATTTTCTGTTGGAATCTTCTCCAAGTTTATGCAAAAGCCTTGTGAGTGACATTCGTTTGCTACAAAAAGAGTTCTAAAGTACTTGAAGGGAACTCGAGACTTTGGAGTCAAGTATACACAAGTGGGCGAATTCAGCTTGATTAGATACTCTGATTCAACCTTCGATGGAGACAAAGAAACTGGGGTATCTACTTCTGGTTATGTTATGATTCTTGGATCAGGAGTTGTCTCCTGGAGATCACACAAACAATTAGTTCCAACAAATTCCACAACAGAGTCAGAATATGTGGCAGCAGCTGAGGCAACAAAAGAAATTGTGTGGCTAAAGGAAATTTTCGAAGATTTTCAGGTAAAACAAGTACATTCAACTCCACTGATGATTGACAACACCTCTGTAATAAAGTTGGAAAAGAACCCAAAGTTCCATGATCGAACGAAACACATCAATACAATATACCATTTCATTCGACATCATGTTGAGGCCAATACAATCCATCTACGCCATTGTTCCACTAATGAGTAGATTGAAGACATCTTCACCAAAGCGCTTGGAAGAGAAAACCTTGAAAGATTCAGAATGGTGCTTGGACTCGCCAACATCCCTTCATATTAAGGGGGGGAATGTTGACACATAATCATGTGGATTGGGTAAACAATTGTAAATAATGTAAATAATAAATAAAGGAAAAGTAAGAGTCATCTGGAGGTAAAACCCAAGAGTCAATCCCTCATGTATATAACTATTAACAATCTAAATGAATAGATACAGTTCATTTGAGGATTTACCTCTTGGCCTGATAATAACCATTCTCACCGATGTAGGCTTCTTCTTATCTCGCAAGATTCTTCTTTCCATATCATCATCTAGACACTCAATAGCATTATCATAGCAGTCTACTTCACTCTTGTGAATTTACAACCAATCCATGCCCCAAAGAATATTGTATAAACCTAAAACAAAGCACATTTAGATGTGTTGATGTAGGTATATCATTTAGCTCAAATGAAAAAGCTCTTGCCCAATGATGAACTCTCTTATTGGTCCTTGTATCCAACTGCACCAACCATGATTATACATGAACTTCTTCATTCAAGCAACACTTATCCACTAGGTCAGGACTGATATAGATATAGTTAGATACAGGGTCAATCAAAATGGAAATAACTTGATCATAAAACTTACCTTCCATCTCAATAATGGATGTTTGATGATCATCCTACCTATTATCCAATGTTGCATAAATCCAAGGAATATTTTTCCCAACATCCCCAACTATCTGTGTCTCCTCACACTATAAATATGAAATTTATCACCTTAATGTTGTGGGCAATCTCATCTGTGATGATCTCCACCACAAGTCCAACACTACAAAGGCTTCTTTCCATCACCTTTTTTCTTCTCCTCAAGCTGAGACCCATGTCCTTTGTCAATTGCATTGAACTTATTATATGGAGCTACATTCTCCTTGCCACCTACTTCATGTGGTATTCCTCACTTATTAACCCACTTTACTTTAGTCTTTTCATTCCCTTTCCAATCACATTTAGGCTCAAACATACACTTAGACTGCTCATAACAATGCTTCAACTTCTTAATGACTTCCTCCAATAACCGAGGCTCATCATACTCAATATGATCTTTAAATTATAAAATAAATCCACTAATGAACCTTTGAACATTGTTCTTCTCATCCTTAATATATTGCACATGCTTCAAAAACTCTAGAAACTTGGTCGTATACTCTTCATCTTGTTTAAAATGTAGCAAGAAAAGCCTTCATTTGATTTGTGCCCTAGTCAAATGGAGAAAATTTGACTTTCCACATCAATAGGATGACTTGGATTGTAATTAGCTAGAGTGACATGGACTTATCTACTAGTTAAGTTAGTAAATTCTAGTTTGGAGTCTAGAAGTAGAGTTGTGCATAATTTGATTGTTAAGATCTAGAAATCTAGTTGAGTTATTGTTAGTTGAATTCATCTAACTGAGCTCTAGTCATTAGTTGAGTCATTTGAAGGTTAGTTGAGTAGTTATGACTATTCTTAACTCACTGATCTCTTAGTTAATTAGCCAATCAACTAAAAATAGAGCCAGCCATGCATGTAATTTAAATTGCCTAGTTGAGTGGATGGAAAAGGCACATTTGTATTTATAATTGTATAATGTTGAGTGTACAAGCCTTTTCCACTAAGTAAGTGATCGATTCCCCTTGGATTTGTGAAAGGAAATAGGGAATTCCTCTATTTTTTAGGAGCTTAATTCCTCAAGGATTGTGAAAGGAAATAAGAGGTTGGTTGAGGCTTGAATTTTCTAAGTGTTGGCCAGAGTAGGTCAGGAAGAAGGAGAATAGTTTTACAGTGCATGGTGTGATTTAGAGTTTAAACAATACATTGTTATCGTTTCTTTCTCATCTGAATTAATGCAAAGAAAAGGAGGGGTTTTTCCCAGTTGGGTTCCCTTTTAAAATCATTATGTTCCTTGTATTTTGATGGTTGCATGTTATTGCATCTGTTTAAATCGTGTGCTTTCCTTTCCGTAGAATAGTAAAAGAAATTTATGTCTCTTGATTTTAGTTTGATTTCATTAGTAGTATAAAATTTCTTGCAATTTATACATTGTATCAGAGCCTCATAAAACTACATAGAAACCTTGTTCTTGATCTTCTCTTAGAGAAATTTCGATTTGCATAGTTTTTGGTGCATATTCTCTTTAGTGCAAGGAAAATTTATTTCAATGGATTGAGACTTGAGAATGCATCGGAGGGAACCTTGAATTCTGTGCTTGGAAATACATGATGGAAGTTGTCCTAGATGATAATGGAGTATGGGAAAATACACAAACTGATATTCCAAAACTAGCAATATCAGAAGCACAAGAACTCACTCAATGGAAGAAAGAAACAGTAAGAGCCAGGAGGATTACTCTAAAGGGTGGTAGAGATCATGTGGTTTCAAACCTGAATGGAAAGGAGATTCCTTTTGCAATGTGGAAAACCCTCATAGATCTCTTTTAGAGCAACAATGATGCTAGGAAATTGGCATTGAGAGATAAACCCGGGAGTATTAAAATGCAGATAAATGAAACGATTACATAATACCTCTCGAGATTCACTTAGGTTTGAGATGAACTTGGAGGAGTAGGACAAAATGTGCCATCGTATAAACTTGTGAGCTTAGCACTCCTTGGCCTTCCAAAATCCTAGCACAACTATCAGGATTTAGTTAGTGGAAGAGACAAGCTACCAGACTGGGAGAGACTCTAGTTTGATTTGGTGTAGGAGTTCATCAAAAGAAACAATAGAGATGGTGGCACATCCAATGCAGATGAGGAAGAATATTGTGCTTTAGTTGGAAAACGAAATAAGGTCAAAGGAATAAATGTCCACGACGAGGCAGAAACCTGGTGAACCATGGTAAGAAGAAATACCTCAGTAATATTAAATATTTTCACCACCATGAATATGTGCACTATGCAACTAAGTTTCCACACAAGAGATCCATTAATGAACATGTAGTAGCAACAGGATGAGATTTTCTTGCATCACAATTCGAGTTAGATTTCACCCTCTTTTCTTGCATGGCAAGCACAATAAGATGGAGTGAGTGGTACCTAGATTCTGGTGCCTCATATCATATGATAAGAAACAAGTAATTCTTCATTACCCTAGAGGAGAAGGATCTCAAATTACACATAGAATTTGGAGGTATAATACTAAAAGAATTGGTAATGTCACCTTTAATAGGGATTCAAGATCCCATCACTTGAAAAATTTAATGTATATGTTGTGGCTGAAGAAAAATTTGATTTTTATAACTATATTAGAGGATAGAGGTTATGGTGTGGTGTTCAGTAAGGGAAATATTTTCTAAAGATTGTTTCTACTGGACAAGCACAAGAGATTGGAGTTAGAGTGAGAAATATCTACAAGTTAGAAGTATATTTCACCATCCATGCAGCGATACCTTATTGAGTGAGGTGGGGCGATGTAGAGCCTTAGTCCCAGAGTTGCAAAGATTTGGGCAGGGTTCGTAGGAGAGGAGTAGCAGTTGCAATATACTCTTCTCATGGATAATTACCCTTGCTACAGGGGCCCACAATATTTAGTAGCAAGAAAATCAATGTTAGATGGAGAAGTTAGATACTAAGGAGTACAAAGTAGCGTTGATAGCAGAGCAGGAGGATCAACAATAGATTTAGTAGTAGAACAAAACTCCCAATAGAAAATTCAGAGAATAATAGAATTCAGATGCTTAGGAGACAGTTGCAGCCCATAGACATAGTTGATTTAGAATTTTGGATGCTTCTCAATTGCAATTGTTGTAGTAGTGACAATGACAGTGAGAGGGAGTTGTGTTATAGTACATTCCTACAAGAGAAGGATTGGGATTGCGCAAAACCCTTTTCTTTCTAAGAGGGAGTGTTGGAAATGTAGCAAGAAAAGTATTCATTTAACTTGTGCCTTAGTCAAATGGAGAAAATTTGATTTTCCACATAAGTAGGATGACTTGGACTGCAGTTAGCTACAGTGACATGAACTTGTCTACTAGTTAAGTCAATAAATTTGTGTTTGTAGCTTAGAAGTAGAGTTGTGCATGAGTTGATTGCTAAGACCTAGCAATCTAGTTGAGTTATTTTTAGTTGAACTTATTTAATTGAGATCTTGTCATTATTTGGGTCAGTTAAAGGTCAGTTGAGTATTTATGACTGTTGTTAACTCACTAATCTCTCAATTAACTAGTCAATCAGCTAAAAATAAATTGATTCATGCATGGAATTCATATTTCCTATTTTAGTGGATTTAAAAGGCACATTTGTATTTATAATTGTATACTATTGAGTGTACATGGATTTTTCACTGAGCAGGTGATAAATTTCCCTTGGATTTGCACAAGGAAATAGGGAATTGCCCATTTTTTAAGAGCTTAATTCCTCCATGATTGTGCAAGGAAATAGGAGGTTGGTTGAGGCTTGAATTGGCTAATTGTTGGCTAGAGTAGGTTAGGAAGCAAGAGAACGATTTTATAATCCAAGGTGTGCTTTAGAGTCAAAGCAATACATTGTAATTGTTTCTCTTTCCCATCTGAATTAATGCTAAGCAGCTAAGGGTTTTTTCCCAGTTGGGTTCCCATATAAAATAATTGTGTTCCTTATGTTTTGATGGTTGCATGTTATTGCATGTGTTTCTATCATGTGTTTATCTTTCCACAAAATATTAGAAAAAAATATTTGTCTCTTAATTTAAGTTTGATCTCATTAGCAGTTGCAAATATATTGCAATTTGTACACATATGTCATAGATCCCATCTTCAGCTCATATAAATCCTTGGTCTTTCCATCGTAATATCTCTCAAACAAGTAATTATTTCTTAAGAGTCTTTTAAACTCATGCCAACTCACCTCCTCTGTATTGATACCTCTGACGGACTTCACATCTTCCCACCAGATATTTGATTTCCCTTTGAGACTAAAAATAGTTATCCTGACTTTCATATTCTTTGTATAATCATGAAATTCAAACAACTTCTTCATCCCAAGTAGTCATGCCTCTGCATCTTCCAATTTCATCATGTCTTGATCAAATGTAGGAGGGTTGGATTTCTTGAACTCAACTTGCAAGTACCCCCTCCCACGCCTCCTGTAAGGATGATGGCGATGATGGAAATGATGTCCCTCTGAACCAAAACCAAAATAAAACCCATAAGAACAACCTCTCCTTCATGTGTATCCAACCATATACCACCTCTAACTGTGTCATCCTTGTCCAAGTTGTGTCCTAATCGAGACCTGCTACTATATGCCCCATTAGTCCTTTCCTCCTGTCCATGATTGATTCTTGGCTGTCCCTTTCTTTGCAAATTTGATAAGCTCTGAAGGATCATTGCATTAACCTCGAATTTCTTTTCCTGAGCTCTAGCAATTATTTCATATGACTAAATGATCATGTCATTATCTTCCTTGCAACTTTTGATTTCTTTCTTCAAGCTTCTAAGTGTATCTACTATATCAGGAGAGTACTCATCTCCTTGTTGCTCATTCAATCTATAAGGAGAGTCATGTGAACTATAATCCACCATTTTTCTCATCATCTCTAATATTCTATCTCATGTAAACATGTCATATTAGATAAACCAAATATAGATATAATCAAAGTCATACCTTAGTGTGAATTTCAGGCGAGGCTATCTCATCTGCACATTCAATCCATATTAGCACTATATATATATATATATATATATATATATATATATATATATATATTGTTGTAGATCTGATCCAAAAATATAAGATAATAGAAATAAACCCAAAAATAATATGAAATGATTCTTTATTGATATCAAACCCTTAAGGTAGGGCAACACCATACATTCACTCCTTAAGGAAGGAGAGCACTCCACAAGCCATATGCATGTTCATACAATAATCCTTCACTATATTCCTTGACTTGGAGTCTCTAGCCTCTATATAGGCCTCATACATACAATACCATGGGTCATTACCATGGTTCCCTCATACCATCAAACTAATACCATGGGTCCATTACATTATTACCTTGGGTACCTCCCTTGCTACCCCATATTATCCCCCCTAGGTATATAACATATAGATATATATATATATATATATATATCATCTCAACAACATAACACGCCAATATCATCATGACGACACAAGACTATACCAATGACCATCACAATGCATGCATAGCAAACATATTGATAGCTAACATGCATGCATAACAATCACATGTAGCCCATCCAGTCAAGTTTTTGAACTTGGAATCTGTGATACCACCTTATAACCACCCTTCTCACATTTAACCAAATTCACAAGCTTTCCCGGGTAAACATGAGGCGAGCATCACAATGACATGACTTGACCTCCAAGTTTCGGTTAAAGAAGTGGGGCCTACAAAATGAACACTTACTGACATCCTACAGGGACTACATATCACTCATGAGTTGAACAACCACCCCAAGTGATCAATCCCTGAGTTGAAACTTTTTTTCTTTGACCTAGCACCCCGGCCACACACACAACAAGGCAAGAGTACAATTATGAGTCCCCAGTTGCACGCACAAGCCTGCTTCCATGTGGTTATGACCTAACCTCCCGAGTTCAGTGCCAAGTGTTCTCAGATCTAAGCCACTTTTTCAGACTAGCCTCCAGACCACTGCCCAAAACTCCCTATAACTTTCTAGAATCATAGTTAACATGAAGACAATGCCAAACATTCAAACTTGAAGCAAGAACTTGACCTACACTATCTAATCCATAACAAACAATTCGTCAAACATATGGCAAACATGTAAGCTACATGTCATGAATGCATATCTGATCATAAACTGATAGCATTCGTTTGAGAATCATCAAGAAGACTCTAATACCTCTCTAGCTAATTGAAATAGCATTTGTTAGTCCATGCATTCATCAACCATTCACATACTTATCAAAACATATCAAAATCCATAGATAGAATACATCATATAACCAGCAAATAACCAACATAGAAACCATGGAAAATAAACCATAATGTAGCAATGGTAACCAATACAAGTGCTCATAAATCACAATAGGAAAATAGCTCTTATTAACATATGAAAATACCAACCTAGTTAGGGACTTTCACATACCACCCAACTATAGATTGGGCTGAACCAAATATCTCTTTCATCCAGTCACCCCCACGCCATAGTCAAGGCTTGAATGTGGGATCTCATGGAATAAAACAGTACAAAACCAACCAGAGCTTCCAGAGGGAAAACGTCCTCAGCCCTCAACCACAATGATTCCACTTCTATGGTCCAGAAATCACTAACATCAACTAGATCGGTCTCTACCCAAGTTGTCTAGGGCTCCAGGAACTAGTAACTCAACCCACAACCTTCCAGGGCACCAACGCATTTGTTCCAACTGTGTCTCTAGGGACTAGTAACTCAACACACCAAGGGCTCTAGAGTGTTTGTCCCAACCTATGGCTCTAGGACCTAGTAACTCAACCCAAACTGTGTCAGGGCTTCTAGAGCATTTATTCCAACCCACGAACATAGAAAACCTGAGCACTAATTAGAAAAATAAGTGGTAAACCCACAACACCATGGTTATCCAGGAAATGACAAGGCAAGGTTGAAACCACTGTCAATGTAGGAAAATATCCATGCCAATGACAACACATAACCAAGGAATCACATGCATATACCATGCATCCAGAAATAAGCAAGGAAATCACGCATGCAGCCTATTACCTACAAAGCAATCCAATTGTAGTGGTTGATCAAACAGTTTCCCTTGCACTTCTTTCTGTACTTTTCCTTATCCCTCCAAATCCAAGTGAATACTAGAGTGCTCCAAGCATGCTCCAAGAATGCTCTAAGTGTGCAAGAGTATGAGAGAATGAAAGGAGAGCTCAAATCAAAACTGGTAAAAATCTATCAAAAGCTATCAACTATTTCTCTAAATCCTTTTTATAATTGATGTCTCTGTTTTCTTCATTTTCCTCTAATTTCCTTTGCATGCAAACCTATGTTGACAAATGGCAACAAGAAATTCTAGTTTAATTTGTCCTTGAATTAAAAGCTAGTGGTTTTTTTAAGGTCTCGTCAATCGGCTCTCTTTGCTTCTCTTTTTCGCTCTTGCCAGGTTCTGAGAGCCGGATGTGAATTAAAATAAAATTCTATTCTCATAGCAACTTGTAAATAGTTAATTAAGTTTAGTTAACTTAATTATCTTAGGAATTTCGAGTTGGAATTCTTTCTGTAGTCATGTATATGTTCCCCTAAATTTTAGGGGTGCAAGATGAGTTTATTTGAGATGTAATTAGATAACTCAGTTTGATTGAGTTATAGATAGTTAAACTAGTTCTAACCCTTTGTGGAACTAGTAGAGGAATAGTAGTGAGTTGGTGCACTAGTACATCCTCAGGTGCTACTCCATCTAACTGAAGATTCCCTCATGATAAACTCATGCATGTCAGTTTAGAAAAAGACCCAATTGAGACTGGAGTGCAGGAACAATGTACTATCAGTTGTAGAATGATCTGAGTTGTACAGATCATGCATGCAATTAGAAGAGGACCTAGTTTTGGATTGCGTAGTTATGGAAGAAGGAATTCCCAATTAAATATGGGATATTCCTCACAAGAATTGCGCAAGGAAATAGGGGCTCAGAACGCAGCAGAAATTGGGTAAGTGTTGGTTAGTGCGGGCTTGTGAGGCAGAGAGTTGATCATACTTGTGCAGAATTGTTCTTGTGAGAACAAACTTTGTATTATCACTCAGATTTCTGATTAATGTAATAGATAGTCAAGGTTTGATCAATGGCTTTCCCCAGAGAAACAATTGTTTTATGTGTCTTTGATTATATTCCTCTTGTCGATTATTATTTTCATTGATCTATTTGTTTCTGTTGTTTAAAGAGTAGAGTAGATTCTTGTCTTGTGTTTTAGTACATTACATGAGTTGTGAATCTACAGGAAAATCTACATGGTATTAGAGCTAAAGACAATATACTAGAGGAGATTTCAAAGTTTTGAGTTTTAGGTTAGAGGTGAAATTGAAATTTTCAATACATACTTCAGGATCGATAGATGGTGTTCTACGGTTTACAGCTCGAGTATGCCTTAGAAGGCAACTCGAATTATATAGCCTGGAAGGATAGAATGGAGGTTGTGCTGGAGGATAATGGCTTGAAGGAATTCATTGATCAAGACATTCCTAAGCCAACAACATTGGATGCAAAAAATCTAGCTGAATTGAAGAAGTGTGTGGAAAAGGTGAGGTGAATAATCCTTGAGTGAGTTCAAGACCACACTGTCTCGAGTCTCCATGGGAAGAAAACCTCGTATCCTATGTGGAAAGCATTGACAAACCTATTCCAGAATAACAATGATCATAGGAATTTGGCGTTGAAAGAAAAACTTCGAAAAATTAAGATGGAGAAAGGTGAGACCATTCCAAAATACTTGGCCAAGTTCACTCATTGTTGTGATGAGCTTGGAAGTGTTGGAATAACCATTACTGAGGATGATATGGTGGCCCTAGCTCTCCTAGTACTTCCCAAGAGTTGGAATAACTATTAGGACTCTTTCAATGGGAGGGAGAAGCTACCAGATTAGGAACGAATATGGCTAGATTTGATGTAGGAGGAGATGAGAAGGAAAACCAGAGATGGTTCCTCATCAAAAACTGATGATGAGGAAAATTGTGCCTTAGCGAGTAAGGCAAGGAAAGGGAAAGGGGATGCATCCCATTCCAAATAGTTTTCTTTCCATGGAGGCAATATGAAATACATGATGAAATTCAAGTGCTTTCATTGTCACGAGCTAGGCCATTTTGCTACAAATTGTCTGCTCAAGAAGTCCAAGAAGAAGTCTCCAGGAGGAGCGGCGGGTGAGGCTTTCACCTCTCAATTCAAATTGGACTTTACTCTCATTGCATGCATGGTGTTATCAATGATGGGTAGTGTATGGTACCTTGACAGTGGAGCTTCATTCTACATGATTGGTGACAAGGAGGTTTTTAGTGACCTCGACAAGAAATATCTCCAGATGCATATCGATATGGGTGACGACAGGAGGTATAGTGTTACTAGATTGGGCACGGTTACTTTTCAGAGGGAGCAGAGTGCTCCTCTCACCTTGAGGGATTTTATGTATGTTCCCAGGTTGAGGAAGAACTTATTATTGGTCACCATACTTGAGGATAGAGGCTATGATGTTATCTTCTCGAAAGGAAATCCGTTCCTTCGACACATAGCCATAGGTCAAGTAAAGAAGATAGGGATTCGAGTTAAGAATCTCTATAAGTTTGAGGTAGAGGGTTGTGCTTCTTTGAGCATGAAAGAAAAGAAGGTGAAGAGCCAAGACATTGGTGAGTTGTGGCACAGGTGATTGGGTCACTTCCATCATGGGGCTTTGAAAATCATGCAACAGATCTCTACTGGTATTCCCAAAGGTAAGCTACAACAAGTTGATACATGCAAGGGGTGTACTTTGAGAAAATACACCAAGGCTTCTTTTCAAGACAAATACAGTTGAGAAGAGACAATTCTATAGCAAATCCATTCATACATGTGTGGACCATTCTCGATACCATCCGCGGCCAAACATAGGTATTATGTTATATTTTTTGATGACTTTTCTCGTAAATGCTGGATATTTTTCATGCAGAAGAAGGATCAAACTTTCACAAGGTTTTGTGAATTTAAAGCATTGGTTAAGAAAGAGTCTGGCAAGAAGGTTAAAGCTCTGAGGTGTGATAACAATGGTGATTATGTCTCAAATGAGTTTAAGAACTTATGTGCAGGAGAAGGGATTAAACGGGAGTTGATGACACCCCATAACCCACAGTGGAATGGGGTGGCCGAGAGGAAGAACATAAGCATTATAGGGGCAGCACGAGCGATGTTGCATGATCAGGGCCTACCACTACACTTGTGGGTTCAGGCATGCAACAGAATGGTTTATTTACGGAACTGTAGCCCACATTGGATACTTCGAATGAAGACACCAGAGGAGGATTATTCTGGTAAGATACCAGATGTTGGTCACTTCAGGATTTTGGGTCATCAGTATATTTCCATGTGAGCAAAGATACATAGAAGAATCTTGAGCCGATAGTGGAGTTGGGGATATTTGTGGGGTACACTGATACACTCACAACTATGGGGTGTACTTGTGGACCATCAGGATGACATTATTTCACAGGGATGTTAGATTCGAAGAG
Organism: Pinus tabuliformis; assembly: GCA_031772625.1. Classification (NCBI taxonomy): domain Eukaryota; kingdom Viridiplantae; phylum Streptophyta; class Pinopsida; order Pinales; family Pinaceae; genus Pinus; species Pinus tabuliformis. The sequence continues at coordinate 498,127,130 of CM062813.1, forward strand.
GAGAAGGTCGTGTGAGTTTCACTTGAGAGGGAGCTTGAGCTACATGCGGTTGAGGAGCCGTAGATTGATGTGGAGCAGCCACATGTAGAGGATTTGGGAGTGGAGACATCCACTTAGGCAAAGTCTTCCAAAGATGGGAGAAAGTGCACCAGAGAGGCTGACAGGCTATTGCATGATGCATGGGAGAATGTGGGAGAACCCACATCTCAGCGCAGGCAGAGGAGGTCACCTGAGTGGTACACTAGGTACATGGCTATTATGAGAGGATGTGTTGAGACAAAGCTATCTTCCTTTGAGGAGGAAGTGAAGCAACTGTTTTGGGTTGATGCCATGGTGGAGGAGTATGACTCCATAGTTCGTAACGGTGTTTGGGATGTGGTCCCTAGATGGAAGGACAAGTCAGTCGTGAGCTCTTGATGGCTTTACAAGGTAAAGCAAGCTGCAAATGGTAGTGTGGAGAAGCATAAGGCCAAGTTTGTGACCTATGGATTTTCACAGGTAGAGGGGATTGACTATGATGAGACCTTTGCTTCTATTGCAAGGTTCTCATCAATCAGATCCATTTTGGCATTATCAACATAGTTTGGTTGGAAGATACATCAGATGGATTTAAAGACAACCTTCCTTAATGGCACAATAGAGGAAGAGGTGTACATAGAGCAACCTAAAGGTTTTGAGACCTTCAATCGTGAGTCACGTGCGTGCCAACTCAAGAGGGAATTGTATGGGTTGAAGCAAGCATCCTGTGCTTGGGACACTAGGATCGATAGCTACTTCACTGGGGTGGGCTTCACCAAGAGTGAAGGGATGCAAACCTGTACCACATAGTGGTGGAAGATAAAAAATTTATCACAGTTTTGTATGTTGACGATTTGATTCTAACAGGTGATGATCACGAATCAAGTCTTGCAAGGAGGACCTTGCAAGATAGTTTGAGATGAAGGGCACGTGGCTCATGCATTACTTTATGGGAATAGAAGTATGGCAGGGTGATGGGGAATTTTTTATTTCTCAGGGAAAGTATGCCAACGCGATACTTGGGAGGTTCTGCATGGAGAGCAATAAACCCACGGAGACTCCTCTAGCAGGTAACTGGAGGAAGGAGGATGCTAGTCCAGGGGAAGTAGTGGAAGTTATTGTTTATAGGTAGCTTGTGGGTTCACTCATGTGTTTGGTGAGCACACAGCCAGATATGTGCTATGCAGTTAACCAACTTAGTCAAGCGATGGTTAGGCTTACCAAGTTGTATTAGAAGGCGGCAAAGAATGTGTTGAGATACCTCAAGGCCACTACACAATATGGATTGTGGTACACCTGGATAGAGGGAGTGAAGCTTCAAGGCTTCATCGATGTAGATTGGGCAAGGAGTCCATCCAACAGGAAGAGCACATCAGGAGGGATCTTCATTATTGGGTCAATGACAGTTTCTTGGTACAACAGGAAACAAAGATAAGTTGCACTCAGTTCGGTAGAGGCAGAGTACATGGATTCAAGTCAAGAAACATGTGAGGCCATCTGGATGAGGAAGATTCTAGTTGGTTTGTTTGGTCAGCAGATGGATCCAATTGTGATTTATTGCGATAATCAAAGTTATATCAAACTCTCTGAAAATCCAGTTTTTCATGATCGGTCCAAGCATATTGATATTTGATATCATCATCTCCGAGATTGTCTATTGAGGAGGATGATGTTGTTGGAGTATGTTCCCACGGAGGAGCAAGATGCTGACATTTTGACAAAGGCATTGTCAAGATGTAAATTCGAGTTTCACAGAGACAAGATCGAGGTAACTGATAATCCCTTTCTTGTTGAGAGGGAATGTTGAGAAATGGCAACAGGAAATTCCAGTTTAATTTTTCCTTGAATTAAAATGTGAATTAAAATCGAATTCTCTTCTCTTAGCAACTTGTAAATAGTTAATTAAGTTTAATTAACTTAGGATTTTCAAGTTGGGATTATTTCTATAGTCATGTATATGTTCTCCCTAAATTTTAGGGGTCCAGGATGAGTTTATTTGAGTTGTAATTAGATAACTCAGTTTGACTAAGTTATAGACAATTAAACTAGTTCTAATTCTTTGTGGAACTAGTAGAGGATTAGTAGTTAGTTGGTGCACTAGTGCATCCTTAGGTGCTACTCCAGCTAACTGAAGATTCCCTCATGATAAACTCATGCATTTCAGTTCAGAGAAAGACCCAATTGAGACTAGAGTGAAGGGACAATGTACTATCAATTGTAGAATTATCTAGTTGTACAGATCATGCATGCAATCAGAAGAGGACCTAGTTTTGGATTGCGCAGTTATGGAAGAATGAATTCCCAATTAAATATGGGCTATTCCTCATAGGAATTGCGCAAGGAAATAGGGGCTCAGTAGGTAGCATAAATTGGCTAAGTGTTGGTCAGTGCGGGCTTGTGAGGCAGAGAGTTGATCATACTTTTGCGGAATTGTTCTTGTGAGAACAAGCTTTGTATTATCACTCGTATTTCTGATTAATGCAAAATATAGTCGGGGTTTTGAGCAGTGGATTTCCCTAGAGAAACAATTGTGTTATGTGTCTTTGATTATCTACCTCTTGTTGATTATTGTTTTCATTGATCTATTGGTTTCCGTTGTCTAAAGAGTAGAGTAGATTCTTGTCTTGTGTTTTAGTACATTCAATGAGTTGTGAATCTACATGAAAATATACAATCTGTGTCTCTTCACCTTCATTTTCTCCTATTTTCCTTTATTTTCATAAATAAATGCCAATTATTGCATATTTTCCAATTTCCATAGCCACTAATTAATCACAAGTGATGCCCGCTACAGTGTTTTTCCCAACATTCAACTTGGAATATATGTCCCATGACCTTGGCCTTATTTCATTTACATAGAAAATCAAGTATGGGATATTACATGGTTCCATTTCTCCAGAGCTTGATCACTATAATTTTGATCGCTTCTCTCCTATGACACCTCCGACCTTTGAAAGAATTTATCCCAACATTCACCATTGTTCTATTCTACTACGTATGTGTGGAGAATGTTCTCTCTCTCTCTCACTCACTAGCTTACTTTCTCGCCTCCCCAATAGACCAATTGTCTTTCTTTTTCCAATGATCGAAGCGTGTCAACTACCTTGAATAGTACAACCCATTCCTTATTTAACATTTTTCCATTTGTTGCTTGTTGTTAGAGCTAAAAGACACATGGGCATGTCCTTTTTTATTTATTTCAAAGTTAACCAATTTAAATCATTCATCCAACCCCATGGCGGATATTTAAATCAACCATTTCCTCAAGCAATCTACTTCCTCAAGCAACTGGAATTCGTGTCCCTTTCTCTCAACCTTTTTAAATAATTACAATTATATACAATGAGGGAATATTAAACGGGGGATGTCATACCTTTTCATGTAAATATGATTAAAATAGATGTAAGATATTTACGATAATCCTATTCTTGAAATAATGAGAGTAAAGAGAGTTTTTGAATGTTGAAATCCCCTTTCATATATTGGATGACCATAATGGAATTATAAAAAATGTGGAGTTGGGAGATGCCCCTTTCCCCAGCCATGTGTAAAGTTAACTTAAGAGCCATTAGTTTACCAAAATTGTATTATTTGAAAAGTGAATAACTACCCCCACATCTCTATATGGTTGATATCTGTAGGAAGCTCCATAAACAAACACCCATGGTATGTCCTTGATTACGAGTTCTAACAATGTCCTTGCAATCAAATGTGACTTGGTAATTTGGGGGAAGGTAGAGAGGGTGTTAATACATTACAAATCACTTTTTAGAGGAAGAGTTTCTATGTCTCCAAAGAATGACTAATTCTTAGCTATCCAAATCCCCTAAGCAATGGTGAATGGAAGAGAATTATAGTTGAACCGGATTGGAGAGATATAATTTAAGGGCTTCTTTCATGTTGTTTCCTTTCTAAGAATTTCACAACCCTATAGCTCTATCCACTTCTTTCCATACTTCTAAAGTGAAATTGCATAAAAGGATGTGATGAGAATTAGTTAATTTCACAACCCTATAGCTGTATCCACTTCTTTCCATACTTCTAAAGTGAAATTGCATAAAAGGATGTGATGAGAATTAGTTTACATTGCTTACTTGCAGAGGCAACATCTTTCTAGACCATGAAAACTTATTTTTTTGTTGATTGTCGTAGGTAAGTGCTTTATTATTTTGAAGAACGCACGTGAATTTTTTTGTTTTTTACCAAACATTTCAGTTTCCAAATGTTTTCCCCACCATATCCATAGCTTATATGCTCTCTTGGGATAGTGCTTTATATCTGATCTTTGGTTCATAGCTTCTTATTGGGTTTAGGAACTAGATGAGTTGGTCTTCATGATTTAAGAGTCACAAAAGAAAATTGGAGGGATTTTATGTAGGAGTTATATGTGTCAACATTGTCATCTCTTATCCTGATTTCTCTCCATGTTAACCACCTCTTTTGTCTTGTGACTCGATTCTCGTGGTCTGTTGTTTTAATATGTGGAGGTTATTTCTATGAAGCTCACACATGAGACGAGAAAGGTTTATGGTTTTCCTTGTGACCAATCTAGGGATTTATTTTGATAAGCACTTGATCTTCATCTCCAATTTTCCAAATTACTCAATTCCCAATTAGGGGAAACATATATATAATTGTTTTCCAAATGATTGAACCATTTTTTTGTTTCTTTTGAGGCTTGGGAATCCAATCCAATCTAATCTTTTTCCTTGGTTAGTTGTGCCCAAAGGTTGGTGCCTTAAATGAGCCTTCAAACATTTTTAGCGACCAACACTTGTGGAATAAAAATATGTTTCTCATCCCCAACCTCCCATTGATTTTAGAATCACAAACCAATAAAACCAAAAAAAAAGGTTTCTAATATTTCTTATAATTCCTTTTGAGACTCAAGTTAATAACATTTAAAACAGCAAAATGACTATAAAGATTGCTTTGAATAAAATCAATTTCCTTTCTCTATATAATCATTTCATTTATTACACTACGCAATATTTATTAATATTATTGTTATCATATTTATTACTAGCATATTATGTAAAATGATTTATAATCATTATATATTTATTATTATATTTAATTAAATATTATATATTATTATCTTGGAGTCACTCCAGCACTAAAGTGAGCACAAAATCCCACTTAGAGCTCTTAATGCTTCCGTGATATGTCAATATAAATTCCACTGCGATTCATGATAAGAGGCGACTCTCCACTATATAGGCTGGGCCATGAAATTTACTCCACCATCACTGTCGACTATTTCCATGATATGTCAATGTGAATTCCACCGCGATTCATGATAAGAGGCGACTCTCCATTATATAGGCTGGGCCATGAAATTTACTCCACCATCACTGTCGACTATTTTCATGATTTACCAATATCTTTTATATCTCCGAGTTTTTGGCACTATCATTGTGTTCCTCTTGAATGGTCTGCGTCGCCAGCTAGACCTCCAGGTTGTGATGGGTTTCCTTTAGGAGTGATTTTTTCCTCCCTCCTCCTACCAATTGGGATGTGGCAGTTAGTAATTCTGTGGACTTTCCTCTCTGCTGATGTCTATTCTCCCACGCCTTTTCCTCTATAAGAGCTTCATAGTCTCTTGATTTCCGTTGGAGTAACTCCCCCTATTTAACCAATCATCTTGGCTCCTTTAGTGGTGTTCTTGTCAGAGTCCTCAATCTCAACCTCGCCACCTTCACTTCCCCCATTTCTCAGATAGTCTTGTTCAGGTTACTGGGTTCTCACCAAATGTGAAAGCATGAGCATGAAGAGTTCTTGAAAATGTTACGGCTTTTTTGTTTTAAGTGAAAATTTTGACTATCAAAGTCTCAAATCCACACTTCGACTCCCAAACCAGAGAATTTCCAAATTTAACTGGCCAATTCCCATTGCCCAACGAGTATCATGTGGGCCGGAGATTACTGACAATCCCAAATGAATTCAATAACAGGAATGAATTTATTTTCTAGCTTTTTGTCGCGATCTGATATTTGAATTTAAAAATAGTATTCACTTCCTCCGAATCAAATTAAAATTTGTCAATCTGTTTTCATCTACCGAGCTCTCACACAGTCTGCAACAAGGAGTCGGCGTCTACCATGGAATCCGAGGGCTCAAAAGATGTCTTGCGAACAGGTATGGTATTCATCCATTTCATTATACTTCTCTTCAATGGTTTTTTTTATAAGGATGTCTCAGTTTTTTCTCTGACTGAGTTTTGAAGTTGTGGATGAGATTGGAATGAACAGGCACACTCTGGACAGCAGTGGCTCATATCATCACAAGCCTCATAGGGGCAGGAGTGTTATCCTTGGCATGGAGTATTGCACAATTGGGATGGATTGCAGGGCCTGTGACTATGGTTGTCTTTGCTCTTGTCACGTTCTATTCCACTTTCCTGATCTCGGATTGTTACAGGTTCCCAGATCCAGTCACTGGGCCTGAGAGAAACAGTTGTTACAGGGATGCAGTTCGAGCTAATTTGGGTGCTATATCTACCAGATTGATTAAAATATCTCTGTATATACTTTGAGTTTTAATATACTTAACACAGATGCAACTGAACTCTGGACTCACTAAAAATTTATATATTAAAAAAAAAAATACTTGATTTCTTTTATCGTTTTAATTTTTATTATTATTCTCATTTTTAGATTTCTTTTCCCTCAACTTTACATATAAAACACATTTATGTAAACTGTTAATGCACCTCCCTACTCTCTGCCTTACCTTGAACATTTTTTACAGAGTCTCTACACTGAACATGATAATTCTGTGTCTTTGCTTTTCAGGTGCAAAAAGAGCATGGATATGTGGACTAATTCAGTATACCAGCTTCTTTGGAATGTGTGTTGCTTACACAATCACTACTTCAGGCAGCATCAGGTCACTTTCTATTGAAAGAGCTTTGAGAGCATAATAACCTTTGATCTAAACAAACCACTTACTCTAATTTACTTTCATCGCTCAATCCCCACTTTGCAGGGAGTTTCCTAAACAGTAATTTTGTAGAGGGCTTCTGCCCATTTTTCAAATTAGGCCTTCCAGTTACTTGTGTTGGAAGCTTGTAAAGCTATCAGTGTTTCCAGTCCTGATTGATTTATGTAACATTGCAGAGCAATCAGGCGATCAAATTGTTACCACAAGAATGGACATGCCTCAGCAGCATGCCATTTTCCAGATCTCATCTATATTATCCTCTTTGGAGTTACACAAGTTATGTTGTGTCAAATACCGAACTTTCATAAACTATGGGGCCTTTCAATACTTGCAGCAACCATGTCCTTTACCTACGCAACAGTAGGATTTGGTCTTGGCATGTCTAAAGTTATTGGTACTGTTTTGTCTTACTCTCTTCTATTATTTTCAGGGCTTCAACCATTGCCCCAGTTGGTCTCTTACAGCATATATGGCCAGGATAACGAATTTCAATCTCTTAAGTTACCATAGTCATGATTTTATTCATTTACTATATTGAAAATGCAAATATCATAGGTAGTGTATGTGTTCTCTGGCATGTTGAAACTTATTATGGGTTCAAAGCTCTGGGAAATGGCAGGAAATGGAGAGATTAAAGGAAATCTAGGTGGAATCAGCGCGAACAACTCTCTTCCTAAAACTCAAAAAGTTTGGAGGATGCTTCAAGGTCTTGCTGACATTTCATTTGCATTTCAATATACTTACCTTGCCCTTGAAATCCAGGTATAGCTCAGTCTTTTTGTTCATTTGTGTATTTGAATCCTTTGGACAACAAGAAACTCCATGGATAACTATGAGGCTTCCTCTAATTTACAACTGTGCAGGATACTCTCAAGTCAACACCCCCAGAGACCGTAACTATGAAGAAAGCAAATTTTTTGTCATTGAGTATAACAACTACCTTCTATATGCTATGTGCTTTTCTGGGTTATGCAGCTTTTGGGGAAAAAACACCAGGAAACCTATTGACAGGATTTGGATTCTATGAGCCCTACTGGCTTGTTGACGTAGGTAATGCATGCATTGTGGTTCACCTAGTTGCAGCATACCAAGTGAGATTTTTCTTACTCTTTTTTTCAGTTGTCCTGGATTTCAACTCTAATATCTCTGCTACCGATAGAAACTTCATTGCAAATAATTTCATGACACCCTTGCAGGTGTATTGTCAACCAATATTCGCTTGCATTGAAGGATGGTTTTCTCATACTTGGCCTGACAATAAATTCATCGAGGAGGGAATTCCCATAGGCATTCCCTTATGGGGGTCGTGCAGAGTCAATCTGCTGAGACTGTGCTGGAGAACTGCATTTGTGATGTCAACCACTGGCATTGCCATCTTATTTCCCTTATTCAATGATGTGCTGGGAATTTTGGGTGCTCTGAGCTTCTGGCCATTGGTAGTCTACTTTCCTGTTGAAATGCACATTGCACAGAATAAACTCCCAAGATGGACACTGAAGTGGAACATTTTGGAAATATTCAGCTTGATATCTCTTCTTGTAACACTCATATCTGCTGCTGGATCCATAGAGGGCCTTCTAAAAGACAAGGATACATAGAAGTGTTCCTGTATAGCGTGTAGGAATTCACAGATGTTCACAGATGTCGTTGTAATACTCTTTCTTGTTATTCGGAAGGTATAGAAAGCTGAAGTGAAAAAAAGTAGAAAACGCTGAGGATAAAGACAAGGATACATAGAAGTGTTCCTGTATAGCATGTAAGAATTCACAGATGTTCACAGATGTCATTGTAATACTCTTTTCTTGTTATTCGGAAGGTATAAAAAACTGAAGTGAAAAAAGTAGAAAACACTGAGGATATCTGATCTGCCAGTGAAGTGTTAAGAGTGATGTGCATCATGTAACATACAAATCATGTAACATACATGGGAATTAGCCTGATGGTTAGCTCAGTTGGTTGAAGTCCCCTGCAAAGTCATTGGTTCTCTGTGATGAGATACGGGTTCAATTATCTTTGGGCCATCAAGGTCAGACTCGGAGAGTTGGGTAAAGTTTCAAGTAAAGGAGAAAAAATGAAAGATATAGAATAATGTATAAAAAAGGTTGGGGAATTTTAAGTATTTTTTAAAATCTGGAATTTTTATGTAATCAGCCCTCTAAAATAAATTTCACACATAGGCCTTGATGCCAAAAGGAAGTTAACAAGGACTAATCAAATACCCTTTTTGCAAAGTTTATGAGGAAAAGATCCCTCATTTATTTATTTAAATTTTTTACATAGGATTTGGTACCAAAAGGAAGTTAAAAAAGACTAAGAAAATACCATTTTTGCAAAGTTTATGAGGAACCCATCCCTCATTTATTTATTCATGAGATTATGTTTTCCTGGTGTAGAGTGAATTTCAAGAACTATTAAGTTCAAGAAAAATGTGGAAGAGCCTTTCAATGGCAACATGGCTAAAAATTTGGTGCAAAAATCTTGTGGCTAAGTCACTACCTTTTGCCTTTTTCTTTCATTGGTTATTCCCTAGAGTCATCTCGTCTTGCCTCTTTCCTTCACAAAGGTTTCCAAAGCATCACTACCTTCTTACTCCTCATCTCCTTTCCTTTGCTCACTTTATTCTAACTAGTGACAATTGTAGGTGAGGGACATAGGAGGTGCAGTGTATTACATAGATCTTTATGATCTGCATGGAATCCTATGGCAATGTTTTCTGGTTGTGTTGAGGGATAACATCAAGTCCATGATGTCTCGATGAGATGGGCCTTCAATGTGTTGGCATACTATGACAATGAAACACTTCAAGAGTATCGATTGGATTGAAGGTCTAAATGGGATGGAATGACAATTGAATTGCATGTGGTAATTAATGGCAATATTAAAGCCATGCCATCGATTTTCGCATGGGGAATATTATTGGGTAGGAACTCAACTTTGTTTGAAGATAAGATCATTCCCACTTTTTGGTGCATAACTCAAGGTTTGAACATTCTTAAGAGCTTCATGTAGGCCAAAAATCACAAACCACCAAGGGTAATGGCAAATGAAATCATAGACAGGTTTGGAAGCTATTTCTACTTTGATGGATAGGGTAACCCCCTATTAGGAAAGCTAGTGAATTTTGTGTTTAAAAGATAATCATTATTTTAAATTCAAAGTATAATTGGATAGGAGCGCGAATACTAATTGAATTAATCACACTCAAATTGGTTTTTGGTAGTTCTCCAAAAGGAAGTATAAAAGCTTCAAGTCATGGGAAACTCCCATATTGTCATAAAATGGATGAGAGAGGATTCCTCCATTGAAAAACTTCTTTTTGTATCTTATATACGAGAAAGTCTTAAATTTGAAATCATTTAGAAATGAAAATTCCTTTTAGCATGTTTTTAGGGAACACAATGTTATCATTGATTCTACGTTCAAAGAAGGTTTACCCTAAGTGCCTAGCATATAGATCATGTGGGAACATTAAGATGGTTGTCTTTCAGAATCTGAACTAATGTCATTCCTTTACTTTTAGTTTATTTGTAGTCATAATAATTTTTTTAGATCTTTTGATAGCCCTATTTACTTTTGACCTAGAAGTATCCTTCTAGGACTAAAAGTTTTTTGAATATGTATATGTATTTCATGGAGGCTTTATATTGGACTAGAGTAAAGTACATATTTGGTCATTCTAATTGAATATGACTTGGCATGCTACGAGAAGGAAAAGATGATATTTGTACTTTGCAAAAACACTTTTTACAGGAAGATTTTTATGTCTTCAAACAATGATTGTAGCTATCCAATTCCTCCAAGCAATGGTGAGTGGAAGAGCTTTATAATTGAATGGGATTGGAAAGCTATAACTTGTGGGCTTCTTCAATGTTGTTTCCTTTCAAGGTATTTGATAGTCCTATAACTCTATCCCCTTCTTCCCATACTTCTATAGTGAAATTGAAAAAGGATAAGATTAGAATTAGTTTAAATTTCTTACTTGCAAAGGCAACATATTCGTAGACCTTCAAAACTTCTCTTTGTAGATTGTCTCAAGCAAGAGCTTTATTGTTTAAAAGAAGGAATGTGTGTTTTTTTATTTTGCCAGATTCGTATCTCATCCATTCTCTTAGGATAGTTCTTTTGTATCCAATCTTTGGTTCATAGTTTCCTTTTGTTTTAGGAACCAGATGAGCTAGTATTCATGATATGAGAGTCATAAAATAATCTTGGAGGGATTTAGAAGTTCTATGTGTTAGCATTATCCTCTCTTAGCCCAATTTCTCTTTATGTTAGCCACCTTTATTGCCTTGCGACTTTGTTTTAGTGGGTTATTTATTTTAATGTGCCGAGGTCATTTCTATGAAGCTCACAAATGAGATGAGCAAGGGCTTTATGTTATTCCTTGCAACCAATTTAGGAATCTATTTTTATCAGTACCTCATCTCAATCTCCAATTTTCTAAATTAGTCAATTCCCAATTAGAGGAAAGACGTACATATTTTTTTTTCCAAATGATTTAAGCATTTTCTAGTTTTTTTGGTGCTTGTGAATCCAATCCACAATGAATTCTTGAGGAAGATATTTTTATTTGGTTGATTCTGCCCAAAGGTAAATGCCTTGGATGAGCCTCTAGACATTTTTAGTTTCCAATACTTTTGAGAACAAGAATATATTTTTCAGCGTCCAACTTCCCATTAATTTTGGATTTGCAAGCCTTTTTGAAGAGGCTAGAACCATTATTTTTCCCAAATTATCCAAACTGAAAGAATAGTTGTTTGATCTTCCTTGGAATTCTATTTGGGATCCAAGTTAATTTTATCCAATATACGAAGATGGCTTTAGCCATTGCTTTGAATATGCCCAAATTTCCTTATCTAAATAGCCGTTTATTACACTACACAATATGTTTTACTATTGTTATTATCATATTTATTGCTGACAAATTATTTAAAGTGTTTTATTATTATTATATATTTATTAATTATGTTTTATAAATATTGTATGTTGTTTTCTTAAAATAAGAGTTAAAATTGTTTTCGATGGATTAAGAATTTATTTATTTTGAATGTGTTGAGGGCCCTGAGATCGGGTCAACAACAAGGGGGATACCCACCCGGTCGGGAACCTGGTTGGCGGCTCCGTGCCCGTTTGGTGTAGCGGGTTCGACTGGGGATAACGGGACCAGCTTCCCGTTCTAAGGGGGTGTGTGTGTGTAGAGTTTAGTGATGTGTGTGTGTGTAGAATATGATAATGAAAATATGGAATTATTTCTAAGCTAATCTAGTTCTGAACTCTGAGAGTGAATTTTATACTACTTTAATCTATAAAGAATAACACATCTAATCTATGCTAACCCGGGATAGAACTTTTTCCATTATGCGATCTAGAAAGGTTTCACACAATAACTGGTAATGAAGATTATTCAGCTATTATGAGAATATAAATCAATTAAGATGAACCATCCTGCATAAAAAGTTAAGCAGAACGATTGTGAACAACATATCGCATAATCAGTTATTCATGTATTAAGCACAAATCAATGACTCCACCATACAAAAGTGCCAAATGGTAGTCCACTCATTCATACGTTAACATATAAACAACATCATCTATATATTACTCTAAGAATGCAAGCAGAAACTCGTCAAGAGATAAAAGTACCATTTATGACTGACTTTATACTCACAGACCTGAAGCAATAATGATCTATTTCTACTTACTTCTAATGCCTACTAAGAGTACAGAAGTGCAACATCAGTAGCAGGTATTAAAATGCAAACATAAATAAATCTTGATCCGTCCATTCATCAAAAACCCCCTCCGAGGGTGCAAAAGTGCATGTTCCGAGGACAAGTTTTTTGACAAATTTCCGGACCCTTCTCCAATGCAACGAGAAGGGTTAAATACTACTAACCGGCTAATTTTAATTACACAAATTGAGGGAACGGCTTCAAATGACCGCCCTCTTACTAAAAGCAAATTTATTTCTAAAAATCAAATCTAATTTCTAACCGTTTTTGTATCTGTTCTTTAGTGCTGTAAGCAATGCGCTGTTCGCCCTGAAAGAGTCGGCTGGTTGTCCTTTCCTTTTGTTCGAGCTTGATAATTAGAAATAACAAGAGCTGGCACCTCTTTCTGACAGGCTAGAAGATATTTTCGAAAACCTTTCCCTGGCTGGGTGTATTCGTTGTGCGCACACTTAGTACAACCCAGTTTCTTCTCGAACTGATTTTGCTGTTGCTATTTCGGTTTCCGGTCGTGCGAATGACTCAATGAGTTAGAAGTTGCGCTGTATGGACAATCCCTTGTTTCGAGAATTGTTTCCGTTCTTTGTTCCAGGCTTTTCTGGAGCGTCTTCCTTCTCTTGCGCTTCTTTCTCTACTTTACCAAGTCTGAGCTTCAGGATCTTTTGTAAACACGCTGCTTTTGTGCGCCTTTGACTCTGAGTCTTGGACAATCTATTTTCATCAGTGCCTGTTGGGCGATATTCTGGAATCCGCGGTTCTGCTGCATGCGGCATCCAATTGCGGAGGCATTTCCTCACTGTTGTCTTATTGGCGCTCTTCCCTTAGATGTTTCCTGCATATAGATTTATATCAGTAGCATGTCTTGCAGTTTACGCAAAGAAGAAGGGAAATGACGAAAAGATTGACATGAAAGAATTAAATTCTAATGAATGCGTAATTATGACATTCATCATGACTTGACTCTTCGATAAATGCGATGCAATCGTTTCTGGATACTCAAGCATGCGGTCATTAATTTCCCGTAAGGTGCGCGCCTAATTTTGGGCTCACAGATCATGCTGAGGAATGCCTGCGATGAATGATTTCTGCGATTTGCATCGCAGTCTTGAAAATTGCGATGTAAATAGGTGGCGTCGCAGCAATTGACAGTCTCATTCGTCGCAAACCATAGGTCGCAGATCGCAGCTTTGCATGGTCGCAGATCGCATATCGCAATATCGCAAGATCGCAAGGTTTTCGCTTTGTCACTTCGTGCTGCTCATGCGACATTGCGACGTGCGACGTCGCATATCGGCCATCGGCCTTTCTTTAGGTTTTCCCTTTTCAAGCGCTTTTAATGCTCGCGATGCGATGGGTTCTCGCGTCGCTCGTTTTCAGTGCGTTTATGCGCTTTGGGCAAGCGCTCTTTTTTCCATTGCGACGCGATATAGCTCTTAGGGGGTTGATACAAAAGATTTTTTTCAAACAAAAATGTTTTTTGGATTTTTTGGTTAAGGGTCCCCTTTTGCTTGATGTTATTACTAATATCAAATAAAGAGGGGGGGTGTTGGTGACCACAACAATGGCGATTCACTGTGAAGAACCAGTTATCTCTGCATTTCTATTGACCGTTCACTTCCGAAACAGCAAAAATTTTTATATGTCTAAAATTTGTTATGGACAGATAGAGCAGATTTCCCCTCACCTTGTCGACGATATTTTGTTTCAACCTGTTTTATATCTCAATTTCTTGCTTCCTCAGGTTTCTTCTTGCACTTGCATCAGACATTACTTGGTCTTGATAAAAGATAAAATAAGGTCTTCTCTGCGTACTGGCTTAAAAGTATGCTCATTTGTCGTAGGTAGAGCCTCTGCTTCCCGCAAGCGTCCATAGCCTCGACAGGGTTACCATATTATCCAACAATGATCCTTTTTCCTGCTTTGAGGTTACTCGCAACATTCCAGAGAAAAATCCTTTTTAACACACTTTTCCTTTTTTAATTCTCTAAAGAACAATGTCTTGGTTTGGTGGCCAAATTATGACACAGTCATTCACCTGATTTACACTTGTGTTGAACAAGCTGGCTCGTGATGAGACCTCTTGTCTTTGGATTGCAACAATCTTAAGTCGTTGCCCTGTTTTGATAGACAGTATTGGAAAAGTCAGCAAGTTATAATATCTGTGATCATGATAAGCCGGCTCGTGATGAGACCTCTTATTCTTTGAGATATAGTGTTTTGCTTGGATTGTTTCTCTGGATGCTGTAGTTTCCTTTTTGCAGGGAGGAAGTCATTGTTTTTCCTTAAGAAAGCTCTGGACGACAATAATAGAGTTTTTGAAAACAACAGCTTTGCAGAGAATGCTTATTTTATTATTGATGATACCCTTCATGGTGCTGATACAAAACAATTCTTTTACCATAGGTTGCTTTTGTCAAAGTTTTTTTTAGAGGTTGAAACGAGTATCGTAATCAAAGTGAAGTTAACTCTATTTGTCAATAATAGAATTCAGATTTTTCAAAAATTTTGCTATTTGTACAAGCGAAATCAAAATCTGATACAGAATTGGCGTGCTCTTTCATGAATCCTTTTTAAATGATCATCTACAACGAGTTTTATTCAAAAGAGAAAAGAAAAACAAAAATAAAAACTAAAAACTAAATCTATCCTACAAAAATTAGAAGATTTCTCTTCTATGGAAAATATAATTTAAGAATCAGTCCATTGACAGGTAAAGAATCTCTCCTTCCTGCCAGATCCTGCAATATGAATGTAGATGGGCCTACGACTTCCACAATTTGAAAAGGGCCAAGCCACAGCTTCTGAAATTTCGTATGTTTGCCCTTTTCTTCATGAGCTTTATCCCATTTCAAAACTAAATCACCCATCTGAAAGTTTTTTCTGGTTATGATGCTTGAGTCAAAAGAAGATTTTATTAGCACTTGGTGATGAGCATGGGTTTTCCTAGCTTGTTCTCTTTGTTCTTCTAGTTTGATTATTTCCATTTGTCTTAATTGTAATGAGGAAGTAGGTACTTCGTCGATGTATTGCACTAAAGACAAAGAGGGAATGACTAAGTGAGTCGGAAGAACCACTTCCCTCCCATAAACTAAATTAAAGGGAGAAGTGCCGATTGAAGCTTTGTTTGTGATTCTATCAGCCCATAAAGCATTTGCCAGCGCTTTGTGCCAATTCCTTTGGTTTTGGTCAACTATTCTTTTGATAATTCTGATTAGGTTCTTGTTTGTTGATTCAGCCAATCCATTACCTTGCGGATAGTAGTTGGCAGAATATTTCAGTTGGAACCCTGTTTTAAGCGCAAACTCAGTCATAGCATTTCCAGAAAAATATGAAGCGTTATCAAACATTAAGGCCGTTGGCAATCCAAACCTAGTTATGATAAATTGGTCTATGAACTCAATAATGTTTTCAGAATGAACTGTCTTGAGAGGAACTGCTTCTACCCATTTGGTAAAATAATCAGTTGCCGTAAGGATATACTTATGCTGCTTAGAAGAGTGAGGAACGATCTCACCTATTATGTCCAAGCCCCATTGACTGAATGGTTGGTCGATGTTGACCGGTTGTAGCGGCATGGATGGTTTCCTTTGTTTTCCTGCAGCAGTCTGGCAGACTTGGCATTTCCTTACGTGATTGTATGAGTCTTTGAACAGCGTGGGCCAATAATATCCTGCACGCAAGATTTTGTGTGCAGTCGCATCTCCGGCATAGTGTCCACCTGCTG
This sequence comes from Pinus tabuliformis, assembly GCA_031772625.1. Classification (NCBI taxonomy): domain Eukaryota; kingdom Viridiplantae; phylum Streptophyta; class Pinopsida; order Pinales; family Pinaceae; genus Pinus; species Pinus tabuliformis. The sequence continues at coordinate 498,143,543 of CM062813.1, forward strand.
GTCCATCGTGAAGTTCCTGCAAAACCTTTTCGGCTTCAGTTTTCTCAAGACACCTAAGGAGTACAGAATCGTAATTCTTTTTAAACAGGACATCATTTATGAGCTGGTATTGTTTAGATTTTAATCTTAGAGCTCTTTTCTTGGTATGATCCAGATGTGATGGAGCATACCCGTTCTTAAGAAAATAAATGGTGTCAGCATATAATGATTCTGCATCGTTTAGGCTTACCTCATATGCTTGTACCTCTTTAGATGAGTTCTCTGGGATTTGCGATGCTCCGGCTAACATCTTGCAGAAGCCTTGACCTCTTACGATGTTTGCTGGTTTGATCTCAAGATCATATTCTTGTAAAGCGGTAATCCAATTAGCTCTCTTCTCGCCCACGTCTTTCTGCACCAAAAGGTTTCTTACTGCTGGAAACGACACTACGACTTTGGTGTGGGCTTTAAGCAAGAAAGGTCTGAAATATTTGATTGCTTTGAAAACAGCATATGCTTGTTTCTCTACGTCTGAGTAATTAATTCCAGCACCTTGTAAGTTCGAGCTAAAGAATGCAATTGGAGCTTCCGCTTTCTCTTGATTTGCTTGGGTCAAAATCGCGGCATATGATTTCTCTGAGGCAAAAGTGTATAAGATGAAAGATTCTGAAAAATTTGGGGTGGCCAAAGATGGAGCATTGATTATAGCTTGTTTGATTAAGTTAAATGCTTCGTGCTCATCTAGACCCCATTTGAAAGTTGAATTCTTTTTTATCATATTTTGTAAGGGAGAAATAATACGTGAAAAATCCGGGACAAATCTTTTGACAAATTGATCTGTCCAAGGAAGGATTGCATGGCTTTCTTGTTATGAGGTATGGATATTTCAGAAATTTCCTTGGTTCTGTCGGGTTCTATGTGAATACCGGATTTCGACACTATGAATCCGAGCAATTTCCCTTCGCTTAACGCAAAGAAAGATTTCTTTGGGTTGAGCGAAATCCCATACCTCAAGCATCTTTGAAAGATTTGCTTCAAATCTTTGAGGTGGTTGTTTCGAGTTTTGGAGTACACTGTTATATCATCCAGGTAAATCACTACTGATTTATTGACTAACCCTTTAAACGCGATGCCCATGGCTCTCTGAAAGGTAGCTCCGGCATTGATCAGACCAAATGGCATCTTCCGATATGCATAAGTGCCCCATTTGGTTCAGAACGTAGTCTTTAACTGATCATCGGGATGCACCAGTACTTGATTGTATCCTGAGAATCCATCCAGGAATGACATTAATTCTGAGCCTGCTACTGCCTGTAGAATTTGCTCCATAGGTGGGAGGGGAAAGTTATCTTTCTGACAGGCTTTGTTGAGATTTCGGAAATCAATACAGATTCTAATGTCTCCGTTTTTCTTCCTAACGGGCACCATATTGGATACCCATTTAGAATGCCTGACGGGGAAGATTATTCTGGCTCTCAACAACTTATTAAGCTCAGTTTTTATCTGACTTTCTAGGTTAGGGTGTATTTTTCTGAGCTTCTGCTGGACAGGTTTTTCATTGTCAATCATAGGGATAACATGTTGAATGATAGAAGTTTTGTAAGTCTTCAGCTCATCGTAATTCCAGGAAAAAACGTTTTTGTATTGTCTCAGAAGACAGATATATGCTGATTTTTCTTCAGGGGCTAGGCCCTAGCCTAGGTTAACGTTCTATGGCTTCTGATCGGTCCCTAGGTTTACTAATTCATAGTTCAAGGTAGAACTGCAAAGTTTAGCATTGGCGGACCTTTTAAACCGACTTTTCAAATCATATAGATCTTCTAGCTTGACCACCGATTTCGGTATAACATTGTCAGAGCTATTTTGTTGTATTTGATGATCATGATGGTCTTCGTCGATTATCTGATTTGAGTAGGATCCTTCAGAAGTAAGGAAATTTACGATGTCAGGATCGTCGTTGAACACTCTCCAATTGGTGATATTGTCAGGGATGGATGGTTTAAAGATCAATTCTATTGAAAACCTATCAGGACTAAAATCTTCAGAAGGGATAAGTCTAGAGGCTACGTTAGCTAACAAGTCTGCGCTCGCGTTTTGAATTCTTGGGATTGACGAGATGTTGAATGCTATGAAATGTGGAGTGAGATCTTGAACTAATGATTGATAATGCTTTAAATGACTTGACAGGCAATGTATGGTGTTACGTACCTGTTTTACAACGATCTCCGAATCTCCAAAGACTTGAAGATACTTAACGTTCAATCCGATTGCTTTGTATAGGCCTTGAACCAAGGCTTCGTACTCCACTGTGTTGTTCGTGCAATCGAACTCAAGTCTGCATGTGAGCATAATCTTGTTCCCGTCTAGGTTAATCAGAACGCATCCTACTCCTGCTCCCTCATTTGATTTAGATCCGTCAAAATATAATTTCCAAAATAAAGATGTATTTACAGAATTATCTAAAAAACTAAAACATTTTGAGTCATTAGTTTGTGAGAAATTTTCAGCTTGGGATAAAACTGAATTCTCTAAGTATGGTGAAATATGAGCATTGAAATTACGTAGGAAAGAATCTATTGCGTAATTGCCTACAATGCTTCTATTGTACGTTATGGCCTCATTTTCTCCTTCCAGTTCTGTCACTATGTATTTTTGGTGCAACTCTCATTCAACCTTTATCCGATTTGGTTTACCATTGTATGGTAACCACATGTGCGACCAATCGGTTGAAAAATATCCGTGGAGTTTTTCCGACCAATCCCTGCTAAGAATCAAACCATAGAACTCAGGGATATCAGCTACTAGAATGTCGATAACCTGACACACTTTCGGGTTAGACGACAATCTTATGGTCACCTGATTGAGTTCACCAATCACTTCGACTTGGGATCGATCAAGTTGAACTATGCGTACTGCGGATCTTTGAGGTTGCACATTCAATTTAGCACATATTGACCTGGGTAAAATATTCGTTGAAGCACCAGAATCGACCAAGCAATTGTGCACGTTTTTGTTGAAGATTTCATATGTGAGAAGAAAAGGAGGAGTATGAGATCTTGATCTTCCTCCAATCAAGGCGATGTCATTTGGATCAATTTTATTGATCGTGTTGGTTGGAGGCCTTCCCAGATTGTGGGAAGCTACCGCTGTAGGTAAAGATGTAGTAGACATAACATGTAATTCTTTCATCATTATTTTCTGCTGGTGTTTCAATTTACTCAATTCATACAGAGTGATATTAGCCCTAGTCTTCTTCATGTCATCAATGATGTTATACTCCATTTCATTCGACACTATTAGTGTTCTTGATGGAGGCGTTTGATCAGATTGGACTGGGCTAATTTGGGTCGCTTTAGCAGTTGTCTTCTTTGTTGCGACCTTTTCTTTTGTTGCAGGGCTTGCGCCCTTTTGTTTTGGGGTAGTTATGGGAGGATCAAGTTGATTTTTGCTTCTTGTGCTAACAGGAAATGCTTCTTGATCCTCTTCTTGTGGGAGGATGAAGTCCCACATTCCTTGTAGTTCTATGACCTCTTCCTCGTCGGTCTGCCCTTCAGTGGTATTCTCTTCTTCTTCGTCTTCTTCAGATTCAACGTTTGAGACAACACTAGGTGGTCTTACCTCCATGGGAGGATTTCTTTTAAAAGTCCTAAAGGGCTTTTTCGAAGAAGTCTCTGCTACTTGTTTCTTAATATCAATCATCTCATTTGACATGGTTTTCAACACTTTTTGTAATCCTTCCAAATCAAAAGGATCTTTCGTTTGCTTCTTCTTGGTGTCTTCTTTGAAAGAGATCTTCTTAGATTTGCGTTCTTCTATAGCAGATCTCTTTTCTAGGGCTACCACGCGTTTTTCCACTGCTAACGCTTCTGTCAAGTTTTTGACTAAGGTGGTCTTGTTTGCCCTATCTATGAAGATAGCCAAGTTTGGAGGTAAAGCCGTGATGCACCATTCACATCTTACTTCCTCGCTGGGTTGTGAGGTAGCGGGGATTTTGTTGAGGATCTTATTGAACCGTAAGTTAAAATATTTAATGGGTTCTCTAGCCTCAGCTTTAAGATTAGATAGGTCACTGATCAATGTCGCCGTGGATCTGTCATCACCAAACTTGGTGAGGAACTGAATTTGAAAAATGTCCCAGCTAGTGATGGATCCGGAAGGTAACGAAAAGTACCATGACCCGGCTATTCCTTGCATTGTATAAGGGAACAACTGGACAACAGCGTCTTCGTTAGTGACTCCGTTGAGATTAACAGAAAGCATGAAATTATTGATATGTTCCTCGGCTAGCATGCCTGCTTCCGGATTGAATTTAGGCAGCCATTTCTCAGGATGGGCCGGTATAGGGCTCAGGGGTGGAGGCATTAAAACCGCCCCAGGATTGTTCCATGGAGACTGGGCCATCGTTGAGCTGCTAGTTAATGGAAGTGTAGAAGATGAATTCTGATGCTGAGAAGATGAAGATATCAAGATCTTTGATGTTTGAAGAGGAAGGTTTGTAGAAGATGGGTGAGTGAGTTGGAATGAAAGAGTGGGTGGTTGACTTCACGGTGAGGGAGTTGATATGGACGAAGTGGATGAAGGAGTCCGATTGTCAGACTCTGGTGGTGTTTTCCTTGCTCTTTTCCTGGTAGGGAGAGGGAGTTCACTTGGTTGTATGCCAAATTTTTCACTCTTTGATCTGGTAAGGGGATGAGCAGGGTTATACTGCGAAGTCACGCTGCTTTTAGATTTATCAGACTTCTGGTTAAAAATAGAAAATCCCTGGAGTTTACGAATCAAAGTCTGAATTTCAGGGGGTTCAATGATAGATTGGTATGATATATTCGAATATGTAGCAGTGGTAGATACTCAAGCGACTTCAAATTCCGGGTTTAACTGTGTTGGAGAAGTCGAGGGAGTTGATGAGGGTGTATTACTCTCAGAATGGTATTTAGATATTTCTTTAGGTGCCATTCATAGTTCGTGCCCTCCTTCTAGCACCAAATATGTTGAGGGCCCTGAGATCGGGTCAACAACAAGGGGGATACCCACCCGGTCGGGAACCTGGTTGGCGGCTCCGTGCTCGTTTGGTGTAGCGGGTCCGACTGGGGATAACGAGACCAGCTTCCCGTTCTAAGGGGGTGTGTGTGTGTAGAGTTTAGTGATGTGCGTGTGTGTGTAGAATATGATAATGAAAATATGGAATTATTTCTAAGCTAATCTAGTTCTGAACTCTGAGAGTGAATTTTATACTACTTTACTCTATAAAGAATAACACATCTAATCTACGCTAACCCGGGATAGAACTTTTTCCATTATGCTATCTAGAAAGGTTTCACAAAATAACTGGTAATGAAGATTATTCAGCTATTATGAGAATATAAATCAATTAAGATGAACCATCCTGCATAAAAATTTAAGCAGAACGATTGTGAACAGCATATCGCATAATCAGTTATTCATGTATTAAGCACAAATCAATGACTCCACGGTACAAAAGTGCCAAATGGTAGTCCACTCATTCATACGTTAACATATAAACAACATCAGCTGTATATTACTCTAAGAATGCAAGCAGAAACTCGTCAAGAGATAAAAGTACCATTTATGACTGACTTTATACTCACAGACCTGAAGCAATAATGATCTATTTCTACTTACTTCTAATGCCTACTAAGAGTACATAAGTGCAACATCAGTAGCAGGTATTAAAATGAAAACATAAATAAATCTTGATCCGTCCATTCATCAAAAACCCCCTCCGAGGGTGCAAAAGTGCATGTTCCGAGGACAAGTTTTTTGACAAATTTCCGGACCCTTCTCCAATGCAACGAGAAGGGTTAAATACTACTAACCGGCTAATTTTAATTACACAAATTGAGGAAATGGCTTCAAATGACCGCCCTCTTACTAAAAGCAAATTTATTTCTAAAAATCAAATCTAATTTCTAACCGTTTCTATATCTGTTCTTTAGTGCTGTAAGCAATGCGCTGTTCGCCTTGAAAGAGTCGGCTGGTTGTCCTTTCATTTTGTTCGAGCTTGATAATTAGAAATAACAAGAGTTGGCACCTCTTTCTGACAGGCTAGAAGACATTTTCGAAAACCTTTCTCTGGCTGGGTGTATTCGCTATGCGCACACTTAGTACAACCCAGTTTCTTCTCGAACTGATTTTGCTGTTGCTATTTCGGTTTCCGGTCGTGCGAATGACTCAATGAGTTAGAAGTCGCGCTGTATGGACAATCCCCTGTTTCGAGAATTGTTTCCGTTCTTTGTTCCAGGCTTTTCTGGAGCGTCTTCCTTCTCTTGCGCTTCTTTCTCTACTTTACCAAGTCTGAGCTTCAGGATCTTTTGTAAACACGCTGCTTTTGTGCGCCTTTGACTCTGAGTCTTGGACAGTCTATTTTCATCAGTGCCTGTTGGGCGATATTCTGGAATCTGCGTTTCTGCTGCATGCGGCATCCAATTGCGGAGGCATCTCCTCTCTATTGTCTATTGGCGCTCTTCCCTTAGATGTTTCCTGCATATAGATTTATATCAGTAGCATGTCTTGCAGTTTACGCAAAGAAGAAGGGAAATGACGAAAAGATTGACATGAAAGCATTAAATTCTAATGAATGCGTAATTCTGACATTCATCATGACTTGACTCTTCGATAAATGCGATGCAATCGTTTCTGGATACTCAAGCATGCGGTCATTAATTTCCCGTAAGGTGCGCGCCTAATTTTGGGCTCACAGATCATGCTGAGGAATGCCTGCGATGAATTATTTCTGCGATTTGCATCGCAGTCTTGAAAATTGCGATGTAAATAGGTGGCGTCGCAGCAATTGACAGTCTCATTCGTCGCAAACCATAGGTCGCAGATCGCAACTTTGCATGGTCGCAGATCGCATATCGCAATATCGCAAGGTTTTCGCTTTGTCACTTCGTGCTGCTCATGCGACATTGCGACGTGCGACGTCGCATATCGGCCGTCGGCCTTTCTTTAGGTTTTCCCTTTTCAAGCGCTTTTAATGCTCGTGATGTGATGGGTTCTCGCGTCGCTCATTTTCAGTGCGTTTATGCGCTTTGGGCAAGCGCTCTTTTTTCCATTGCGACGCGATATAGCTCTTAGGGGGTTGATACAAAAGATTTTTTTCAAACAAAAATATTTTTTGGATTTTTTGGTTAAGGGTCCCCTTTTGCTTGATGTTATTACTAATATCAAACAAAGAGGGGGGGTGTTGGTGACCACAACAGAATGTAAAGAAATAAATTAACAATCCAATATATATTTGAGAAAAGTGGAAATTTGCCTTTACAATCCACGATGATAATAAATCTACACACAATTACATATATTAGCGAGTAATAATTATCTTATAAATTTTATCGCTTAAAAAAAACTAAAAATCACCATAAATTTTAAACAATCTAATACCATATCACATCATTTAATTATTATCTATATTTTAATAGCTTTGTATTGAAATATTATGTCAGTAATACCAGTTTGTAGATCAATCAATCAAATTTCTCTGTTATAATGACACATTGTACATCATTCAATTATAAATCCAAACAAAAACAAAAAATTAAAGGATTTTATACTGAAATATGCAAGAGAGGGGTTTAAATTCTAACTTTGGATTATTAAAATTTGTTGCATAGTTGTAAAGTTTGATGGTCCTAAAGGATATATTTGTCCTTTCTAGTGTAAAATATTGTAAATTATTTTATGGATGTTAATTTTAATGGTCCTATATAATATATTTGTTTTTTTATCTATTTTTCTTTTGGGTAGTTATATATTTTAAAATAAAATTAAGTTAAGAATATTTTAAATTTTAAATTTAAGTTAATTCTTATTAATTTTTTATTATTTAATTAATAATTTTTTAAAAAATTAATAAATTACTTAATAAAATTTTTAATGTGTTTAAATTGCATTTAGGTATCTTTATTTTTAATTATAAGAACTTGTAAGAATGATGTTTATCATAAATAAAATATAGAGGCTTTTGAAAGTGAAACATGGTTAATAACATTTAAATTAAGAAACACTTATAAAGATTTAATTTGTAATATGTACATGCAAGTCATCACCTCCTCTTGCAATAATTCCAACCCATGCCTCCATGTCCCAATCACTACCTTAAGGTGCCATGAAATCCCTATAGAATAATACTTGATCAATGGTATCCACATTAAGGAGGAAGTGGGGGCATGTTTGGGTTTACAATATGTGTATGTGACTCACCTCAAGTTGTCATAAATGTTTATGGGAATGGAACTTGGTTAGGCTCACCTCAAGGGGATAGAAAGTCCCATGGGAATGAAACTTGGTCAATAGTATCCACATAGAGAATCAGGGGTTTCTAGTTTCTGATATGTATATGCAGGTTATGGTAAGTTGTTACAAGGCCTTGTGTGAATGGACCTTGGTCAATGGTATCTAGTTAAGTCCTAGAATGCGGGAATTGACTTAAATCCAGAATATATGCATGTTTTTCATCACCTCTTCATACCATAAATTCAATCCTTAATATGAGAAATTATTGTAAATTTTCATGGAGATGAAACCTCAATGATATCAACATACCACATTAGAGAAAAGGAACATATGAATTTGGGTCCAAAATATGTACACATGAATCATCATCTCTTTACACCAACAGAAACCACATACACTCTATTATTATATTGGGAGAGTAGACACTGATTACACCCCAAAAATTATGTTGAGCACTTAGTATTAATCAATTATAATTACACATACACACACCAAGCTTTGTCTCAAGCTAGGAAAGCTGTCTTTGATCACACAATCTACTAGTTAAGTGAATATCTCAACCACGCATTGATATAGAAAGCTAACTAGGTGGAGAATATATGTCAAACCAACTAGATCTAACCACCTCTTCAAACCTATGAACATACTCTTTCTTGTAGAGATGAAATCTACCTAATAATGACCAATAATATAAACAACTAATTATGATTACCCATAAGACCAGGAGTTACATACTCCAACACTCCTCCTTAATAACTAGTTTTCTTAATCTTCATACATTGAGGTCTTCAAGTTTTTATTCTCTACAACAAATGCCTCATTATGACTCAAAGAACCTCCTCAATAACAAAGTCCATATTTGGTCCATTCTGGTACTATTATCTTGTACCTCAATCATTTAGACACCACCAAACTATCGACATTGATATAAATAAAAAACCATCCACCGGAATGCATTAGTATGTAACCATTGCAACTGTTGGTCTACTTGGATGTTTCTTTGTTTACATGGTTCATTCAACTTCTTGATGAAGTCCCCTTGAATGTAAACCTTCACCTCCAAGAGTCTACAATCAACATGATCCACTCCAAGTGCTAGAACTTTATGATAAATTTTACAACCAAAAATAATGTATCTATCCAACACATGGCCCACTCATTTGAGTGTTAAAGAACTCCCTAATAGAGGTTACTACACTAAACTATAAAATTTATAAAATTCATCAGTGACACAAGACAAGGAGTTATTCCTGCGTCTCTAGGTATTACACCAATTTTCCCTTTACATGTTACATAGATACAGGTACATACAACAAACTACGCCACATGGAGATAATATGTATGTATTTAAACATTTTCTGGGACCAATACATCGAATCAAAACATGACCTAGACACTTTTTTACAAATACAATAGGTGACTCACATTACAATATGGTCAAGTCCATTCTTATTCCAAACAATTTAACCTAGTTTGTCCACCTTTATCCCATCTCTGTTACTACCTAAAGATTGTCATTACACCTTCATAAGCATTGTCAACAACTATTATTTTATGCCACATTGAAGATCACATTTATGTCTTCACTTTATATTTCTTCTCTATAAGGTTCATCACTAAAATTTCTTCTTCTTCCTCTTGTACCTGCATAAAATCGATCATTGATGTCAACATATAACGAAATAAATCTATAAAGATATATGGGTGCCATCCACTATACTTTCCAATTCTTTAGGAATCCTTTTCACTCACATACTTCATCATCATGTTAAACTCTCTCTAACTTTGTCCCAAACTTCTTACACTATGAGATTATTCCATCTCACATTCCCCATTAATAAAAAACTCAACTTCTCTAATTACACATCAAGCTAGCATACAAGTACACATACCACCCTTGTACCTACCTAGTGTTTAATTCCACAACTTGATACCACATTCATTCTATACATAAGAGGGATATGAACAACATGATTAAATGTGTTATCACACTAATGCATGCATGCCTAACTTAGTAGGGATTAAAAAACAGATGGAGAAATAAAAAAATTTACAACTTGGACCAAAACTTTAGGGTTTCGGGTACAAGTAATCATGTTACCCCTCCTCAATTTCATCATTTCATCTCAGGTACAAGAAATATTAAAACTTCACTACAAAGGTTATCATCACTCCTTTGTAGCAATTATATGGCCAAAATGTCATCCCATTCATTTTCTTTACCTATTTAAGAGATCATTCCACTAGCTTCAACTTTCATTGGTCCTATATTACCATGGCTAGTATGATCTTCAACAAGATATCCTCATTTTGGGAGATTTCATCCCATTGGAAAACTTCCTCATATATTTTTTAGTTGTTAACTATTACCGTAATCCCATTGTTTTTGCACTCCACAATCTTCACCATAAGCAAGACCTCCACTTCTATGCCTTCACCTTGTAAGACACCCATTGACTTCTCATAATACTACTTTCACAAAACTAGATCCACATGGCCATTCAAAAGACCTTAAAAAATGTCTAAATAGATCTTTTAAATACTTGTAAACATAAATACATTTTAATTAATACAATTGTCAAGATCATATATTTTATGAACTTCCAGATTTAAAAAAAATAAAATCAAAATTAATGTCACACTTTACAAATACCTTGGAACATATGCCCATTATCAAACATTGTCCTCATAATTTATTACCTTACAAGTGAATGACTTTTACCTTTTAACATAGAGACACAATATGTTTCCTTGTAGGATGACTGAGTGGTTGGCACAACGGGATGTTATCCCCTCCACTTGATTTCAAATCCCATAAGGGGACATCTTTGGCCCATTATGATAAGGCTCAAGGAGTAGGCTCCCCCACCCTCGTGGAGTCTTAGCTCTTACTAATTCATAGATTCTTGGTATATCTAGCTAACAAATTGTTGGATATACCCTTGGTGCTATTGTGGTAGTCACTAGGTTTGGTATTGGGCCTCACCCATATTACTCAAACGAGTTACTACTTCCATGGTTGAAAAAAAAATAGAGACAAAATATTTTTAAAAAAAGAGAGCAACATGTGTTTGAGAAAAATGAGTCTTTTCAGCTATAAATGCTTTTCTTTTCCTACTTAGTTTTCAACAATATTCCTTCCCTCCATCAATCATCCTTTACACTTCTTCCATATTTCACATGTTTCCATGAAATAAATTTTAACATGGTGGTGTTCAATTCATAGGAACAAAATATCCTAATCACAACAAAGGAAACATATGTTATTTCCACATCATTATTCATCTTTCCCATCACCCTGCTCATGCTTAACATATTACGTAACAAAAAACACATCTAACCCATGGGATTGCAAACCTATACTTATGGAAATGAAATTTAGAAGGTGTTTGGATAGATGGGAATGTCCAACAACAAGAACTAATCTTTCAATATGTAGGCTATAGGCTACTCACTAGAATGTTAGAGATCTTGGCCACCAACTAGGATACACTTGTGGCAGCTAGATAGCTTCTCATTCACCTCATGGTGACCTATTTCATCTCTTGGTGACCTTGTAGATTCAAACATAGGACCCTTCACATCTTTGCAAGCTAATTCTCTATGCCAACTTATTTTTACTATTAGCATCGTCTTATAAAAATATGGACCTTTCACACAACACACCCTTTATAGCTCCTTCATACTAACAATTATTCTCTATAGTGGTACAATGGGCCTCTGTTACAAATATAAATTATATAAAATGAAATAAATATAAATAAATGTAAATAATAATGATTATCTGAAATAGTCATTAGTTAAGTGAAAATGCATGTCTAAAAGACATCCCTAATCATGAAAGGACACCTGCCCAATTATAAAAGAAGGACCTCATTGTAACATTCAACAACTTATAAATTTTTATATATGATAAATTATTATTACAAATACCTTTGTGTATTTTAACATTTAAAGTAAACAAGATATAATTTTTGTTGTTTTAGTGGTATCAGAGTCATGCGAGTCTTTGAACATTATCCGCTGCACAATATAACCATTCGAGCCCTTGAACGTTGTCAGCCACACAATATGTTGTTAATTTTTTTCCCTAAATTAATTGAGAAGTTTAATAAAATTCAAGAAAAGCTTCAGCAATGGGAAAAATCATATGCAGAAGTTGAAACATATCTAAAGGAAATCGATAATAAACAAGATGATAGCAACAATGAAGAAACGAAACAAGGTGAAGAAGGAGAAGCATTTTTTATCAGAATGATGATAATGAACATGAAGATGTGATAGATAATAATAAATATGAAAATGATATCGATCAAGATGATGATCCAGATGAAGATGATGTGGATGAGGACTATCTTGAGAAATTAGAGGATGAACAATATCATAACAATGAGGAAGATGCAGAAGAAGACATTGATGATGACAAAGAGGAACATGTGGAAGAAGAGAAAGAAGAAGATATTTATGAAGATAATTATGAATATGACATAATTGAAAAAGAAAAAGTGGATTATGTGAAAGAGGAGAAAGAAAACCATGATCAAAATGATGAGAATACTTATTCTTATTCCTCAAATCAATTTGTAAATAAACCTATAACAGGTGCTTGGATTCCATTTTGTCTAGCAAAGAAAGAAATGGAGGATTGTTGGTCATTCATTCGAGCTTCCACATTCAATATTTTTGGTGAGAACTATTTCAAGGACAAGAAAAAGACTTTTGCACTAAACTGTGAGGCATTTTGTCCATTTGGCATAGATGTTTTTGTATTTCCAAGGAAAATAGATGGTGGAATAACTAGTGTAATCAAAGAAGCTACTGAATTGATAGTGGAAGGCTCCATCCTTTGTTGCACTCTAATGAAGTCTTCAAAATATTCCTAGTTCTAAAAAGATTCAGGAAACAAGGAATAACTATCCAAATTTACGCAAAAGTTAATTTCCGTGTGCACACATATGAATGTTCAATTGTCTATCCATCTTTGTGATGTCAACGCACCTAGGAAGCCACAAATTTCTTGAGGATATCCCGAACACGTAGTTGGTAGCCACGACTTTTGTCTATGTTTTTGTGTTCAGTTAGAAAACATGTACCTTGGAGAGTGCTAGATCTCAGTCAGTAACTCCTTATGGGAGAAATTTCCAGAGGATTTGAAAGTGAAAATATTGGCATGGATCCCTCTAAATTGCATGCAAAGGTATAACATTGTTAATTAGAAATGAAATGCCATCCTTTTATCCAACTATTTCATAACTAGACTGTAGAGTAATGCACCTACCAATAAGAAGCCATCATTGGCTCTAATCATTACAAACCCCAACTAGACTTGTATTTCTTTCTACTTCTACACACACACCTAGAAACCCTACTTCTCTTTCCCATTCATCCCAAAGTCTCCACATTTAGCACCACACAAAATAACTAGAGAATAGTTCTTTAGAGGATCGACAACGGGCTTCGTGTTGTTGGACTACACCATCACTGACCACACAGATCAAGATAATCCATGTAATTTGGAAAATGTGTGCAATCCTTATACTGGAGCATCTGTCAAACTTCCAAGGATGTCAATGACAACTAAGCTAATTGACAGTTGCATCGTGGTGGGTAACAATAATAAAATAAATTATTCCTAGAAATTTGTTGCATTAGGGTGGAAGGGATGGGGAATTTATCCCTTGCACCAGTTTGTAGAATTCTACGATTCTTCTGAAAGGACATGGAAAGTGGCGGGATCTTTTCGTGAAACTATAAAGTTGTGTGTCAGGAATTACAGTCGACCCTATGTGGCCCCAGACATATGTGTTACTGCAACATTTCATTATATTTTGTGGTGAAGATATTCCATGAAATGGAAATCAGTATGGGTATTGTGAGTTTCGCTATCCCAAAGGACTCAACTGCAGAAACATCACTTCTTCTTGCATCGTTTCTGTCATTTCTTTTTTTAGGTTTTTGGCGTGTTATTTTGGGAACGGTATATGTGGATGATCCAAATGTTCTGATCCACAAGAATGACGAAATAGAAGGGTGTCTCTATTATATCAGTCATGCACATGTTGTTAATAAGTTGTCGTCCCCTATACCAAGCTGATACTAATGCTCCCATCCCCCCTCTGCTAAATTCTTCTTCTTTTTCCCAAGATCCTCCCTCCACTAGATTAATCGGGAGTTCTTCTAAATAACACGGTGTAAATCTGGACACACAAAAAAACAAGGGCTAGGAAGGAAGTCTACAAAGCAGCAGAGAGATGAAAATGCTCAAAAAGACATTACCATGGGTACGCATAACCCCTTAGAAACTTACATTTTGGGGAAAAATAGTAAAGAGGCAACACATACGGAACAAGGAGGGCAAGCAACTCTCTGTATCCCTCACATTCAATGATGAAAGCCCTATCCTATAATAGCAGGGAACTAGGGCACCCCTCCAAAATTGTTGCTGTAAATGATCTGATAATTCATGAGAAACCATAAATCATAATGCTACAAGAAAAAAAACAAGGACAACAAGAAATGAAAGGAATCATTGATCAACTCAAACAGTATGAAGGTCGCATATGCGAGTCAAGGGGCGCCTCCAGGGGAATTGCAACCCTTTGGAACCACAGTGTTTGGAAACACACAATAGATACAATTAGTCACTATTGGATTAAAGTCACTCTAGAGAGCCTAGTAGATAGCAAAAGAATTGTTATCTACAATATTTATGCGCCAAGTCACTACATAGACAAAGAACAATGTTGGACTTCCATCAAAGCAAACATAGAAGAAGAAGAAAACAACAATATTATCCTTGGTGGAGATCTCAATCTCATACTCCACTCCAAGGAGAAAAGAGGAGGCTATTTTTCACATGACCCTTGTAGAACACGATTGGAAACCATCATGCAGGACCACGATCTAGTTGATGTTGCACCAAAAAATCACAGATTTACTTGGAATAATCATAGACTAGGAAAAGACAGTATCATGGAGTGGTTAGACAGGATTTTGGTGAATGTTTTTCTCCTCTCATCTTACTCCAGCATACGTTGTTGTACTCCCCTATTCAGCATCTGATCATTATCCCAAAACTTTTGTTCTCGAAGCCCATTGTCCCTTAGGGCCCATTCCATTTAAATATAGTCCACTGTGGAGTAGCATTCCTATTGTCGATTAGATTGTCAAATTCACATGGATTCAACACATTGAAGGGTCGTCGGGATACATATGGGAAAACAAGCTGAAAAGGACCAAAGCGCCTTGAAGGAATGGGAAAAAAATTATTACAAAGAACCTGAGAAGGTTAAAACCGAAATAAAAAGAAAATTGGAGAAAGTTCACAGCATGATAGAGGAACGAGGGCTCTCCCATGAATACAAAGCACTCGAAGGCGATCTATACTTCCAGCTATATCGTGCCAATAGAGCGGAGGAGCAAAAATGGAGAATAAAATCAAGACAGCTATGGCTGCAACGAGGTGACAAAAACTCTGCCTTCTTCCATAAGCAAGCCACTGTCAGGAAAATAAAAAACAATGTTGCCTCCATCACCGATGTTGAAGGCAATATCCAAACCACACAAGATGCTATTAAAAAGGCTGCCTCAGAACATTACAATGTCCTCTTAACTGAAACAAAAGAAGCTGAAGATTACTCAAATCTTCTACAACACCTTCCCATGGAGTTTAGTGAGGAAATCAATGAAAATCTAACATAGGAAATCGAAGAAGAAGAAATACAAAGAGCTATCTAGACACTTCAGGCAGACAAGGCTCTTGGCCCAGATGGTTTCCCCATCTACTTATACAGAACTTACTGGGGAATAATAAAAAAATACCTTGTTAATATGATAAAATGGGTCCAATGCAAGTGCAAAATTGAAGGTTTCACCAACGCCACCCATCTTGCCCTCCTCCCTGAAGAGAATCGATCTTCATCTTTCTCCCGATTTCAGCCCATTTCACTTTGCAATTCCTCATATAAAATTCTGACCAAAATCCTCGCTTCTTGTCTTAAACCTCTTCTCCCCTCGCTGATCTTTGAGAATCAAGGAGGCTTCTTGGCCAATAGACAAATTTATGACTCCATTCTTACTTTCCAAGAGGCTATACACTCCAGCCAAACTAGGAAAGAAAAAGATTTCATTTTAAAACTGGACTTAGCCAATGCCTTCGACCAAGTTAGGTACTCATTCCTCTTTGTTGTTCTAAAGAAAATGGGATTTGTTGCACCCTTCCTCGACCTTGTAAAAGCATGCATTTTATGTCCTTAGATCTCTCCTCTCATCAATGGTAGACCAGGGCCTTCCTTTCAATCTTCTCGAGGATTAAGACAAGGCTTTCCCCTTTCTCCTTACCTGTTCATCTTTATGGCTGAGTCTTTCAGTAAGGCTTTGGACTATAATCAGCGCATTGGTCTTATCACTGGTATTAAATTTGGGAATGTAGTAAAAAACATAAATCATTCTCAATTTGCTGATGACACACTATTAATATCATAGCTCGTTGATTCAAAACCCTCTTAGACAAATATATGAGCTACTCCGGAGGTATGGTCAACTATCTCAAGAGTTGCATCTATGGCTGGAACACATCTGCTCAAACTCTTCATAACATTGCCAGCACATTTAGGGTCCCTTGCAAGTTAGACTGGGGGCATTTCTCCTATCTAGGCATGCCAATGAGTGCTGGTCCTCTGAAAGCTGAAGTATGGGACACTATCATAGATAAAATGAAAAGGAAAGTGCAGCAATGGGGCTCCTCTTGGCTTAATCTAGCAGGTTGCCTAATTCTTCTTAAATCAGGTCTTTCTTCTTTGCCCTTATATCAATTTACGCTTCTGCAAGTTCCTGCCAATTTTCATCACGAAGTGGAAGCCATCCTTTGTCACTTTCTTTGGCAAGGGGGGGGGGGAATCAAAGAAAGAAATACAACCTTATAAATTGGAAATAGGTTATTCAACCCCAAGAGCATGGAGGTTTAGGAATTAGGTTACCAAAGCTCTTAAATCTGGCTTTTGGTGGCAAGATTGTGTGGAGACTCATTAGTGGCCAATCCGCTTGGTGGAAAAATGTGTTGGAAGCCAAATACCTTAATTCTCCAAGGCAACACCTCTTGGATCATGATATCCCTATCAAATCTTGCTCTAAAATCTGGGGGTTGTGTAAGAAAGCAATTCCCTTTCTTTCTCAAAGCATTTCCAAGGTTCCCAAGGGTGGAAATAATATCATAATTGGGGCAGATAGAATAACGGGCCACCAGCCCATTAGCAGCAGACCTGGAACTCATCAGATTCTATCCTTTCTCAACAACATGGGGCTCCATTATTTGGACCAGATATCTTAGTGGGACATTCACTCACAACTTTGGATAGGATGGATCTTCCCAGAAATACCCACTGATCTTGAAGCAAGTCTTGCTAATCTCCAAACCCATCTCCATGGCATTTCCCCTACCAAATAAACTAGTGATGATGGCTTCCGTTGGGACCCTTCAGGCTCCAATTACACAATCAAAGCTACTTACCAACATATATGTAGCAATGAATATCCCATGCCCATTTGGGCACATTGGAAAATTTCTTGGAAATCAAAGACCCTTCCAAAAATAAAATTCTTCATTTGGGTCCTCCTAAAAGGGAAAGTCCTCACCTCAAACAATCTGCAAAAATGTGGTATAATTGGCCCATCCCGCTGCCCAAAATACCAAGCAGCTGAAGAAACCATCCAACACCTATTCATTGCTTGCCCCTTTGCTACTGCCTGTTGGAAAGAATTTTTTCCAAACATCCATCTCCCCTAGGGTTCCCACAACTCCATTGTTGAAGTTTTGCATCTTTGGAAGAGGAACTATCCTTGGCAACGAAAGAAGAAAAATATTGCTAGAAGAGTTTGGAATGCTCTCCCCTGCTCTCTTCTGTGGAACATATGGCTAGCACGAAACCATATGGTCTTCAAAGACAAAGAAACCAACATCAGGAAATTATGCAGCAAGGCATGGAGCCTTACATTGGAAGCAATATTTGTCAAAAGTCAAGGGAAAATTGACATTGCCAATCTCTGTGTCGAAGAAAGGAATTTCATAGGGTATTTTTTGGATAAAAGTAACAGTGGCCAAAGCAGGAGTGACATTAGTAGTCAACACAACAACTCTAATTACAGTTGGAAAATGAGAATGAAAGACAAGGAGTTTTATATTTGGCTCAGAAACTGTAACACACATTATCTTTTCTTTGATGGGGTCTCCAAATTTAACCTAGGAATGGTCGGGGCTGGAGGAATCATTTGCAATGCCAATGGAGATATTAAATCTGCTTATGAATGGGTATCAGGCCCCCTCTCCAATAATAGGGCTAAATCTCTAGCACTATATTAAGGGCTCATTCAGCTTTAAAAACTCGACATAATCACTGCAACGATCCTTGGAGACTCGGCCATCATCATTAGTCTGATGGTATATAATCGGAATGCCTCCAATGTGATCTTGAAACAAACAATAAGTTGATTTCAAGCACTTACCCAGAAAATGAAAGAAGTCCATTTTTTCCATGTACTTCCCTCCCTCAACAAGGAGGCTGATTCTCGTGCAAGCAGAGCCTGCTCCTAATCCATAGGCAATCTCCAATGTAACACCATCGAGTCTCAATGTTACATGTCATGAACAGAAGCGAATCAATCTTCAGATCACCCGCAGAGGTATCTAACAACATCGGGTACCTCCTCACTGTCATTCGCAATGTCCTTATGCTAAATTTGGTCCTTGTTTCAGCAGAAATCTCCTTCAAATCTTATGATGATGATAACATTGTCACAATGTCTCTGAATGATCCGGATTTAAGCAGGAACGCAATAGATTATAGAGATAACCATAAATACAGAGATGCGATAACCATAAAAACAGAGCTGCAACGGAAATAATACTTCATTTCATTAATGGAGAATACTGAAATATGCTTACAGATAGAAATAACCCAGCTAGGGTGATGGTAGCTTATCTCTGAGAAGAGAAGTGTTGGCTACATGCCTCTGAACTGTTTCGAAGTGTCTTTACAATGAGGCTCGAAGGCCTATTTATTATTGAGAAACAATGGAAAACCCTTCACATTCCAAAACCTAACCCTAGAAGATGAAATACCAAATTGTGGGCCCCGTTTTGGGGTGAGTTGGACAGCCAACTTCCCGGGGTTGCGAATTGGTCGTATTATCTCCGTTTGACGTGCATGATATCCCGTTGGAAAGATCTCTCCGAGGACTACGACGGAAAAGACGATTTTTATCAGAAAAATCGCTGGCGTTGGATTTCCAAAAAAACGTCGTTTAGGGCCTCAAAACGGCTCCGGAAGTTTAGGACCGAAAAACTGCTAAAAATAGTAAATTGTGCTATAATTAAGGAAACTGAAAAACTGAAAGAGACAGTTGTGGGGGTCCAAATGGGATAGGTGGGTGGCCACCAATGTCCACCTGGATCATTCCTCCCCCCTTAGGAAGCAATGGTCCCCATTGCGTTGAGTTCCTCCTTGAGATGAGGAAGCTTCTGCTGAGCTCGGTCTCTAGTGAGCTGTTCTGCAATCTCTGATGTGTCCAGAAATGGTGGGAAGCATGGTCGGCGATGGTCCACATTGAACAATCAGTGAAAGCGAAGGAATGGAGGAATGTTGTGCTTCACAGCATTGTTGCCCACAGCCTTGTTACTGGTGTAAGGACCATGTCGAAGCGATATGAGTTTCTGAAGGGTTCTAGTAAGGCGCTCCCTCTGCAAATGTAACCAAACTTTGTCGCCCACCAGAAACTTGTGTGGTACCCCTCCGGGTAAGGAGAAGTTGTTCCTGTGTTCTGTCAAGAATGTATCCCTCTGTTGCTACTGCTGTGTGGAGGAACCCTTCACGAGGGTCATGGATGTAGAAATGATCTTCCCCTTACTTTGGGAGCGAACCAGACAGAAAATAAATTTCATAGTTTGTGAGATGAGCTTGCTGCCTTTCTTAGCAGTGATCAAAGAGGTGGCGGTAGGTGGGGCTACCTCTGGTATCCTGTATAATGAATTATCCAACGAAATGATGACAACGCGAGGCCTTGACTCATACACAACATGTCGCCTCCACAAGTATGGCTGGCCTAATAGTACATCACAAACATCCAGAGGTGTAACATCACACAATACCTCATCTGTGAAGGGCTTGATGCTATAGGGAAGGCGGCACTGCTGGAGAACTTTGAGATCTCGTCCTTTGTGAAACCAACTGATACTGCACAACTGTAGGTGTGGTGTAGTTGGTAGGCCCAACCGCTTCACGACCTCTGCTGAAATGAGGTTCTTTTGGCTGCCACTGTCGACAATGAATTGTAGCGGTGAACCCTTCACCCACATCTGTGAGTGGAAAAGACGTTCCCCCTCCTCTAGATCTTTGAGCTCATTTTTCTGGATCTTGGAAGTAGCAACAGTGGCACTGGGATCCACATCAATGATCTACTTCCCTTTGTCATTCCCCTTGTCAGGTTCTGACTCAGAGTCAGAACATGCATCTGATTCCGAAGCCTTCAACTCGGCCACCAGCGACTGCTTGGTCTGACACTCACTTGTGTTATGAGTGGGACTCTTGTGGAACTCACACCACTTTCCTGTGTCCTTCTTCGGCTTCGTGGTGTTGTTCTTTTCTTGCAGCGTAGAGGGATTTTCTTGGGTCACCCCGCCTTGGCTTTGTCCTTTGGGCTTCAGATTCGCAGATCCAAAGTCTCGCTTCTTCTATTTGAACTTTTGCTCGATTTTGACAGCGTATCGGTATGCTGTGCCTAGTGAGGAGATGTTCAAGAACTCCATCTCTTCCTGGATGTATCTGTGTAGGTAGCCGCGGTATTTGAGTACCAGATGCAGCTCAGAATCTTTGATACCCAACTGTGTGCGAAGGGTATGAAAAATATTTGTGAACTCTGGTACATATTGGTCTCGTCCCTGCCACAGTGTGGTCCATTTGATGTATTTGTCCTCATAGCTTTTTACAGGGTAGTACTGCTCCTTGATGGCATCCCGGAAGTCATTCCAAGTGGGGGCGGCTGAAAACAGTGAGCCTGTACTTTCATCCTTATGCTCGCAGTATGTTTCCCACCAGTCCTTGACGTGTGGGGCTGCTTTGAGAAGAGTGAAAACAATCTTTTCCCGACTTGAAAATTCATGAACAGAAAAATACCCATCTAGCAGATTTAACCATTTATCTACGGCATCTGCGTCTATTTGACCCTCGAAGATGGGGATTTCAAAATTAACTTGTACCTTAAACGGTGTGGTGTTTCCAGAGTAGCTGTTGGAAGCCGATGCGTCGCCTCTGGGTAGTCGCTGAAGGATCTGCGCAAAGCTATCCATCATCGCGTTCCTTTGTCACTCGAGGGCTTCTTCGAGCAAGATTCTGATAGGATCTCCTACCCCCTCGTCTTTCTTCTCATCCGCCATGGGAGGTCGTCGAGATTTGCGAGGCTGGTCTTGCAAAGGTTCGACCAATTCAAGCCCTAACTCCTTATATCCCGACCTCGTTGGGGACATGCAAAGAAAAACAGAGAAAAAGCAAACTGCTCTGATACAACTGATCCAGATTTAAGCAGGAACGCAATAGATTACAGAGATAACCATAAATACAGAGATGCGATAACCATAAAAGCAGAGATGCAACGGAAATAATACTTCATTTCATTAATGGAGAATACTGAAATATGCTTACAGATAGAAATAACCCAGCTAGGGTGATGGTAGCTTATCTCTGAGAAGAGATGTGTTGGCTACATGCCTCTGAACTGTTTCGAAGTGTCTTTAAAATGAGGCTCAAAGGCCTATTTATTATTGAGAAACAATGGAAAACCCTTCACATTCCAAAACCTAACCCTAGAAGATGAAACACCAAATTGTGGGCCCCGTTTTGGGGTGAGTTGGACAGCCAACTTCCCGGGGTCGTGAATTGGTCGTATTATCTACGTTTGACGCGCATGATAGCCCGTTGGAAAGATCTCTCCGAGGACTACGATGAAAAACACGATTTTTATCAAAAAAAATGCTGGCGTTGGATTTCCAAAAAAACGTCGTTTAGGGCCTCAAAACGGCTGCGGAAGTTTAGGACCGAAAAACTGCTAAAAATAGTAAATTGTGCTATAATTAAGGAAACTGAAAAACTAAAAGAGACAGTTGTGGGGGTCCAAATGGGATAGGTGGGTGGCCACCAACGTCCACCTGGATCATTCCTCCCCCCTTAGGAAGCAATGGTCCCCATTGCGTTGAGTTCCTCCCTGAGATGAGGAAGCTTCTGCTGAGCTGGGTCTCTAGTGAGCTGTTCTGCAATCTCTGATGTGTCCAGAAATGGTGGGAAGCATGGTCGGCGATGGTCCACATTGAAAAATCGGTGAAAGCGAAGGAATGGAGGAATGTTGTGCTTCACAGCATTGTTGCCCACAGCCTTGTTACTGGTGTAAGGACCATGTCGAAGCGATCTGGGTTTCTGAAGGGTTCTAGTAAGGCGCTCCCTCTGCAAATGTAACCAAACTTTGTCGCTCACCTGAAACTTGTGTGGTACCCCTCCGGGTAAGGAGAAGTTGTTCCTGTGTTCTGTCAAGAATGTATCCCTCTGTTGTTGCTGCTGTGTGGAGGAACCCTTCACGGGGGTCATGGATGTAGAACCGATCTTCCCCTTACTTTGGGAGCAAACCAGACAGAAAATAAATTTCATAGTTTGTGAGATGAGCTTGCTGGCTTTCTTAACAGTGATCAAAGAGGTGGCGGTAGGTGGGGCTACCTCTGGTATCCTGTATAATGAATTATCCAACGAAATGATGACAACGCGAGGCCTTGACTCATACACAGCATGTCGCCTCCACAAGTATGGCTGGCCTAATAGTACATCACAAACATCCAGAGGTGTAACATCACACAATACCTCGTCTGTGAAGGGATTGATGCTGTAGGGAAGGCGACACTGCTGGCGAACTTTGAGATCTCGTCCTTCGTGAAACCAACCAATACTGCACAACTGTAGGTGTGGTGTAGTTGGTAGGCCCAACCGCTTCACGACCTCTGCTGAAATGAGGTTCTTTTGGCTGCCACTGTCGACAATGAATTGTAGCGGTGAACCCTTCACCCACATCTGTGAGTGGAAAAGACGTTCCCCCTCCTCTGGATCTTTGAGCTCATTTTTCTGGATCTTGGCAGTAGCAACAGTGGCACTGGGATCCACATCAATGATCTACTTCCCTTTGTCATTCCCCTTGTCAGGTTCTGACTCAGAGTCAGAACATGCATCTGATTCCGAAGCCTTCAACTCGGCCACCAGCGACTGCTTGGTCCGACACTCACTTGTGTTATGAGTGGGACTCTTGTGGAAATCACACCACTTTCCTGTGTCCTTCTTCGGCTTCGTGGTGTTGTTCTTTTCTTGCAGCGTAGAGGGATTTTCTTGGGTCACCCCGCCTTGGCTTTGTCCTTTGGGCTTCAAATTTGCAGATCCAAAGTCTCGCTTCTTCTATTTGAACTTTTGCTCGATTTTGACAGCGTATCGGTATGCTGTGCCTAGTGAGGAGATGTTCAAGAACTCCATCTCTTCCTGGATGTATCTGTGTAGGCAGCCGCAGTATTTGAGTACCAGATGCAGCTCAGAATCTTTGATACCCAACTGTGTGCGAAGGGTATGAAAAATATTTGTGAACTCTGGTACATATTGGTCTCGTCCCTGCCACAGTGTGGTCCATTTGATGTATTTGTCCTCATAGCTTTTTACAGGGTAGTACTGCTCCTTGATGGCATCCCGGAAGTCATTCCAAGTGGGGGCGGCTGAAAACAGTGAGCCTGTACTTTCATCCTTCTACTCGCAGTATGTTTCCCACCAGTCCTTGACGTGGGGGGCTGCTTTGAGAAGAGTGAAAACAATCTTTTCCCGACTTGAAAATTCATGAACAGAAAAATACCCATCTAGCAGATTTAACCATTTATCTACGGCATCTGCGTCTATTTGACCCTCGAAGATGGGGATTTCAAAATTAACTTGTACCTTAAACAGTGTGGCGTTTCCAGAGTAGCTGTTGGAAGCCGATGCGTCGCCTCTGGGTAGTCGCTGAAGGATCTGTGCAAAGCTATCCATCATCGCGTTCCTTTGTCGCTCGAGGGCTTCTTCGAGCAAGATTCTGATAGGATCTCCTACCCCCTCGTCTTTCTTCTCATCCGCCATGGGAGGTCGTCGAGATTTGCGAGGCTGGTCTTGCAAAGGTTCGACCAATTCAAGCCCTAACTCCTTATATCCCGACCTCGTTGGGGACATGCAAAGAAAAACAGAGAAAAAGCAAACTGCTCTGATACAACTGATCCAGATTTAAGCAGGAACGCAATAGATTACAGAGATAACCATAAATACAGAGATGCGATAACCATAAAAGCAGAGATGCAATGGAAATAATACTTCATTTCATTAATGGAGAATACTGAAATATGCTTATAGATAGAAATAACCCAGCTAGGGTGATGGTAGCTTATCTCTGAGAAGAGATGTGTTGGCTACATGCCTCTGAACTGTTTCGAAGTGTCTTTAAAATGAGGCTCGAAGGCCTATTTATTATTGAGAAACAATGGAAAACCCTTCACATTCAAAAACCTAACCCTAGAAGATGAAACACCAAATTGTGGGCCCCGTTTTGGGGTGAGTTGGACAGCCAACTTCCCGGGGTCGTGAATTGGTCGTATTATCTACGTTTGACGCGCATGATAGCCCGTTGGAAAGATCTCTCCGAGGACTACGATGAAAAACACGATTTTTATCAAAAAAAATGCTGGCGTTGGATTTCCAAAAAAACGTCGTTTAGGGCCTCAAAACGGCTGCGGAAGTTTAGGACCGAAAAACTGCTAAAAATAGTAAATTGTGCTATAATTAAGGAAACTGAAAAACTGAAAGAGACAGTTGTGGGGGTCCAAATGGGATAGGTGGGTGGCCACCAACGTCCACCTGGATCATTCCTCCCCCCTTAGGAAGCAATGGTCCCCATTGCGTTGAGTTCCTCCCTGAGATGAGGAAGCTTCTGCTGAGCTGGGTCTCTAGTGAGCTGTTCTGCAATCTCTGATGTGTCCAGAAATGGTGGGAAGCATGGTCGGCGATGGTCCACATTGAACAATCGGTGAAAGCGAAGGAATGGAGGAATGTTGTGCTTCACAGCATTGTTGCCCACAGCCTTGTTACTGGTGTAAGGACCATGTCGAAGCGATCTGGGTTTCTGAAGGGTTCTAGTAAGGCGCTCCCTCTGCAAATGTAACCAAACTTTGTCGCTCACCTGAAACTTGTGTGGTACCCCTTCGGGTAAGGAGAAGTTGTTCCTGTGTTCTGTCAAGAATGTATCCCTCTGTTGCTGCTGCTGTGTGGAGGAACCCTTCACGGGGGTCATGGATGTAGAACCGATCTTCCCCTTACTTTGGGAGCAAACCAGACAGAAAATAAATTTCATAGTTTGTGAGATGAGCTTGCTGGCTTTCTTAACAGTGATCAAAGAGGTGGCGGTAGGTGGGGCTACCTCTGGTATCCTGTATAATGAATTATCCAATGAAATGATGACAACGCGAGGCCTTGACTCATACACAGCATGTCGCCTCCACAAGTATGGCTGGCCTAATAGTACATCACAAACATCCAGAGGTGTAACATCACACAATACCTCGTCTGTGAAGGGATTGATGCTGTAGGGAAGGCAACACTGCTGGCGAACTTTGAGATCTCGTCCTTCGTGAAACCAACCAATACTGCACAACTGTAGGTGTGGTGTAGTTGGTAGGCCCAACCGCTTCACGACCTCTGCTGAAATGAGGTTCTTTTGGCTGCCACTGTCGACAATGAATTGCAACGGTGAACCCTTCACCCACATCTGTGAGTGGAAAAGACGTTCCCCATCCTCTGGATCTTCGGGCTCATTTTTCTGCATCTTGGCAGTAGCAACAGTGGCACTGGGATCCACATCAATGATCTACTTCCCTTTGTCATTCCCCTTGTCGGGTTCTGACTTAGAGTCAGAACATGCATTTGATTCGGAAGCCTTCAACTCGGCCACCAGCGACTGCTTGGTCCGACACTCACTTGTGTTATGAGTGGGACTCTTGTGGAACTCACACCACTTTCCTGTGTCCTTCTTCGGCTTCGTGGTGTTGTTCTTTTCTTGCAGCGTAGAGGGGTTGTCTTGGGTCACCCCGCCTTGGCTTTGTCCTTTGGGCTTCAGATTTGCAGATCCAAAGTCTCGCTTCTTCTGTTTGAACTTTTGCTCGATTTTGACAGCGTATCGGTATGCTGTGCCTAGTGAGGTGATGTTCAAGAACTCCATCTCTTCCTGGATGTATCTGTGTAGGCAGCCGCAGTATTTGAGTACCAGATGCAGCTCAGAATCTTTGATACCGAACTGTGTGCGAAGGGTATGAAAAATATTTGTGAACTCTGGTACATCTTGGTCTCGTCCCTACCGCAGTGTGGTCCATTTGATGTATTTGTCCTGATAGCTTTTTACAGGGTAGTACTGCCTCTTGATGGCATCCCGGAAGTCATTCCAAGTGGGGGCGGCTGAAAACAGTGAGCCTGTACTTTCATCCTTCTACTCGCAGTATGTTTCCCACCAGTCCTTGACGTGGGGGGCTGCTTTGAGAAGAGCGAAAACAATCTTTTTCCCGACTTGAAAATTCATGAATAGAAAAATACCCATCTAGCATATTTAACCATTTATCTACGGCATCTGCGTCTATTTGACCCCCGAAGATGGGGATTTCAAAATTAACTTGTACCTTAAACGGTGTGGCGTTTCCAGAGTAGCTGTTGGAAGCTGATGCGTCGCCTCTGGGTAGTCGCTGAAGGATCTACGCAAAGCTATCCATCATCGCGTTCCTTTGCCACTCGAGGGCTTCTTCGAGCAAGATTCTGATAGGATCTCCTACCCCCTCGTCTTTCTTCTCATATGCCATGGGAGGTCGTCGAGATTTGCGAGGCTTGTCTTGCAAAGGTTCGACCAATTCAAGCCCTAACTCCTTATATCCCGACCTCGTTGGGGACATGCAAAGAAAAACAAAGAAAAAGCAAACCGCTCTGATACCACTGATCCAGATTTAAGCAGGAACACAATAGATTACAGAGATAACCAGAGATACAGAGATGCGATAACCATAAAAGCAGAGATGCAACGGAAATAATACTTCATTTCATTAATGGAGAATACTGAAATATGCTTACAGATAGAAATAACCCAGCTAGGGCGATGGTAGCTTATCTCTGAGAAGAGATGTGTCAGCTACATGCCTCTGAACTGTTTCGAAGTGTCTTTACAATGAGGCTCGAAGGCCTATTTATTATTGAGAAACAATGGAAAACCCTTCACATTCCAAAACCTAACCCTAGAAGATGAAACGCCAAATTGTGGGCCCCGTTTTGGGGTGAGTTGGATAGCCAACTTCCCGGGGTCGTGAATTGGTCGTATTATCTCCGTTTGACGCGCATGATAGCCCGTTGGAAAGATCTCTCCGAGGAGTACGACAGAAAACACGATTTTTATCAAAAAAATCGCTGGCGTTGGATTTCCAAAAAAACGTCGTTTAGGGCGTCAAAACGGCTCCGAAAGTTTAGGACCGAAAAACTGCTAAAAATAGTAAACTGTGCTATAATTAAGGAAAATGAAAAACTGAAAGAGACAGTTGTGGGGGTCCAAATGGGATAGGCGGGTGGCCACCAACGTCCACCTGGATCACTGAATCCAATCTGAAAATCTTAGTTTGGTCCCTTCCCCAAGAAATTATGACTCTTTCATATCTTACCCGTGATTTATCCCTCAAATTCCCCGTGACTCCCTCTTCGCTCCACCTTATCCCCCTGCCTTAGCCTCCTTACTTGCATTTTCCATATCCTGAATCTCACCTCTATCTCCCCTTTGCTGCATTTGATCTATCCCCTATTTTCTCCTGACCTATCCCATGCTGCATTGTGCTCTCGACCATCATTCTTCAGGTTAACTTCTATTATTCTTCACCAAGCTCCCTTTTCCCCTTTCAGTCTAGACCCCTGCTCTTTGGAACAACGCATTAGCAGCCCTTTGTTTTTGATGTGCACTGGTAAATCAGTCTGGTTATAATCAATAGCGAGAAGCGAAGATTGCTTGCACTGTTCTAATCTCCAGGCAAAACTAGATCAAATCCGAGCACACCAGAAGATCTTGGACATCAAAATCGATACCCATGCTCAGATCACCAAGGAGAAACATGAGGCCGACCTCAATCTCTTTCCTCACAGAGTTTCATCCCTTCAAGAGTAGTTCAATGACCTCTCAAACATATGCAATCATGTCCAAGAGTCCATTGACATCCTGAAGTAAATCCTGGAAAAAATAACGCTCCTAGCACCAGCTCAAAAAATTTAAGGAATGCATGTGTTGAAGGCAATACTAAAGAATCCACTGCCCGCCAAATCAGCCATATAAACATTGATTAAGCACGACTTGCAAATTCTACCTTCTACTATTTTAGTTTGTTAGAATCTGCATTAGTTCGGTATTTCAGAAAGTTAAGAATGATATAAGCAAAAGGGATTTTGTTCCTCCTGTTATATTTTCCTACTCTACATCTCATGCATATCACCTTGTAACAATGGAGCTTAGTCCCCCCAATCTTTTTTGAATACAAACAGCAGCCAATTATGTAAAAAAAGAAAAAGTTGTCGTCCCCTGCTTGCCATCAAAGCGGTGTGCCCGATCGAAGGGTCAACATGCTCTAGCATTAGTTCAGATGTGAAATCTGCACGTTGAATTGGAACTTTCTACACCGTGATACAAACATCATGATCACCATACGAAGGGTCAATGGGACGAAGGGTCAACTAAGGGTTTGCATTAATCCTCGTTGACCGAGTCCGCGATATGTCACGCCTTTTAACAAAGGATCATACTATGTTTGGACGATGATGGTTCAAATTTCACAGAGATCATTATTAACTCACACAACAACCTTATCAGGCATGAACCCTTCTTTAGTAGTCTTGTACTCAAAACGACAGAAATAATACTCTGACCCTACCAATTTCAGCTTCGTGTAATTCTTCATCAAGTCATCATGTATCTACGCCACCGATTTCCTAACTAGACCACCATACACATTCACAAGAACCACGTATATGTACATTATATTACAACAATATAATTTAATTAAATTTTAATTATTTTATATAAATTGGTTAATTAAATTAATTAATTTATGTAATTTGATTAATTAAATTAAAATATATATATGGGAAGTCAATATATAAAAATAAAAATTTCCCAAAATAATACCACAAGAGAACTATACATGTTGAGGTAGCAGTGACCAATCACATTTATCAAAAATGACGTGAAGCAAAGTGAAGACAATTCTTCGAGATTAGGGTGAAGAAAACTTTCAACATTGAGCTTTGATGACAAAGATTTTGAACGAAGGGGCAATGTTACGAATATAAATTATATAAAATAAAATAAATGTAAATAATAATGATTATCTGAAATAGTCATTAGTTAAGTGAAAAGGCATGTCTAAAAGACATGCCTAGTCATGAAAGGACATTAGATCCCAGGTTAAGAAAACATATATTACTACATGACAAAAACACACATTTTAATCATAATTGAGTCAAGCCCAACTCCACTATGATTTCATGTTAAAATAGGAGACTAGACATTTGTTACACACCAAGAATTATGGTTGAATTCTTTGTATTAATCAATTATAATGATACATATAATACACCAAGCTTGTTTTTAAGATAAAAAATCTATCTTTAATCATACAATCTCTCAACCACACACCAACTTAGAAACTTAATTAGTTGGAGAATGTATTTCACACCAACTAGATCTAACCGCCTCCGAGAAACTAGGAATAGACTCCTACTCCCACCCTCAACTCCTCTCCATAGAATTTAAACTTAAAACCCTCTAAAAAATAAACCTTACACAAACCAAGTGATCCCAACATAATATTTAATGAAACTTTTCACATAAAAAATGTAACTGTGTAATAACTTATATCATATATGTTGATGTCTATGTATTCACATGTAAAAATATATAATGGGAAGACATAAACATCAGTTACATTTTTGTTTTTATATGAAAAGTTTGAAGACCAAAGTTCCACATCCACACTATGACTACAAGAAAGAGAGTTTCTAGAATTCAATAATTGTTGGGTGTGGAGCCTGATTATCTTCTTTATTTAGAGGTATCGCCGCAATGGGCCCCATTTCGTAATGTGGTGACAACACCACCAATTTATGTGCACTGCCAGGGGGGTCGAGGTGGGGAGCATGACGATTCTTTAGAGCCCCCCCTGGTGGGGGATCGGGGGTAGCTCCCTTGAAGCTAAAAAATAGATGTAACATTGCCTTGTAAAATGTTGTAATTTCATAGTTAATTTGGGTCGTTCATTAGGCAAAAATATGACGATAGAAGTTATGTTCAATTTAGTGTTTTTTGCCCTAGAAGGAAACCCATCACTATATATGAGGGAATTGTATTATAGATATCTATATGTGTATTCTGAGTGAGAAAGAGAGAGGATATTATGTGAGAGCAAAAATGGAATTACAACAGATTTGTCGTAGGTTGTATCTCTTCATTTTGCTGGATAATAAAAAAGGAAGGATTGGTTGTTTCTTCGTGGACGTAGCCCAAATTGGGTGAACCATGTATATATGTGTCTCTCTCTTGTTTTATGCATTTTTTGTGTTTATATTGCTGCAATATTTTATGTGTTCCATTGCTTTCTCTATAATATATAAATTTCTAACAACTGGTATCAGAGCCAAAGGTCTATTTGGCTAATAAACTCATAGGAGAGAAGGGTTCTTGGTTCGATTGGGAGAAATGATGGAAGATCATAGGTTTAGGGTCGAAAAAATTAACAGCCAAAACTACCAACTGTGGAAGATGTAGATGGAAGACTATTTGTATCAGAAATATCTGTACCTACCGTTGAGTGGAAAGACAAAGAAGTCGATGAATATGATAGACACATGATGGGATATTCTTGACAGAAACACACTTGGAACAGTACGGCTATGCCTAGCAGCGTCGGTAGCCTTTAATATTTCAAAGGAAACAACAACATAGGGTTTAATGTCGGCATTGGCCAAACTATATGAAAAACCCTCAGCCTCAAATAAGGTATTTCTTATGAAGAATTTATTGAATATGAAGATGTTAGAAGGTGGATCTGTTGCTGATCATTTAAATGAATTTGATACAGTTACTAGTCAGTTAAGTTCTGTAGGGGTAAATTTTGATGATGAAGTTATGGCTTTGTTATTTCTATGCTCATTTCCAGAAAGTTGGAATGGTTTAGTTATGGCCATTAGTAACTATGTCTCTAGATCTAGTACTTTAAAGTTTGATGATGTTGTTAGTGCAATCCTTAGTGAGGAGATGCGAAGGAAAAACTCTAGTGAGACATCAGGTAATTCTTTGACTACAAAGGCTAGGGGAAGAAAAATGGAAAGAGTAAAGAGCAGAGGATATTGCAGTAATTCAAGGAAAGGTAGATCCAAGTCCATATCAGGGATAGTGTGTTGGAAATGTGGGAAGAAAGGACACCTGAAGAAAGACTGCAAGTCTTGGAAGGGAAAAGAAGGAGACATGCGGCAATAAAACAATCATGAAGCGAATGTGATAGTAATGTGTTGCAAGATGCTTTGATTCTTTCATTAGAAATTATTATTGATGCCTAGGTGGTAGATTCAGGGGCCTCATTCCATGCCACACCTGATAGGAAACATTTTCATGATTATCTTCAAGGAGATTTTGGACAGGTTTGATTGGGTGATGATAAACCCTGTAAAATCATTGGAATGGGTACATTTTTCATAAAACAACAGAATGGAAATCAATGGTTGTTGAAGGAGGTAAGATTTTTTCTAGATCTGAAGAAAAATCTAATTTCAACAGGGCAGTTGGGAGGTGAAGGCTCTGTAGCTACTTTTACAGATAAAACCTGAAAGGTCACTAAAGGAGCCCTAGTAATAGCAAAAGGAGAAAAGGTTGGTACATTGTATTTATGCAATGGTATTTCTAATTATGTTAATGCTTTAACCTCTATAGGAGTAGATACAACATTGTGGCATCATAGGCTTGGGCACATGAGTGAGAAGGGGATGTAGATTCTTCACTCAAGAAATTTGTTTCCAGGTTTGAAGCATGTTGATTTGGAATTTTGTGAGAATTATGTTTATGGAAAACAAAAGAGAGTCAGATTCCTCAAATTTGGGAAAGAAAAGAAGAGTGAAAAATTAGAGCTTGTGCATACAGATGTATGGGGACCTTCTCAGGTATCATCTCTTGGTGGCTCTTGTTATTATGTTACTTTTATTGATGATGCAACCAGAAAATCCTGGATTTATTGTATTCGAAATAAATATGATGTATTTGATACTTTCAAGAAATGGAAAGCTTTGGTTGAAACTAAGATAGGAAAAATGTTGAAGTGTCTCAGCTTAGAGAATGGATGTGAATATTACAACAAAGAGTTTGATAGGTATTGTTTAGAGAATGGAATTCGCAGAGAGAAGATAGTTGCAAGAACACCACAAGAAAATGGTGTGTCAGAAAGAATGAACAGGAAAATCATGGAGCGTGCAAGGTGCATGAGATTGCATGCAGGATTGCCTTTACAATTTTGGGCAAATTCTGTAGATACTGTTGTTTATCTAATAAATAGAGGGACTTCAATTTCCTTGGATGGTGGTATTCCAGAGGAGCCATGGATAGGTAAAAAGGTAACCTACTCATTTTTAAAGACTTTTGGTCGTGAAGCCTTTGTCCACATTAATAAAAAAAATAGAACAAAGCTTGAGGCAAAATCAAAGAAATGTACCTTTATTGGATATGGTGTTAATGATTTTGGTTATCACTTTTATGATTATGAAAAACACAAAATCATTAGGAGAAAATATTTCATATTCAATGAAAATGTTTTGTTATGAAACCAGCCCAAGAAAAGATAGAAAAGATAGATCAACGCCTTAGAATTCAGCCTCTTCGAGGGGGCAACCTCCTTTACATTACATAAATGAACAATTCTTCGATGATACAAATGAAAAGACCTCCTTTCTATATATAGGAGTCTAAGGGGTCATAACATAATCAGAGCCGACATAACAATAATAATGTAAGGGCACAATAATAACAATAGTGGGCTTCTATGGGGCACAATAGTAACAATATGGGCACTACATGGGTACATCAATATAATAAGTGGGTTATACTAATAACAATAAGGGGTTACACTAGTAGTATAGGGGCCTAACATGTTTTATATAAGGATCAGATGTAGGAAAAGGAAAACTGAGAATACACAATGCTTGATGAGATCACAAAAAAAGTGAAGGTGCCTGAAAATTAGAATGATCAACAGCCAGAACAACATCAACAACAAGAACCTCAAACCCCTAAAAGTGGTGTTAGAAGATCTACCAGGATAAGTAGACCCCCTGATCGATACTCTCCTTCATTATATTATGTATTATTGACTGATTCTGGTGAACCAGAATGTTATGAAGAAGAAGTGCAGGTAGAAACCAAGAAGAAGTGGGAGCAAGCCATTAAAGAAGAGATGGACTCCTTAGTACATAACTAGAATTAGGACTTAGTCAGGTTGCCTACAAGTAAAATAACATTGCAGAATAAATGGGTTTATAGGTTGAAGGAAGAAGATGGAGGTAGAAAAAGGTATAAAGCTAGATTTGTGGTGAGGGAGTTTGCACAGAAAAAGGGTATAGAATTTGATGAGATATTTTCTCTTGCTGTTAAAATGAATTTAGTCAGAACTATTTTAAGACTAGTAGCAGTTAAAGATTTGTATCTTGATTGGTTAGATGTAAAGAAAACCTTTCTCCATGGGGATTTGGAGGAAGAGATATATATGAAACAACCACAAGGATTTGAGGTAAAAGGGAAGGATAAACTAGTGTGCAGGTTAAAGAAGAGCTTGTATGGCTTAAAACAGCTCCAAGGTGGTGGTATCTAAAATTTGACAGGTTTATGTATGGACAAGGTTATACTAGATGCCACTTTGATCAATGTGTTTATTTCAAAAGGAAAAAGGATGGACGCTATATTATATTATTATTGTATGTAGATGACATGCTTTTCTTAGGTTCTAACATGCATGAATTAAATGTGCTCAAAAGAAAATTGGAAAACTCATTTGGAATGAAGGATTTGGATGCTACGAAACAAATTCTAGGTATGAGAATAACTAGAGATGGGAAGAATTGAAAACTAACATTGTCTCAAAGTGCATACATACAAAAGGTGTTGGATATATGCAAAATGAAAAACCAGTTAGTATACCTTTGGCTAGCCATTCAACCTAAGTAAGGAGGTGTGTCCCAAGACTCAGGAAGAAATGGATTATATGTCTAAAGTCCCATATGCATCAACAATTGGAAGCTTAATGTATGCATTGGTCTACACAAGGCCTGATATTGAACATGTAGTGGGAGTTGTAAGTAGGTACATGAACGATCCAGGAAAAGAACATTGGATGGCGGTGAAGTGGATTCTTAGGTATTTGGGAGGTACCGCAAATCAAACATCATGCTTTGGTGGTTCAAACATTGCTCTACAAAGATATGTTGATGCAGATATGGCAGGTGATAAAGATAACAGGAGGAGCACCACATGGTATGTGTTTACTGTAGGTGGAATGACTGTTAGTTGGGTTTCAAAACTGCAAAGTGTTGTTTCACTCTCAATGCATAGAAGCAGAGTATGTTGTTGCTACAGAGTCTAGTAAATAAATGATTTGGTTACAAAGGTTTTTGGATGAATTGGGTAAGAAGTAGGAGTTGGTCAGGTTATACAATGACAACCATAGTGCCATACATCTTGTAAATAACTCCCCATTTCATTCCAAGGCTAAACATATATATAACTTAAGTACCATTTCATACGACCAATGTTGGAATATGGACAGTTGAAGCTGGAAAAGATACACACTAGCCAGAATCCTGCAGATATGTTAACAAAAGTTGTAATCAGGGAGAAACTAAGATTCTTCTCGGTTTCAATTGGTCTTCAAGTATGATGATGAAGATGAGAAATATCTAGGGCCAAAGTGGAGTCATTGTCCAACAAATGATGCAATGGTAGAGTTGCTATAATCAGTCTCCAAGTGGTAGATTGTTGAGTGTGGAGCCTAAGTATCTTCTTTATTCAGAGGTATCACCGCATTAGGACCCATTTTGTAGTGTGGCAACAACTCTAACCATTTATGCGCACCGCCAGGGGGGACGACGATTCTTTAGATCCCCCCCTAGTGGGGGATCAGGGGCAGAGCCCTTGAAGCTAACGAATATATGTAAACTTTCCTTGTAAAATGTTGTAATTTCTTAGTCAATCTGGGCCATTCATTAATTCGAATTATGACGATAGATGTTATGTTTAATTTACGATTTTTTTCCGTAGAAGGCAACCCCTCTTTATATATGAGGGAATTGTATTGCAACTATGTATATGTGTATTTTGAGTGAGAAAAAGAGAGGATATTGTGTGAGAGCGAAGAGGAAATTACAGCGAACCTGCTGTAGGTTGTATCTCTTCATTTTGTTGGATAATTAAAAAGGAAGGACTGGTTGTTTCTCCATGGACGTAGCCCAAATTGGGTGAACCACATATATCTATGTATCTCTTTTTTTATGTGTTTTATGTGTTTATATTTTTGTAATATTTTATGTGTTCCATTGCTTGCTCTATAATAAATAATTTTCTAACACTAACGATTCTCATTGCCTAACTAGTATCACGTCGGCTATAAATTGTTTACCATCCAAAGATATTTAAATAACATAACTAGATTTTTTTTTTCGTAGTCTAACAAGGCCACAATTTCACTTACAAAACAATGGAAATTTTGGTAGGATTTTGAAAAAACCTGATGATTGTTTTTCGAAATCCTAGTTACAGTTGTCAAGCTTCAGTATTTTCCATGTGCCCCATGGGTTTTTTATGGTGTTGAATCCATTTACACACTCAAAAAAATGATTCAAACACTCCCAAAATTAGATTTCTTGAATTTTTCTTCACCGAATTCCAACGATAATTTCATTTTCCAGGGGAAATTGTGACCTCAATAGACAACACCTTTATTTTATAGCTCCTTGTAATGATTTGAAATTCCAATTGAAATATAGTATTCACTTCCATTGGATCCAAATAAAATTTGTCTATCTGTCTTCATCAACCAAGCTCACACATAGCTTGCAATAAGAAGTCGAAGTCTATTATGGCAATGTGCTTAAAAAATTGGGGTGAAAATCTCGTTGCTAAGCCAATACCTAATGCATTGTACCTTTTTCCTCTTTTATTCATTGATTATGCCCTAGTGTCAACGCTTGCCTCTTTCCTTCACTCAGGTTTCCAAAGCGTCATAACCTCCTTCCTTCTCATGTCCTTGCCTTTGTCACTTTGCTTTAATTGTCGAGGAAATATAAGTGAGAGAGTAAGAGGCACAATGTGTTGGAAATAATACTGAGAGGGGGGGTGAATCAGTATTATCAGATCAGATAAAACTTTTCAATTTCATACTCAGAAAGATATACGCTACTTCAGTTAAGTGAACCCGCGTGTACACGCTACTGTGTTTATTGCAACTAGCGTATATCAAGAGATCTTATGATTTAGTTAGCTTATCTTCAGTAAATGCATCAGAACATTATTAACCATATTAACAGTAAACAGGTGCAGTATAACAGAACAGATCATCACACAAGAGCCACACACATGAACACCATGATATAAGGTGGAAATCCAATGTGGGTGAAAACCACCTGCTGCAATTCGTCTCTTTCTTCTTTAATAAGAAACTTCTTTTACAATGTACTGGTGCAGTACTTTACCAGCACGCAGGCTACAACCTGCAGAGGGCTACAACCCTCTTAGCTCTTGTACTAGCCGATCCATTTACTAGTACGTAGGTTCCTACCTACAGAATGCTCCAATCTTTACTCCCTTTGCTCTTGTACTGGCTGATATGATTACCAGTATGTAGGTGCCGGCCTACGATCTACTCGGGACCACGTTTCATACATTTTCATACTGGATCCATAAGACAATCACCTTGTAGTACAACCTGCATCATTAATCACTGAAACACTGAAACTCTGTCAACAACACAGTCACCAGAACACAGAGCAGACACAGAACTCTGCAATAACCATCAGACCCATCTGCAACTTCAAATATCAAGCTTTACAATGTACACG
Organism: Pinus tabuliformis; assembly: GCA_031772625.1. Lineage (NCBI taxonomy): Eukaryota > Viridiplantae > Streptophyta > Pinopsida > Pinales > Pinaceae > Pinus > Pinus tabuliformis. The sequence goes on from CM062813.1 coordinate 498,181,015, forward strand.
CTACTTGGATGAACCCAACCTGCGTGTATACGCTCTTTTTCAAAGGTCAACCTGCGTACAGATCTAAAAATATTTCCTTATAACTTTGCAGCCATACCAGACATCAATCATACTATAACACTTATAGAACATTATTTGAGTCAGTATGCAGATCTAGAATAAGCATGATCAACCATATAAATATAGTTCATTTCAAACCATTTGATCCCGATCTCTCCTTAGATCTTGTTCTCTATCAACAGGTGAGATCTCTCCTTAGCTCAGATCAAGCAATGCATCATCAACCCATAACCTGCATACTGGATCTAATACTTCATCAGATATTCAAGACTTTTCAGATACTCTAGCCTAATGATCTTCTTCTCCTTATATAGCATTAGGCCCTCCTCAATACCACGAGCCAAAACCATAGTAATACAATACCATCAACTTCAAAACTAGGGATCGACACGTCTGTCGAGACACCAAGGTCCAAAACCATAGGCACAACTTCCAAGGAATAACCGCCGTGGACCAAAGATAAGTTTTCCACATACACGCGCTTTTACTGAAGCCAACCAGCGTGTACACGCAACTTGGTATATAGCGAACCTGCGGATACGCGACTTGGTATATAGTGAACCTGCGTGTATACGCGACTTGGTATATAGTGAACCAGCGTGTATATATTTTTCTTCATACTTGTAGACTAATGATCAATTCCTTGTTGCTGTCCTTCTGCACTATGATTTGTCATCAGTGTGATTTGCCATCAAGGACAACACTTGTCTCATAATGCCAACAATCTCCCCCTTTGGACTTGATGGGAAAGTTGACTTGTTACACTTAGAACTATCATCTGATTCCTTTGAGCTGTCCTCCATTAGTCACATCTGACATCTCTTCTAAAGATTCATCCAGTTATACATAAGTGAGATATTCTTCTATGAGAGGGTTGCCATCAAGTACAACATATGCATCATAATGCCAACACAATGTATAATATATGCTTTTATGAGTTGCATGGAATCTTATGGAAACATTTTTGGGTTTTTTGGAAATAGTCCATGTCAAGTGATAACAAAGAGTTTGTGACATTTAGGTGAGCTAGGACTTAATGTGTTGGTTTACTATGACAATTAGAAACTTCAAGGTTATGGATTGGATTGAAGGTCCACACGGGATAGAATGAAAAATGAATTTCCCATGGTACTTAAAGGAAATATTAAAGCCACATCATTCATTTTCGCATGGGAAATATGGTTGGCTAGGAACTCAACTTTGTTTGAGGATAAGCCCATTCCCCCTTTTTAGTGTACAACTTAAGGTTTGAATATTTTTATGAGCTTCACATAGGTCAAAAATGAAAAACCACAAAGGATAGTGGTGGATGAAATTATAGACATGTCTAGAAGAGGGATCTACTTTGATGGAGCCTCATAAGGTAACCATCCTATTGGTGGAGTTGGTGAGATTTTATATTTTATATGATGATCATTATTTTAAATTCAAATAAAATTTGAATAGGAGCTTAAACAATATAATTCAATTAATGACACTCAAATTGTTTATATCAATAGTTGTCCCAAAGGGAGTATGAAAACCTCATGGGGAAATCCAAAATTGTTATATAATGGATGAGAGAGGATTGCTTTGTGGACAGCTTATTTTTATGTCCTATATATGTGGAAGTCTCAAATTTGAATCATTTAGAAATGAAAATTTATTTCTTCATGTTTTCAGGGAATGTACTGGAATGTAATTTGATCATAGTTATCATCTGAATCAGTACTATGTACAATAAAACATTCAAAATTAGAATCAGCCTGGGAAACTATGTCCCAGTTAGCTGGGTCATAAGAGAATTTAAAAACTTCTGTAATCTTTTTCTAGATCCCTTTCTTTCCTTTGTTGGGACATTTGTTAGCCTAATGACCAGTCTGACCACAAATTAAGCATTTTAGTTTGCTTACCTGGTTTAGACCTTTTCTTGAAAATAAATCTTGATCTTCCGGTTGTGGTATATTTTGACTGATATTGATTTTTTTTAGTAGAAGGTCTCGACCTATAAGAACACTTACCACTTTGGTATTTTTGAGAACCCTTTATGGAGTGGTTCTTATAATACCCAAAATGATATGTTTTAGTAAAGGAGTCACATATGGTGGGGTTGAAATGAAACCGCTTTTTGACATTCTTACGAGTTTTGTTGGCAGCACATTCATTTTTCAGAAAGGTAAGAATGTGTTGGTGAAGCGCAGCTATTGACAATGTATCTATGGCAATGTGTTGTGCGGGCAATGACTGTTGAACTAATTCAAGTATTTTTCTTGTCATGAAGGCTATGTAGTGCCTGAGATAAGAGACATTATGGTGATCAAGTATTTTATAATAAATATTTTTCATTGTGCAATAATATCTGATAATAAATCTAAATTGCACAATCTTTGACTCATAAACATTCGGGCATAATGTTCACAATCAGAGGAAATAACTCCCAGAAATTCATGTGAGAGATCCATCAAGATAACTTCCAAAGGATCACCATTTTCAAGAATTGATGTTTTCTCTTCTTTCTTAAGCATTTCCCACCATAGTTTGGCATTCCTTGTTATGTTCCATGTGATTAATATGACTACCTCCTGTTGGTATTAAGATACAGGTGTTGTCCTTGATTGAAACTCACTCAGAGGTATGATACAGGTGTTTTCCTTGATGGCAACTCACTCAGATGACAGATCATAGTGCAACAAGTCAAGAGCAAAGAATCAATGATCAGAGATAGGTATACGAGGTTAACCTTGATGAAATTGCGTATACATGCGGGTTAGCATAACAAAAGGTGCGTATACGTACACACGCAGTTTCACAGAAGGAAAGGCCCGCACATGTTGGGAATCTAAGTTTTGGTTTGTGGTATTTGGTCCATGGTATTTGGTCTGAAGTATTGACCCCAGGTATTGGGTCCAAGGTATTGGTTCTACGTGGTTTTGGACCATGGTATTGAGAGAGACCTAAACCTATATAAGGAGAAGATCATTAGGCCAAGAGGTGCAAGTGTGAAAGTGATGAATATTTGATGAAGTGTGAGATCTAGTATGCTAGCTATGGGTTTGTGATGCTTTGCTTGATCTGAACCAGGATGCACCCATGTGGATGATGATGAACGATGGAACGAGATCTTAAGGCCTAGAATGTTTTATCATTATATGGTTTGATCATGGATAGACTAGATCTAAATTATTGACGCATGTTTATTTTGTAAATGTTATGTTCTGGGTATAATTGATTTCTGGAATAGCTGCAAAGTTATAAGTTAGAATTTTCAGATTTGTACGTAGGTTCGCTTTGGTAAAAGTGCGTATACATGTAGGTTGGGTTCATCAGAGTAGCGTATACAGTATGAAGTATGATATTTTGAAGTTGTAGTTGGATCTGGTTGTTATTGCAGAGTTCTGTTGTCTGTTCTATGTTCTGGTGACTGTGTTGTTGACAGGGTTTTAGTGTTTCAATATTGGGTGATTCAGAGATCGATGATGCAGGTGTAGTTGATGGGTGTTTTGCAGTGGTGATTGATTTTGTGCTTCAATGTTGTTGATGGGTCCAATATGAAAATTGGATGAAACGTCGCCTTTAGATTATGGTGTTGTGCTTCAGGAGTATCTAGTCTGAAAATTTATGAAACGTGGTCCCTCGAGGAAGAGAGAAGATCGTAGCCTTTAGTAGGCCGCTGCCTACATACTAGTAAACATATCGGCCAGTACAAGAGCTAGGGAGTTGGAGCTCCCTTCTAGTAGTAGCTGGAAAATGAGTGAAGGTTGGAGCTTTCAGTAGGCCAGCGCCTACATACTAGTAAATGGATCAGCTAGTACAATAGCTAAGGGGGTTGTAGCTCCCTTCCAATAGAAACTGGAGAACGAGAGAAGGTTGTAGACTTCTGTAGGTGGGTGTTTTCGTACTGGTATGAGTCTGTGCCAGTACAAGATTGTAAACAGGTTTTTCTTATATTAAAGAAAACAACAGCAGGTGGTTTTTGTCCCGCATTACGTTTCCACCTTATATCATGGTGTTCATGTGTGCTTCTTATGTGTGATGATCTATTCTATTTTACTGCACCTATTTACTATTCATATGGTTAATGAAGTTCTGATGCATTGATTAAAGATCAACATATGATGGATTAACTGAATCATAAGTTTATGGATATACGCTAGTTGCTTTAAACACAGTTGCGTGTACATGTGGGTTCCCTTAACGGAAGTAGCGTATATGTATCTGAGTATGAAAATGAAAAAGTTGGTGATTTGCTAATACTGATTTACCCCCCCCTCTTAGTATTATTTCCAACAATTGATATCAGAGCAGGTCCTTTGGTAGAAGCTTGATCGCTTGAAGGAGATCCATAGAAAAATGGGAAAGAAAGCACGTAAGAAGAAGAAGACAACTCAAAGGAAGAGGGACAAATTTCCATTAGGTGCAAGCAAGCATTCAGATTTTGAATCACCTCAGATTGAAGATGAACAAGTAAATGAAGCATCAGATAAAATCATAGATCAACAAGATCTATTTAACAAAAGGGAGAGTGCCCTCAAAGAAGAAGTTATCAACTTAGAAGCTCAGCTAGAGTGTGCCTTCAGAGTATGTCAAATGCTGCAGGAGCAGAATGAAGAACAAGAAAATGAGATTCTCAAACTTAGGCAACAAGTGGAAGAAGGAAGAAAGTTTGAAGAAATATTGAAGAAGCAATGTCTGGAAAAAGAATATCAACATCAGGATGAGGTAAATATCTTGAAAGGTAAATTAGAAGAAAAATATAAACTATTACGATTTGAAGATAGTACTAAGATTTTGGATGATATTCTTAGTAGTCAGAGGTCGCCTGCTATAAAAATTGGTCTTGGTTTTTATGAATCCATTAAAGGTGAATCTAGCTCACAAGGTGAGACATGGAACTCTAATGCAAAATCTGAAATGCTCAACAAGGAGATAAGAGGTCAAACCCATCAACAACCAAGGAAAGATAGTCTTCAAAGAAAATATTTGGCTCCTAAATATGGAAGTGATAGATGGTTATTTACTCCAATGAATAATGTTGAATGTTATGTATGTCATAATTTTGGACATGTTGCAGCCAGATGCAGAAGTAGAATGGTTCAAGACCATCACTCAAAAAGATCATCACGTTCCAGGTACTTTAAGGGATATTGTTTTTCTTGCAATATGTTTGGTCACAAAGCTGTTGATTGCTATAGAAGGAATATGAAACATGAAAGATGTTATGCATGTAACAAGATTGGACACATAGCAAAGGAATGTAGGAGAAGATTTTGGGCACCATACCAAAAGGAGCAAACATCATCACAGTTGAAGATATGGAAGAAAAAGGAAGTACAACCAGAAAGATGTGGCATAGAAGAGTATACAAACATGACAGACTCAGAGGAAGTTGAAAGTGTGGAACACCAGTGTTCTAAATCTCATATGCAGCTTTCATGAAGACAAGTCGTGTATATACGTGAGTTAGATCATGCACAGTCGCGTATATGATGTTCTGAAGAAAAGCAGTGGTACAGAAGTCTGATATCGTTCAGTCATTGTTTGATGATGGCATGACACAGGTTCATGGGGAGCATATAGTTCAAATAATGCATTGTTGGCTTTATGGTTAGAAGTCTTTGGTGATGATGCTTATGTGGCTAAATTATATATCTTGCTGGTTTGTCAAAAGAATGGTATTGCAGGTTACAGGGTTGGATGTTGATGCTTATGGTGTAGATCATATATGGTGTATGATAGTTGTTGATGACTATCATGGTCTTGATTAGATTGTTGGTCTTTGATTTGTAACCCCACTATGCATGGGATGGATGATGTAATGTTTCTTATTTTTAAGTCATGTATAAACTTTTGGTATATCCCCACTTGGTTGGGTGGATGAGTCAAAAATGGTGTATCCCCACTTGGTTGGGAGATTGATGTATGTATGAGTCTTTAGGAAGGTCATTGGCAATGTATGTATAGAGTCATGTTATGCTTTTGCAGACCTTGCATGTGCTTAGGGGGAGCATGGATGGATTGGTACATCTTGGCATGTACAAAGGGGGAGCTTAATCAGAAACTTCAGCATGTACTTAAGGGGAGTATGGACAACAGAATGTATATCAAGGATGAGAATATCTTGGTTTTCCCTTTGCCCTTGATGTCAAAGGGGGAGAGTGACTTGGTGTGGTTGTTGCCATCAAGTCAAAAGGGGAAGATTGTTGGCATTAATATACAGGTGTTGTCCTTGATGGCAACTCACTCAGAGGTATGATACAGGTGTTGTCCTTGATGGAAACTCACTTAGATGACAGATCATAGTGCAACAGGTCAAGAGCAAAGAATTAATGATTATTGTTTAGTCAATTTAGTGTTCCTAAATTGATGTCATTAATTGTCAACCTGGGGCTCGTAAGCTGATGAAGTGAAGGTGTACTATATTTACTTAAGCAACCTCTTAGAGCTTTTTGTCGTTTGGGGTGTTGTTTGTGGTTAATTTATCTTCCTAAGATGGAGTGATGTTTTTATAAACAGATGAGTGATGGTGTGTGTAAGGTGAATTCTAGATGAGTGAAGGTGTGTGATTAGTGGTTTCTAACTACTTGCTGAAAAGGAAAAGCTTGAAAGAAATAAATAACTTGAAATGACTTGAAAGAAAAGAACCACTTTCTAATGGCACTAGACACCATTCATGCTGCTGCAAATAAAAGGCAAGAAAATCACTTTAAAAACCAATGATAATGTTTATCTCTTCCTAACTCCCTGCTTCTAACACATAGTACTGTGTAAAACACGATTAGGAAGTAGCTAAAGATGAGTTAGAAAAGTGATAAAAAATGAGAAAAATCTACTTTAAAGACTAGTTATAATGTTTTGCTCTTTCTAACTCTCTGCTTCTATCATATGGTACTATGTAAAGCATGATTAGAAAGTAGTTAAAGATTAGTCTAAAAAGTACTCAAAGCCAGCTGTAAGTTATTAGTATTCTGATCTCTAAAAGATAAACAATTTGTGATAAAGAGACCATTCATATGTTAGCAGACAACTTTGAGAAATTAAACTAAAAATCAGCTATGAAAGTAAAGGCAGCAACTTTGAATCTGTCAACTGAAAATACCATCAGTTATAAAGCAAATACATAAACACAAAAACAATCCCGGGTTAAAAACCTGCAAAAGAACAATACTGATCAGCTTAAAATAAAGGCTGGAAATGAAATAACATGAAAGTGAATCAAGCTGTACATGTTTCAAAGAAAAGAAATGCTGAATGGAAAATAAGGAAATGTTGAACATAAAATACTATACAAGGGCTAACATGAACAGGGGCCCTCCATTCATATAACCCAAAGAAGACTCAAGGAATTGAAAACTTCAGAACAACACTGCTTCTATTACTCCATATGCAGAAAATTACAGTCAAGAGTGCTAGAACAACACTATTAAAACAAAGTCTTGAAATGCACTAAAATGATAACAAGTTCATAAAACACAGCAACTAAAAAGTAACCATAAGCGTACGCAGACGCAAGTTTTTATAGGCATCTGAAAGATGGCCTAATGCGTACAGCTAAAACTTGAAAAATAAACTAACTGTCATGCGTAATTAAGGTTCAATAACACGTCATAAGCCTCGTGGATGAGCTGGAGGTTCTGGTCGTTATGGGCATTGAATCCAGAGTTGGATTATGTCCCCCACAGCCTGCGTAAGACAGACAAATCACCGTTTGAACTGACGTGACCCAACAGCTTACGCATCACCGTTAAGCTGCCTTTGTTGACCGTAACTTGACCCTCGTTGACCGGAGGTACAGATGACGTGGCTGGCTGAACCAATAGCACAGGAACCTCGAGCACCTTGATTCCTAAGTGCCCATGTGGCTCGTTTGGCAAAATGACACGTGGAACCTTGAGATTAACAAAAAGGCCGCGGAATCATCAGATGGCTGCGGAATCATCAGATGGCTGCGGAATTCCTGTAAATATGTCAAAATCTAAACAAAACAGTCACACATTAGCAAAATTCCTTAATCATGCTTAAAGTCATCTAATGCAATGATCTGGGTATGTTTACAAGGAAAATGAGGCAAAAGAGAGAGATGAGTGAGGGAAAACTGTAGGTAATGATGGATAATCAAGTGTAAAGTAGAGGCTCTACATACCCCCACTACGAGGGCATTGCATGTCCTCATGCAATCAAAAACATTGTTCAGTCCACCCGCTGAGATGCCTCTGCTAAGACATCCAGCCTTCTCTTCTTTCTCTGTGTGGCCACATTGACTCTTGGTCTTTTCATCAAACACCTAAATTTTAGATTGATCAAAGCTCTGTTTAATTTCCTGCATCTCTTCTTGAGCTTTTTGTTTTCCTTTTGCCACAGGCCCATATGAAGCATGGTGTTATCTTGGACCATCTTGTCCACATTACTTTGTATCTTCAGTTTTTCATTTTCTTGTTTGATGTGGCGATTTAGTACCTCCAGCTCAAATATTTCCTGCTTCAGTGATTGAACTTGCTGCTCCAAAGGTTGAACAGTGCTTGGACCAGCAGCTGCTTGTTCTAACGTCTCCAGGTAATTATAAACTTTCTGCTGATCTGGGTCAACTTCAGGTGACTTCTTTGGACTGGGTTCATACTGAAATTCGGATCCATGTTCATATTCAGGTTCATGCTCAAAAGGACTTTCCTCACGTGGAGGACTGGTCTCAACATTCTCAGCGTGTGAAGGGCTTTTCTCAAAGTCAGGACTTGTAGCAACCTTTTCAGGTGTGCTCAAGTCAATGATGAGTGACTTTTTATTCTCGGTGGCCCCCACTTTTCTTTGTAACTTGATGCTCCTTCTCACGGTGGTGGTGCTCTGTTTTTCTTTTTGTGCCTTTTGCTTTTGTTTTTCCACCTTCTTGGAAAGGGCAGTTTCATGGAGTTTGGCCATTCTTTGTGCTAAGGGATGAGTATCTTCTTCACTAGAGTTCTCAGGAGTAGCGTAAGTTTCTTGGGCTACAGCTTTTCCTTTATCTTTCTTTTGTTTCTTCCTACTCTCTTTTCTCTTTTGAGCAACTTCTTAGGCAAGTTCTGAAAGGGTTTCTGTGATGATTCTTTGAGCTGTTTGATCAGTATCCACAACAGGCTCAGGATCAATTTCATGTTCAGAATGATGTACATCAGTTTCTTCTTCAATCTGTTCTTGGACAATTTCCTCTTGGACAACAATTTCAGGGGTAGCCTCTTTTCTTTTTCTTCTACTCTTTCTAGGCACAGAGGTTTCTCCTGCTTCTTCAAAATGGTTTCTCACAAGAAATCTCTCCCAGGTATCTCTTTTTGCTTTCAACTGTTCCTCAACTAGCATCTTAACAAGACCATGATGATACAGATGTGATTCAATGTTTCTTGGGTTCCTTTGGACAATTGAACACATTTTTCTAAGACTTGAGAGTAGAAAATATGGAAGGTTAATATCATCTCCTAAGAAATGCATCATGACTTTGGCATGGTAAACATATAAAACTCCAAACCTTCCCTCACAAGTAAAGAATTTTTGCACTAATAAAAGTAAAGTTGTCCATTCTTCCTTGACATAAGTAACAGGAATCCCTTTTGTAAAAATGCTGGTATCCATACCTGGATTCTTTAAGATTTGCTTCCACTGTTGGTCTTGTACTAATCTGTTTTTAAACCATCTTTCTCCAGTTTGTGGGAGTGAAGTGGCCTATGCTATACTGCTCTCAGTGACTGTAAACTTAAGGTCCCCTATTTCCACTTGATTGTCTTTGTCTCTGAAGGAACGTGCAAAGGCCTTCATAACCTCTTTGTGGTAACCTCTGAATTTCTGGATGCATTGGATCCAGTTTGCTTTCTACAAAGCCTCTTTAACTTGAGGATATCCCTCCAGAAATTTTGAACCCTCTGGTTCTACTCTTAAGAGTTTACCCATTGGCTCTATGGCTCTGTTCTAAAACTTTTGGAAAAGAAAAAGGTTACACAGCTTCAACAGTGGCCTTAACACAGTAAATTTACAGCTCTACTATAACAGCCGTAACATACGTTCACTGATACCCAGAATTAGTAGAGAGGAAGAAGTAAAACAGAGTATGGCTGAGGTAGCAGCGTAGTGAGCACAGCGGAATAAGGGAACTGTGGAAATGAAACAACGTGAATGGAATGATACGAGAGTATGAGGGTTATGAAATGATGGGTAGAAACGGTTAGGTCCTTAGGTTTCGGTCATAGGTTCACACTTGGCTGCAGGATTATGACTTAGAGAGACGTAATACAGTAGTCTACGTCACTCAGGTACGAAAACCTTAATGGAAGAGCAACCACAATTGAGTTTCAAAATCGTGATGAACAGGACAGATAAGTGTGGGGGATACGTGGATTTTTGGTCGCATGATGGGAAAGACTGGTAATCATTACATTAAATGGCAAGAAACATAACCCCAGAAACTTTGCAAAATGAGATAACCGTAAGTTTAGGATTTAGATCATACCTCAGATTCGCACTTGGATTGCCTTTGATTATTTTCCACTAACCCTTCATTGTTTTATTGCTGTTGCATGACTCTTTTCCACTTATTGTTGATGACTTCTGAACTGTAAATTTCTTTTCAAACAGACTGTGTTTTTTTTTTTTTATGCAGGTGCAGAGAGCTGCAGAATGACTGAATGGCTGCAGAATTGCCAAACAGCTGCGGAAATTGCAGTGATACCCTCCGGCTGCACAAAACAACTTCAGTTATCTAAAAAAATGACTTTATTGATGGAATGAAATGTAATGAATGGATGGATGGATGGAAAGAAATGAGGTGAAGTGAGAGTGATTAAATGAATGAGATGGTGAATGAGGTGGATGAAATGAGATGGAAGAGAGAGAGATTTTTTTTTTTTTGGAAAACATGAGGTGTCAGGTGACCCTGATTTTCACCTCAGGTTTTCTGCATAAGACTGCCAATCAGAGATTGGTTTTCAGGCTTATACATTTATTCTTTTTTTTTTTTTCAAAAACCAAAGAGCTGATGGAGGAGAAGAATCCTTCTCCACCAACCTGATTGCAGAATCTTCTTTAAACAACTTGACAAACTCTTCTTTTGAGAATGGCTTTTGGTAGATTTTCAAGCGATGGCCATTCACAATAAGAGGAGTATGAAATTCATCAATAGTTTTCACTCGAACTGCTCCATTGCTAAAGACTTCATCAATCTCATATGGCCCAAGCCAATGAGTTTGAAACTTTCCTTTGAAGTCTTTGAACTTTGAATCAAACAATAGAGCCCAATCTCCTTTCTGAAACTTTCTTTCTTTGATATGACGATCATGCCATTTAGATCTTTGGTGCTGAACTAGATCGGTCCTTAGAATTGCATCTTGTCTTATTTCATCTAGCTCATTTAGCTGGTCCATTCTGTGTCTTTGAGCTTCTGAGAGGCTCATTCCCAATTGGACTGCCATCTTGAAGGTCTTGATTTGGAACTCAATGGGGAGCAGGACTTCCTTCCCATAAACAAGTTCATAGGGAGAATGTCCTGTTGTGTTCTTCCATGTAGTTCTATAGGCCCATAAGGCTTCAGGGAGCCTTTCCGCCCAATCTCTTCTATGAAGATGAACAGTCTTGGTGATAATGCCGTCAAGAACTTTATTGGTAGATTCCACTTGGCCATTGGATTGCGGATGGTAGGGAGTAGATGTTGTGTGCTTGATCTTATATTCCTCCATCAGCTTCTCCATCAATTTAGATGTAAATTGGCTGCCCTGATCTGTTACAATTTCCCTTGGGACACCAAAACGAGTGAAAATATCCTCAAAAAGAAATTGAACAACTGAATTTTCAGTGGCATAAGGCAATGCTTTTGCTTCTACCCACTTAGTAACATAATCAGTACAAACCAGTATATACTTCTTTTGCTTTGATGGTGGATTAATTGGTCCAACGAAATCTAGAGCCCATTTCTCAAAGGGTTCGATGCATACCTGAGGCTGTAGAGGCATTTCATTTGAAGGAGTTGGTTTCCCAACTCTTTGGCAGCTGTCACACCTTCTAACATACTGCTTTGCATCTTTAAAGAGAGAAGGCCAAATCCTAGAGAAAGGATTTTATAGGCTGTCCTCTTGTCAGCAAAGTGCCCGCCGCATGGTTCATCATGACATGCCTTAAGGATGTCAGGCATTTCATCTTCCCGAACACACCTTCTGATTATACAATCTGGCCCTGTTTTGAACAATTAATTAGAAATCCAAGAATAATGTGCACTCTCCTGAATGATTTTCCTTTTCTCATTAGGAAATAAGTGTAGAGGAAGCTTCCCTGTAACAAGATAATTAGCCATATCTACATACCAAGGAGTCTTGGTAGTCACTGTAAACAAGTATTCATCTGGAAACTTATCTTCTACTGGAGAATCTTCATTAGTGTTTTGGATTCTAGACAAGAAATCAGCTACTGTGTTTTGTTTTCCAGGTCTATCTAACATAGTAATGTTGAATTCTTGTAAAAGTAAAAGCCATCTTGTAACTCTACCATTAGTGACAGGTTTGTTCATTAAATATCTTATGGCAGAGTGATCAGTATGGACAAAGGTTTCATAGCCGGTTATGTAGTGTCTAAACTTGTTGATTGCATGTACCACAGCTAAGAACTCTTTTTCTGTAACAGTATAATTTAACTCAGTGGGAGTCAAATTCTTACTTGTGTAATAAATGGCATAAGGGATCAAATCCTTTTGTCCCAAAACAGCTCCTAGAGCTGTATCTGAAGCATCAGTAGAAATGTGGAAAGGGAGTTTCCAATTTGGCCCCCTTAAGATGGGTGCTTCAGATATTCTAGTCTTTAAAGCTTCAAAGGCGGATTGACACTCGGGATCCCATTTGAACTCACAGTCTTTGGTAAGCAATTTGAAAAGAGGGGATGCTATCTTAGTGAAGTTTTCAATAAATCTTCTGTAATACCCAGTAAACCCAAGAAAACTTCTAATATCCTTCTGGCAATTTGGAACAGGTAACTTAGAGATGACTTCAACTTTGGATCTATCAACCTTAATCCCATCTCCTGAAATATGATGTCCTAAAACAATCCCTTCAGTAAACATCATAAAACACTTTTCATGACTTAAAGAAAGATTTGTTTCCTTACATCTTACCAGTACTTTTTCCAAATTTTCTAAAGCTTCTTCAAATGTATTACCATAAACTGTGAAATCGTCCATGTATACCTCTACAAAATCATGAATCAGATCTGAAAAGATTCCTAGTACAGCCCTTTGAAATGTAGCGGGTGCATTGCACAATCCAAAAGGGAGTACTCGGTAGGCAAAAGTTCCCCAAGGACAAGTAAATGTGGTTTTGTCTTGATCTTCAGGTGCTACCTGAATTTGATTATACCCACTAAAACCATCCAAGAATGAGAAATACTTTTTACCTGCTAAAGTGTCTAGTACCTGATCAATAAAAGGTAGAGGGAAATGATCCTTTAAGGTTGCCTTGTTCAATTCTCGATAATCAATGCAAAATCTCCATTTACCATTCTTTTTGGGCACTATAACCAAGGGAGAAACCCATTGGCTATCTAAAATGGGGTAAATGAAGTTTACCTTGAGCAATTTCTGGAGTTCTTCTTTCACGATTTCCCTAAGGTTTGGATTCATCCTTCTTTGTGGTTGCCTAATAGGTCTGCTATTTTCTTCAATATAGATGTGATGAATACAAGTCTTAGGATCGATTCCTTTCATGTCAGTGTATTCCCATGCAAAGGCAGTGGAATGTTTTTGCAACAGTTTAGTTAATTCTTCTTGTTGTGGTCTTCCTAAGTTTTTGTTAATGCTCAATGTTTTTCCTGGAAGGATTTCAACTGTAGAACTACCAAACTCTTCCATTGAGAAGAGAGACATCTGTCTAGAGGAGAGATATTCAATGTCTGCATCTAACTGAAACTCTGTAGAGTCATATTCTAAAGGTATTTCAAAATTTTCTAATGTATTTAGAATCTGACTATCCTCACTGATTTCAGAGATGGTTAGAACAAGTTGAATAGTATCCTCATCATCAACCCACTCATCTTCTCCTATTTCTGTTATTTCCTTTGCTGGAGGATACAAGTTGAATTTCTTGGTGGAATTACCATATGATATATACATGTCCCCAGACCTACAACTTATGAAAGCATCAGCTGTGGCTAGCCAAGGTCTTCCTAAAATAAGAGGATGTCCTCCTAGATTGTTCTTGGGAGTTAAAATCATAAAATCAACTGGATATTCCCAAGAATCTAGAGAGACTGGAATATCTTCCAATACACCATCAGGTTTAATGATTGATCTATCTGCAAGCTGCAACAAAGTAGGTGTAAAGAGAAGGTTAGGAAGCTTTAACTGATCCATGGTCTGTCTACTCATGATGTTGATAGCGGCTCCTAAGTCAATCAAAGTATTTGGGATTTCAACCCCATTAATATGAGTTTTGACAATAGGGCTACCAGGATCCACATACTTTTGCATGGTAATCTTACCCATCATTATGTCTGCAATTTTTCCAACTAGATGTATCCTTTTAGTATCTCTGGTTCTCTTTCCCGTTTTCTTCAAACTCAACTCCTTTATTGTCTTCGCTAGAATGGGAATTTCCTTAATGGCTTGTAACAAGGGAATCTTGATATAGACATTCTTCAATTCATCTACGAAATTATAGTCAGGCACCCATATTTTCTTTTCCACTCCTTTGTCAATTTGTAATCTTTCAGGAAAAGGAGGTGTAGCTAAAGGTGTAGGTTGCTCAACTATGGGAGTTGTATAGGTTGATTCTTTTTCTTTTTCTTTTTGGATATTTTGGTTTTGAAGTGATACTTTAGAACCTTTATTGACTTTGAGAGATTCTTCCTCAGAAATGCTTGGTTGTTGAACACTTGTAGAAGGTTGATCTAAGATTCTACCTGATCTGAGTTGTACTTCATTGAGAGGAACAACCATATAGGTAGGGAATGGTTGACCTTCCATCATGTAAGAATTTTGAGGGTTCCTATTATTTGGATTTGGTAATGGCTGAGAGGGAAGTTGATTTGATTTCTGCTGGGATTGAAGTGATAGTTGAGAATTTTGATTTGGTGGAGGAGGTTGTTGTTGTTGAGGGTATGGCAATGATAGTTGTTGACCTTGGTTTGGAAGTTGTGGGGCTTGCTGATTCTGAAATGATTGAGGATATTGATAGAATTGAGCAAATCTCCCATAAGGATTTTGCATGCTTTGCATCCATGCTTGAAAAGCATTTTGAGGTTGAGGCCAAGGTTGTTGCCAAGGATTCCAATTTGGTTGGGATTGAGAATTCATAGAGTTGTTAAACCCTTAATTCTTTTGTCCTTGCCAAGGTCTCCTTGCAATAAAACAGAGAGATTCAAGTGTATCTGGATCCTCTTGAAAGACTGCTTTGAGGCCAGGAATTGAAGGACAATCCTTGGTCTCATGAGTTTCTGAGCAAATTACACATGTTTCTACAACGTGTGCATCTAAGGGACATTCCCTTAAAGCATGTTTCTTTCTGCATTTCGGGCAAAAGATAGCCAAAGCCTCAGCTTCTGCTTTTTGTTTATTGTGTATCTTAAGGGTATCAAGTTGTTCACTAAGACTCCCTAAGATGTCAGTTTTAAATTCATCAAGCATACTGCCGATTTCAGCCCTACTCACTGATCCTGTTGCAGATTTATTTGCCGTAAGGAGAGAAGGATCTCTAGGCCCTTTTTGAATTTTTGATTTGCCTCTTGAGAGATGGATACAAAGTTCTGCTATATCATTGAGTGAAAGTTGAGAAATATCCCCTTCCCCATCATGTTTAAGATGTCTATCCATTCATCCCTAATGGCTTTTAATAAGAGGGCTTTTAAGGTCTCTTCATCCAAGGTGCTCATTTTTGCTCTTTTCAAGTTATATTGAAATCTCTCAAGTAAATCTTCTAAGCTCTCATCTTCTTTTTGTATCATTTTAAAAACCTCGTCCTTGTGATTAGTAGGCATACAATAGTCCAAATACCTATCCAAAAATGTCTGTTTCATTTCATCCCAAGTCCTAATGGATTGAGTGAGTAACCCCATGAACCATTTCAAGGCTTGATCCTTCAGTTTTGAAGGGAACAATTTGAGTTTCTGGGAGTCATCCAGGTAGTCATAAGTTCGACACACCACTTCAAACTCAAATAAGAATGTTTCAGGGTCCTCAGTCCTTAACCCATGGAAGTTAGGGAGGACAGATGGTGATATGTTTTTCATGGTGGCTCGGGAATCCTCATTAACAATGGGAAACCCAAATGAATTATCCCCATCTCTATTTCCTCCTCCAAGGGGACCTCTTCCTCCATTATTGTTATTGTTGTTTCCTCCTCCTCCTCTGCCTCTACCTCTACCCCTACCACCTCCTTCTTCCTCTGCCATGATGATTCTCCTAGGGATTTCAAAATCTTCTGGTTCCTCTACAAAAGGTGAATGAGAAGAGATTTCTCCTTCTTCTTCAGATGATTCCAATTCCTCAATTACAATTGGTCTTTCTGTAGGAGAAAGAGAAGAGTCTCTTCCTGGTTCAAATTCAATAGAAGGTGTAGGAGAGTCAACTCTTGGCTCTTGAATTCCAGGAATTCTAGGACTAGGAGTTTCGGTTGGAGATAAGGGGGGTGTCTCTTGTCTATCCTTTGAAGCAGATGGACTTGTAAAAATTGAACTTCGAGCTCTAGCTAAAAACCTTCCTCTAGAATCTCTAGCTCTATGCATGTCATTTTTTATTATTTTTCTTCAAGTCAAGTTAATAGTTCTTTTTCTGATCTTCCAGTTCACTCTAGGTGCAAGAAGAGAGCATACTCAAGAAACTATCAAATCAATAAATTTCTCTTTTCTGATCCTCCAAATCACCTTGCAGTGCAAGAGGAGAGCATACTTTGATAGGTTATCAACTTCTTTCCTTGAAATTTTTATGTTTTTTTTTTTTTAAGAATATGGCTACTTAATTTCGCTTCCCTGGCAACGGCGCCAAAATGTTTAGTCAATTTAGTGTTCCTAAATTGATGTCATTAATTGTCAACCCGGGGCTCGTAAGCTGATGAAGTGAAGGTGTACTATATGTACTTAAGCAACCTCTTAGAGCTTTTTGTCGTTTGGGGTGTTGTTTGTGGTTAATTTATCTTCCTAAGATGGAGTGATGTTTTTATAAACAGATGAGTGATGGTGTGTGTAAGGTGAATTCTAGATGAGTGAAGGTGTGTGATTAGTGGTTTCTAACTACTTGCTGAAAAGGAAAAGCTTGAAAGAAATAAATAACTTGAAATGACTTGAAAGCAAAGAACCACTTTCTAATGGCACTAGACACCATTCATGCTGCTGCAAATAAAAGGTAAGAAAATCACTTTAAAAACCAATGATAATGTTTATCTCTTCCTAACTCCCTACTTCTAACACATAGTACTGTGTAAAACATGATTAGGAAGTAGCTAAAGATGAGTTAGAAAAGTGATCAAAAATGAGAAAAATCTACTTTAAAGACTAGTTATAATGTTTTGCTCTTTCTAACTCTCTGCTTCTATCATATGGTACTATGTAAAGCACGATTAGAAAGTAGTTAAAGATTAGTCTAAAAAGTACTCAAAGCCAGCTGTAAGTTATTAGTATTCTGATCTCTAAAAGATAAACAATTTGTGATAAAGAGACCATTCATATGTTAGCAGACAACTTTGAGAAATTAAACTAAAAATCAGTTATGAAAGTAAAGGCAGCAACTTTGAATCTGTCAACTGAAAATACCATCAGTTATAAAGCAAATACATAAACACAAAAACAATCCTGGGTTAAAAACCTGCAAAAGAACAATACTGATCAACTTAAAATAAAGGCTGGAAATGAAATAACATGAAAGTGAATCAAGCTGTACATGTTTCAAAGAAAAGAAATGCTGAATGGAAAATAAGGAAATACTGAACATAAAATACTATACAAGGGCTAACATGAACAGGGGCCCTCCATTCATATAACCCAAAGAAGACTCAAGGAATTGAAAACTTCAGAACAACACTGCTTCTATTACTCCATATGCAGAAAATTACAGTCAAGAGTGCTAGAACAACACTATTAAAACAGAGTCTTGAAATGCACTAAAATGATAACAAGTTCATAAAACACAGCAACTAAAAAGTAACCATAAGCGTACGCAGACGCAAGTTTTTATAGGCATCTGAAAGATGGCCTAATGCGTACAGCTAAAACTTGAAAAATAAACTAACTGTCATGCGTAATTAAGGTTCAATAACACGTCATAAGCCTCGTGGATGAGCTGGAGGTTTTGGTCGTTATGGGCATTGAATCCAGAGTTGGATTATGTCCCCCACAGCCTGCGTAAGACGGACAAATCACCGTTTGAACTGACGTGACCCAACAGCTTACGCATCACCGTTAAGCTGCCTTTGTTGACCGTAACTTGACCCTCGTTGACCGGAGGTGCAGATGACGTGGCTGGCTGAACCAATAACACAGGAACCTCGAGCACCTTGATTCCTAAGTGCCCATGTGGCTCGTTTGGCAAAATGACACGTGGAACCTTGAGATTAACAAAAAGGCTGCGGAATCATCAGATGGCTGCGGAATTCCTGTAAATATGTCAAAATCTAAACAAAACAGTCACACATTAGCAAAATTCCTTAATCATGCTTAAAGTCATCTAATGTAATGATCTAGGTATGTTTACAAGGAAAATGAGGCAAAAGAGAGAGATGAGTGAGGGAAAACTGTAGGTAATGATGGATAATCAAGTGTAAAGTAGAGGCTCTATAATTAGAGAGAGGTATATGCAGGTTAACCTTGATGAAACTACGTATACATGTGGGTTAGCAGAACAAAAGGCGCATATACGTACACACGGAGTTTCACAGAGGGAAAGGCACGTACATGTTGGGAATCTAAGTTTTGGTATGTGGTATTTGGTCCATGGTATTTTGGTATTGGTCCATGGTATTTGGTCCAAAGTATTGACCCCAGGTATTGGGTCCAAGGTATTGGTTCTACGTGGTTTTGGACCATGGTATTGAGAGAGGCCTCAACCTATATAAGAAGAAGATCAATAGGCCAAGAGGTGCTAGTGTGCAAGTGATGAATATCTGATGAAGTGTGAGATCTAGTATGCTGGCTATGGGTTTGTGATGCTTTGCTTGATCTGAACCAAGGATGCACCCATGTGGATGATGATGAATGATGGATCGAGATCTTAAGGCTTGGAATGTTTTATCATTATATTGTTTGATCATGGATAGACTAGATCTGAATTATTGACGCATGTTTATTCTGTAAATGTTATATTCTGAGTATAACTGATTTCTGGAATAGCTGCAAAGTTGTAAGTTAGAATTTACAGATATGTACGCGGGTTCGCTTTGGTAAAAGCACGTATACACGTAGGTTGGGTTCATCAGAGTAGCATATACAGTATGAAGTATGATATTTTGAAGTTGCAGTTGGATCCGGTTGTTATTGCAGAGTTTTGTTGTTTGTTATGTGTTCTGGTGACTATGTTGTTGACAAGGTTTCAATGTTTTAGTATTGGGTGATTCAGAGATCAATGATGCAGGTGTAGTTGATGGGTGTTTTGCAGTGGTGATTGATTTTGTGCTTCAATGTTTTTGATGGGTCCAGTATGAAAATTGGATGAAATGTGGCCTTCAAATTATGGTGTTGTGCTTCAAGAGTATCTAGTCCAAAAATTTATGAAACGTGGTCCCTGGAGGAAGAGAGAAGATCGTAGCCTTCAGTAGGTCAACGCCTAGGTACTGGTAAACATATTGGCCAGTACAAGAGCCAGGGGGTTGGAGCTCCCTTCCAGTAGCAGCTAGAAAACGAGTGAAGGTTGGAACCTTCCATAGGCCACCGCCTACGTACTAGTAAATGGATCAGCTAGTACAAGAGCTAAGGGGGTTGTAGCTCCCTTCCAATAGAAACTGGAGAATGAGAGAAGGTTGTAGCCTTCTGCAAGTAGGTGCTTGTGTACTGGTATGAGTCTGCACCAGTACAAGATTGTAAATAGGTTTTTCTTATATTAAAGAAAACAACAGTAGGTGGTTTTTGTCCCGCATTGGGTTTCCACCTTATATCATGGTGTTCATGTGTGCTTCTTATGTGTGATGATTTGTTCTATTTTACTGCACCTGTTTACTGTTCATATGGTTAATGAAGTTCTGATGCACTGATTAAAGATCAACATATAATGGATTAACTAAATCATAAGTTTACTGTATATACGCTAGTTTCTTTAAACACAGTTGCGTGTACACACGGGTTCCCTTAACTGAAGTAGCATATATGTATCTGAGTATGAAAATGAAAAAGTTAGTGATTTGCTAATACTGATTCACCCCCCCCCCCCCTCAGTATTATTTCCAACACCTCTTTCCATGAAGATTTAATGTTTGCTTTCTTCTGAGAAGCCCATGCATTAATCTGTTGCAAGAGAGTTAATGTATGATCCCTATTTAGACATTCAAAATTGACAAAGAAAGTATTGTTTTAATTTCAAAATTTTGTTTGGACATTCATATCATCTCTAACTTCTGCAGAGGTAAGATGTTGAGTCCAAGAATGGAATGGACTCTTTTTATGATGAGAGCTAACACCACCTTCTGATGACTTTGCATATTTGTTAGAAAATATGAAAGAACTTGTTCTTTTCTACTTAGTTGTAGAGGATCCACCTTCCTCCCCTGACTGGCTTGCCATCTTTATTTCTCTCGTGTAAAATTATGAAATTTTCCTTTTTCAAAAGGTTTAATTTTTCTCATGATAAATCGCTACCCTTTGCTAATTGATCATTACCCTCTGACCAGTTGCATGCTTCTATTATTTTATTTTTTGCTTTATGTTTATGACTACTTTGGACATATGGTCATTCCAACTACTACACTTTTTTAATATTTATTCTAGAAGCTTTGTATCTACGGCCTGCTTTGGATAAAATTTCCCGATATAATTCAAACATCCTAAAAATCTTTTCACAGTCTTAACATCTGGAAGATAGTATGGGAAATTTGATAAAGAATTCAATACATGTGGTTGTAATTCTATTTTCCCTTGGGATATGATTAATCCAAAGTACTCAATCCAGATTTGTGCCATGATGAACTTATTTGGGGAGGCAGAGAGAACTAGACCATGCTGGAAAACAACCTGATAAAATTTCTCTAAGTGTTTCTTGTGTTCACTAATATCTTTGCTGAAAATTAACAAATCATCTATGTAGACAATAATAAAAGAATAATCTTTGAAAAGATATTCCTTTCTCTTTTGGAATTCTGATGGAGCATTCTTCAAACCAAATGGAATAAATTTCCATTGAAACTGTCCTCCAGGTACCATGAATTTTGTTTTATATCTATCCTCATCATTAATGCCAATTTGCCAAAACCCACTTTTATGATCAAACTCACTGAACACATTTGCTTTGGCGATCTTTGATAACAATATTTATTTATTAGGTAGAGGATATTTAATGGGCACAAGAGCTTCATTCAGAGCCTTTTAGTTGATAACTAGCCTCTTTTTACCACGTTTTTGTTTTTAGTGCTTGTTGACATAAATGTTGTACATGCCCAAGAACTCTTGCACGGTTCTACCGGGTTTCTTTCTATCAAACTATTAATTTCTGCTTTGCAAAGCTCTTGTTCGGATGGGCTAATGTGATTTTTTGATTCCTTTTGTGGTTTAATAGAGCATTCTTTTTGGAATGGAAATGAAACAAAATACTTTTCCCTGAACCCGAATGCGTCAGGGTGTTTTGCTGTACAATCATTTTTCAATTTGTTTACAATATCAGACAAAATGGCAGGGCCATGGATTTTTGCATGTTTGACAATTTTTTGGATCTTGGAAATATCTATTACTGCTTCATCAAAATTGCTTACCTCATCAGGTTTTATCATGAGTGTGTATTTACTCTTAGCAGGGACTTGCACCTTGTCTCCTTGAATTCTGAAAATTATTAGATTCTTTTCAATGGTGATTACCATGAGTTTCTTCATAAAATCTTGTCCAAGTAATATATCAGCACCAGTATCATAATTATATAAGGTGACATATACTTCTTGTGAACTTAAGAGTATGGGGAAGGCTGAAGCAATATATGGGATTTTTATCAGTTGGTTGTTAGCTTCTCTAAACTAGACTTGAGTGGGTTTCCAATAGTCAGTAGGAGTGGCCTTGAATTTGCAACAATTGCTTATAGCTCCAGTATCAATCTGAGCATCAAGATTATATTATTTGTAGCCTGACACTTTTATTTTTACTGGGATGACCATCCTATCATCAATACCACTGATGTCATGAATGTTTTCATTACTGTATTGATTAGATGATAGTAATGGAGTTTGAGAGGAAAGGAAAGTAGATGAAACAAACTGTGAATTCAGATTATCAAGTTCTTGCATGTTGTCTTGAATCCATTGTGCAAGCTGCTTCCTTTGGTTTCTATCTCTTTGGAGATCTTCTTCTACCCCTTTAATTTTATCCAATAATTTTTTTGCATATTATCTGTGGATTCTTGTGATGCTTCTGGTGTTATATGCCAATCTGAAATCTCAAATTCTTCTCCATCAATTATTTTGTGAGGAATAGAAGCATGCAATTGGTCAATCTTTTCTTGGAGATGTCTCCGAGGAATAATCAAGTTGGGATGAATAGAGGCCTTTTGTCTCTAGTTTTCTTCAATTTGGTGTTGGAGATCGTAAAATGAAAACGTAAAACAATTAGATAGATATGTACATTTGTTGCTGTCACTATTATAATCTGAAAGAGAAACATTTTGGAATTTTTCATCAATTTCATAGCTATTATCTGAATCAGTACTATGTACAGAAAAACATTCAAAATCAGAATCAATCTGGGAAACTATGTCCTAGTCAGCTGGGTCATAAGAGGATTTAAAAACTTTTGCAATCTTTTTCTGGGTACCTTTCTTTCCTTTGTTGGGACATCTATTAGCCCAATGACCAGTCTGATCACAAATAAAGCATTTAGATTACTTAGCTGGTTTATACCTTTTCTTGAAAATAAAACTTGATTTTCCGATTGTGGGAGATTTTGACCGATATTGCTTTTTCTTAGTAAGAGGTCTCGACCTACAAAAACACTTACCACTTTGGTATTTTTGAGAACCCTTTCTGGAGTGGTTCTTATAACACCCAAAATGATATGTTTCAGTAAAGGAGTCACATATGGTGGGGCTGAAATGCAACTACTTTTTGACGTTCTTGCGAGTTTTGTTGGTAGCACATTCATTTTTCACAATGGTAAGAATGTGTTGGTGAAGTGAGGCTAGTGAAAATGTATCTATGGCAATGCATTGTGCGGACAATGGCTGTTGAACTAATTCAAGTAGTTTTCCTGGCACGGAGGTTATGTAGTCCTTGAGATAAGCCACATTATGGTGATCATGGATTTTATAATAAATATTTTTCATTGTGTAATAATATTCTTATAATAAATATAAATTGCACAATATTTGACTCATAGACATTTGGGCAAATGTTCACTATTAGAGGAAATAACTCCCAGAAATTCATGGGAGAGAGCCATCAAGATAGCTTCCAACGGATCATCATTTTCAAGAATTTTGGTTTTCTCTTATTTCTTAAGCATTTCCCACCATAGTCTGGCATTCCCTATTAGGTTCCATGTGATTAA
Organism: Pinus tabuliformis; assembly: GCA_031772625.1. NCBI lineage: Eukaryota > Viridiplantae > Streptophyta > Pinopsida > Pinales > Pinaceae > Pinus > Pinus tabuliformis. The sequence continues at coordinate 498,204,700 of CM062813.1, forward strand.
TATGACTACCTCTTTCCATGAAGCTTTAGTGTCTGCTTTCTTCTGAGAAGCCCATGCATTAATCTGTTGCAGGAGAATTAATGTTTGATCCCTATTTAGACAATCAAAATTGATAAAGAAAGTATTGTTTTGATTTCCAAATTTTGTTTGGACATTCATATCATCTCTAACTTCTGCAGAGGCAAGATGTTGAGTCCAAGAATGGAATGGACTCTTTTTATGATGAGAGCTAACACCACCTTCTGATGTCTTTGCAACTTTGTTAGAAAATATGAAAGAACTTGTTCTTTTCTGCTTAGTTGTAGAGGATCCACCTTCATCCCCTAATTGGCTTGCCATCTTTATTTCTCTCGTGTAAAATTCTGAAATTTTCTTTTTTCAAAAGGTTTAATTTTTCTCCTACTAATTCGGTACCCTTTACTAATTAATCATTACCCTTTGACCAGTTGCATGCTTCTATTCTTTTATATTATGCTTTATGTTTCTGACTGCTTTGGTCATCTGGTCATTCCAACTACTAGACTTTTTAAACCTTTGTTGCAGAAGATTTGTATCTACAGCCTGATCTGGTTAAAATTTCCTAATGTAATTCAAACATCCTAAACATATTTACAAAATCTTAATAGCTGGAAGATAGTCTGGAAAAATAGATAAAGAATTCAATACATGTGGTAAGTGTTCTAGACTCGAAACATAGACATAAAAATGAAGACCATGTAAAAGATATCAGAACACCACATATTATTATTATTTTGCAACAATGGCTAAAATTTTTCCAACTTAACTTTCTGGAAACAAAACTACTGTACCTTAACATAGGAGGACCAACATGACCAACAATCATATCATCCCATTCAGAAAAGGTTGCACCAACACAAGTTTCAGTGAGATCGTATCCCTGACCAATTGGTACCCTGGATTAAAATGAAAGATGTGAACATAGTCTATTAGTCTCCAGTTGTTCTATGAGTACAATAATTTTGTCTAGATCCAACTAAAGTTACATAAGAAGTGACTGACTCTCAATAGGGGAAGGCTCTCTCAGTAGGGAAGGCTCTTCCGAAAGTGTCAAGCCAAATACTACCATGCTTGCAAAAGGAATGAGGAATTGTCAGCCTCATTACAACTCCAAAACTGGCAGAACATTGCACTCAAATGTCTATTTAATAAATTGGATTATATTCCATAGAATTTGATTAAGTCTCAACTGTGCTCAAACCACACTACTTATGTCTACACTTTTGCCTATGCTATACTACTAGTGTTTTTTCATAACCTTGCTCAAAATATTTTTCTGGACCAGAGCCTATATGATATACATATATTGAGATATGGGTATGGGAACTTAACTTATCAAAACTACGGGGAATGGAAAAACATAGTAAAACTAAGAACTAAAATCTAAATCAATTGCAAATGTCAGGCTAGATTCTACTCTTGGCAAAGAGAAAACAATTATGAAGCTGACATTCAGAAACATATTTGCGAGTTCATTCACATCAATCATCGCATTTAAAAAATCCGTGCTCAAAGGTTTAGTAACTAGCAACTGTAAATAACTGATGCGGGAGCATAAGACTTAGAGGGGAAAAATCTTCCAAATTATTCCAAAAAATCCAAAAAAAAAATCTACAGGCAAGGGAGTGGGGTCCTTTAGCCTGCAATTTCTATGCTTTCTTAGTTAAAAATAGAATAAATCCTAGCAATAAATCATTCTATTTGTAATAGAGCTTTTCAAGCTTTAAATCATCCTGTAAAGCATGCTTTTCTTTGTATTGGATAAGGACCGAGAGGGCCTATCCTTAGATAAAAATAAAAAGCCAGAAAAGCTCTCAAGGAGAGAGAGAGAGGAGCGATGCCAGAAGTATCATTATGGAAGTACCTCTTGGTGTTCTAGAGAAAAATCGATGGTATTCGAACGATGTCGATATATATATATATATATATATATATATATATATATATATATATATATATATATATATATATATATATATATATATATATATATATATATATATATATTGTAACTATTTTATATAATGGAGAGAATCGTGTTCAATGTGATTGATATACATTTGTGTGTGCATTTTATAAGTAAGTCAAATCCAAACATGCGTGTGTTGTGAGCTTGTCAATCTACATCGATCCTTCCAGGGTTGATGGCGAATTATATATTGTTTACCTATTGCTGTTCTTTGAATGCAATTATGGTTTGAATTTGTGTGTGATGACGGATTGGGTTAATGTTAACAATGGACGAACATGTTGCGCAGAATAATGCCAACGGCCCAAAAGATCTTGCCGATGTTTAATTGCAGTTTCTACCAATACAAATGCAGAGTTTTATTCTGGATATATTGGCCGCCAGTACAGACACTTCTTCTAAAACCTTAGAGTAAACAATGGCGGATCTACTGACGAACCCTCTAGTGATGAAGAAGTTTTAGGATGAACAGGAATGTATCGTGGATTGATCGCACGGGTTACTTACAAGCTGTGGCAAACACCAAGGATTTTGAAATCGAAATTTTGATTCAGAGATTTTCCGAGGTCGACAGCGTTTAATGGACAACCTTGTATATATATTGTTCGGAGGGAGTGAACACTATGGAGAGAGATTTTCTATTTTGTGCTGTATTGGAATATGCATGTGCTTATACCCAGGCACGTCTATGTTAGTAATCACAATTTTTGAATCAGAGTGCCCAACGACGGCCATAAAATCAGGATAATTTGTATTCAGTGTCAAGCTATGAGTCAGATAACTCTACTGTACAAAATGGCGCGGCATGGATTAATTTATGTTATATTTGAAGATCTGTATAGTTCCCATGTATTTGTATATGGATGGTCCGATATTTAATACAGATCCACATTTAAAAAGTTCAGAATGCTTCCATTGGGACTTGTGGGCCACAAACCACAGGTCCAGGTTCGAGTTTTTAAAGGAATTGGGATTTTGGGGCCACCCCAAAGTCTCATTTCCATCAGTTGGTATCAGAGCCATCAACTGACATTGAATTGAATCTCAGGAGCAGAAGAAGGATGGATTTCAGAGTTGGAAGAGGACGAGGACGTGGTGGAAGAGGACGACCTACTGCAAATGCTGAACTAATGGCAACCGTAGAAGAGCTGAGAGATAGAGTGGATGCATTAACTTCAGATAGAAATATAGATGATGGAGACGTCAGTGAGCCTGAAATTGAAGCTGCTGAAGAGGAGGAAGCTGTACAGGTTACTCCTGAGATGAGGTTCTTTTATTCAGTGTTAAAATCAATAGCCAGGCCATGGAACCAATTAGTACTGGTATATCAAGGAGGACTGAACCCAGAAGAATTGATTGACTGGATTAATAGCATGGAGAAATTCTTCGATTACGAAGAAACAAAAGATGAGAAGAAAGTAAAGTTTGCTGTCACCAAGTTAAAAGGCCACGCAGCACTCTGGTGGGATGGTGTGCAGGCGGAAAGGAAGAGACTCGGTAAGCAGCCAATCAAGAACTGGAGCTGAATGGTAGCAAATTTAAGAGGTAAGTTCTTGCCAAGTAATTATCAACAAACATTGTTTAGACAAATGCAAAATCTTAGACAGAGAACTTTAACAGTAAAAGAATATACAGAAGAGTTTTATAAAGTGAGCATAAGAGCTGGAGAAGCCCAAGACACAGATGAGAAGGTGGCTAGATATCTGAATGGCCTTAGGATGGACATTCAGGATGAGATAAGTCTGTTGTCTCCTAAAACAGTAGAGGAAGCTTATCAGATAGCGCTGAAAGCTGATAAAAAACTCATAAGGAAGCAGTTTGCCAGAGGGAGAGAGACTTTCAGAGGTAAAGGAAGTCAAGGTGGTAGAGGAGGATCTACAACACCTAAAGAAGGAGCTAGCAGTAGCTCAACCCAACATGCACCCACAGGAGGTGATGCAAGAGGCAGAGGGAGTTTTTCTAGAGGAAGAGGAGGCAGAGAAATAAGATGTTACAGATGTAACAAGCTGGGACATAGAGCTTTTGAGTGTCCAGAGAATGCAGACACAAAGCAAAGGAATGCAATTGTTGCTCCAGCTGAGGGAGAGATGCCAGTGGCAGCGGTAGCAGAAGAAGAAAATTTACCAGAAAGAGGAGAATCTCTGGTAGTTAATAAAGTCTTACTTAAGCCAGCAAAGGAGATGACTGAACCACCACAAAGGAAAACTTTATTCAGGACAGTGTGCAAAGTCCAAGGGAAATGTTGCCAGATGATCATTGATAGTGGCAGCACTGATAATTTGGTCTCTACAGAGGTAGTGGAAAAATTGAAGCTGAAGACAATGAAGCATCCAACACCTTATAAGGTGTCATGGTTGCAAAAGGGGCATCAACTGTTGATAAGTGAACAGTGTGAAGTGGAATTTCAAGTGGGCAAGTACAAAGATGAAATTGTTTGTGATGTGATGCCTATGGATGTGTGTCACATATTGCTTGGAAGACCTTGCAGTATGACAAAGGAGCCATACATGATGGAAAAAGAAACACCTACAAGTTTGGAAAGGATGGTATCAATCATATATTGTTGCCTCTGCAAGAAGAAGATGAGCCGAGACAGAAGACTAATTCAAAAACCCTGTTACTTGGAAAAAAGGAATACCTGGAGCAGATGATAAGTATACCGTTGAGTTGTGAAGAGGAGATCATTGATGATTTCTTGAGTTACTGGATAAATCCAGACCAGCTGGATAATGTAGCTGATAGTTTTGATATGGCTACAGGGGCTGAAGAAGATGTGCAATCTTGTGAAGCTGCTACGGCACAAGAGGAAGTTCTTAAGGATGTAGAAGAAGTAGATCAGTCTGTAGCATGGATAAGTGAAGCAACAGTTGAGACTGTTGAACTCTGTGATTTTCAAACTGACAGTTTGTGTGTGAATGCAGGGACTATAAGTGATGATGAAATGCTGCAACAATGCCATAAAGAAATTGCATTGTTGGAATACTTGTTGGAGAATCCAAGGTATGACAGGGAGATTGCAAATGAAAGAGTTCAATACAGTGGGCAAGAGCAAGAAGGCATCATTAAAACAGATGGTGCGGAAGGAAGACTAATGGACAGTCTTATGAATTTTGCTAAGAATTCGAATCAGCATGCTGATATGCTGACAGAGGAGAAGGAGAAAACAGAGCAACCATTTGAATTATTGCCAAAAGGAGATAAGGCACAACAACCTTATGTTTTTAATTTTAACAAGTGTTTTGTGAGTGCAGGTGATGAAGAAGATAATCCATCACTTGGAATTGTCTTGAGGGAAGAAGAACTGTTGCAAAAAGAAGATAAGACAGTCATGTCTCATATGCAGAAACTTGTTTCTATGGGTGACAATAAAGAGTTGGCTTGCCTAAATAGCCAAGAGAAGACTGGTATGCAGAATTTTGGAGCTGCTACAATGTTAGAAGATGAGGTTACAATGTTTGAAGGACTTGATTTGATTGAGAAAATCAATCAAGATGATGGTGGACAATTACTGAAGATTTTCAAAGAGGAAGAAGAAGGTGGTGAGCCAAAGAATGTTGCAGAGGGTTAGGAAGTTTGGGAGGAAGCAACATCTATGGCGGCAGTGGCGGAAACATCTATGGCAGTAGCGGTAGCAACATCTATGGTGGCAATGATAGCAACATAAATGGCGGCAACATCCATAGTGACAGCTAGAGCAGCATATGGGATGACATTTATAGTGCCAGTTGAGACAACATTGACAGCAGCAGAAGAAGCACTGAATCCTTATGGTTTTTATTCTAAAAATTGTTCTGTGAATGCAGGTATTGTTGCCAGTGAGGAACATTTGACTAAGTTGAGAAGTCAAATGAAGGGAAAAGAAGTTCTCTGTTCCAGAAGACAAGAGGGTGTGGATGATCGGGTGGCAGTCAGAACAGAGGCCAGCATAGAAGCAAGAAATCAGCAAGTGACAGTACAGATAGAGAGAGTAAAAACTGAGCAAGCTGTCTTAACTCAGCAGACAGCAAGAAATCGACAGCTGGGAGATTTATTGGACCAAGAGATTGAAAGCATCAGAAAACTAATGATGACAGTATCCCGGAAGAGGTCAACAACAGTAAAACAAAGGAGAAGCAACAAAAGAAAGATAGCAGAAGATTATGAAGGCTTAGTCAGTGCGGCGATGCAGCATAAAGTGTGGAGACCTGGAGAAGAACAACAAACAGAAGCAGTGACAAGTGGAAAATGGCAGCACAAGATATGGGATCCAGGGAAACATAGATCTGAACACATGATCAGGAGATCATGAAATTTTTCTACCTTGGGAGTCTGATGCGGGAGCATAGGACTCAGAGGGGAAAAATCTTCCAAATTATTCCAAAAAATCCAAAAAAAAAATCTACAGGCAAGGGAGTGGGGTCCTTTAGCCTGCAATTTCTATGCTTTCTTAGTTAAAAATAGAATAAATCCTAGCAATAAATCATGCTATTTGTAATAGAGCTTTTCAAGCTTTAAATCATCCTGTAAAGCATGCTTTTCTTTGTATCGGATAAGGACCGAGAGGGCCTATCCTTAGATAAAAATAAAAAGCCAGAAAAGCTCTCAAGGAGAGAGAGAGAGGAGCGATGCCAGAAGTATCATTATGGAAGTACCTCTTGGCGTTCTGGAGAAAAATCGATGGTATTCGATCGATGTCGATATATATATTGTAACTATTTTATATAATGGATAGAATCGTGTTCAGTGTGATTGATATACATCTGTGTGTGTGTTTTATAAGTAAGTCAAATCCAAACATGCGTGTGTTGTGAGCTTGTCAATCTACATCGATCCTTCCAGGGTTGATGGCGATTTATATATTGTTTACCTATTGTTGTTCTTTGAATGCAATTATGGTTTGAATTTGTGTGTGATGACGGATTGGGTTAATGTTAACAATGGACGAACATGTTGCGCAAAATAATGCCAACGACCCAAAAGATCTTGCCGATGTTTAATTGCAGTTTCTATCAATACAAATGCAGAGTTTTATTCTGGATATATTGGCCGCCAGTACAGACACTTCTTCTAAAACCTTAGAGTAAACAATGGCGGATCTACTGACGAACCCTCTAGTGATGAAGAAGTTTTAGGACGAACAGGAATGTGTCGTGGATTGATCGCACGGGTTACTTACAAGCTGTGGCAAACACCAAGGATTTTGAAATCGAAATTTTGATTCAGAGATTTTCCGAGGTCGACAGCGTTTAATGGACAGCCTTGTATATATATTGTTCGGAGGGAGTGAACACTATGGAGAGAGATTTTCTATTTTGTGCTGTATTGGAATATGCATGTGCTTATACCCAGGCACGTCTATGTTAGTAATCACAAATTTTGAATCAGAGTGCCCAACAACGGCCATAAAATCAGGATAATTTGTATTCAGTGTCAAGCTATGAGTCAAATAACTCTACTGTACAAAATGGTGCGGCACGGATTAATTTATGTTATATTTGAAGATCTGTATAGTTCCCATGTATTTGTATATGGATGGTCCGATATTTAATACAGATCCACATTTAAAAAGTTCAGAACGCTTCCGTCAGGACTTGTGGGCCACAAACCACAGGTCCAGGTTTGAGTTTTTAAAGGAATTGGGATTTTGGGCCACCCCCAAAGTCTCATTTCCATCAATAACTACAAACAATAGAACATTTATAGGTAATTAGAATAGTATAACAGTAATTTATAGGTATCTATTTTTACAACAAAGTTAGCTCAAGTTTGTTGGGAAGTCTATTAGGATAGTTTAACTTCCTTAAAAATGGTTTTCTTTCAATTTTTTCATGAAATTTGAATGTATAAAGATTAACCCCACACATACCAATTAATCTATAACTTATAGTTATTTAAAAAAAAAATTGAAATAATTAAAATATCATTTAAAGATACATAAAAGGCTTCCAAAATATAAACCAAAACTTGTTCTACCTTGATTTATCTCATAGAAAAACCTTGATGGTTGTTGGTAGCATACTTTCCTAGCTTATGTTGTTATATGTTCATTTATGTTTCCTTTTTCATTATGTGTAATTCACTTTGCTTCCCTATTCGCTTGGAACATGGGTTAGTATTAGCTTCTTAAGATGAAGAAAAATACACTTAATTGAAGGTTCTTGTACTTGCTCTTTTCAAGTAGAATTTGTTTTTTGAGATACATCTTTTTCATTTCTATTTTGTTGGGTGCATGAAATTGAAGATAATTAGAGTGTTGGCATTGATTTGTCATTTATTTTTGGTGTTCTAATTTTAATGTTATTTTGTTGCTAATTAGGGTGTTGGCATTTCTTTGTCATCTATTTTTGGTGTTTTAATTTTAATGTTATTGGGTTGACTTGTTCTACCTTGATTTATTGTGTAGAACAACCTTGATTCTTCTTGGTAACACACTTTCCTTGCTTCTGTTTTTATATGTTCATTTATGTTTCCTTTTTCATTTTGTGTAATTCACTTCAAGCTTCCCTATTTTCTTGGAAAATGGGTCCTATTATCTTCATAAGATGAGGCAAAATAGACTTAATTAACGGTTGTTGTATTTTCTCTTTTCAAGTAGTAGTTTCTTTTTGAGATACATCCTTTTCATTTTTATTTTGTTGGGTGCATGAGATTGAAGCTAATTAGAGTGTTGGCATTTCTTTGCCATCTATTTTTGGTGTTTTTATTTTAATTTTATTAGGTTGCTAATTAGAGTGTTGGCATTGCTTTGTCATCTGTTTTTGATGTTTTAATTTTAATGTTATTGGGTTGACTTGTTCTACCTTGATTTATCTCGTAGAACTATGGTCCAAATGCACCAAAACACTTTGAAGAGAAGCCCTACGATTATCAAGAGCCCCTACTCGATCAAAATGTTCTATCCTGAGAATATGGGCATATGATGCAGTGCCAAAGAACTAGAAATGATGCACCTATCATTAATGTTAGTATCATATCCCCATCTTCTCAGCACATAACATTTTAATCAACAAAATGAAAATTTTGATCAACAAAGAGGATACCAATGTAAAAGAAGACATGTTGATTTGTAAGTAAAGAAAATCTAGAAATTATTCCAGAAGGGACGCTTGGTTGAAAGAGTTGATGGCTGCAAGTTAATGTTAATTATTAATTACCCATTTATAAAGTCCTAGGCACCCAATCTTGAATGATTAGATTAATTAAATATGGATATGTGAGATCCATAACTTCTCTAAAAGACAAGAGGTTGTCCTTGGAGGTGGGAAGTTGAGCTCATAAATGAGCTTAGTAATTACCTTACCTACTAGGTGAGGTGGAGGTAGTTACTTAATACCAATGGTAGGAAAATAGGGGTAATTATTCTTTTTGGGGTCTTTTGAAAAAAAACAAGGGAGAACACTAGGAAATTGTGGATACACACAAGGAAGAGGACAAAAAAAAATTGCAGAGATTTTGGCTCGAGAGTGGAATTTTCCTAAGGAGAGGAAAACATTCTATGGTTGGGAAGAGCTAAAGTGCTTTTGTAATACATCCAGAATTTATTTGATCAAGTCGGTACTGTGAACTCAACTTTTTTGACTTGTTTAAAATTCTTAGTTTATGACTCCTTCTCCTTATTATGGTTGAAATCGGAATTTTGCATGAATATATTAGAGAAAACTAGATTGACTTTTTTACTATAGAATTGTATGCTTTGATAAATAAAATTTATTTTTACTTGTGGTTTTCTTTTAAAGAGTTTATTGTTATTGTTATTATTGGTCTAAATAATAAAAAATAAAAAAGTAGAAAAAAATCTAGTTAATGATGTTTATGCAATAGTAAATGTTGTAGGAATAATATAAGAAGCCTTCAAAATAGTTTGCAGTTTATATATTTATCTTCTTATGAGTTTATCAATCTATACTGTAAGTGTCTAGTACAAAACTAACGAAAGAAAAATAAAATAAAATCATGTATAGGTATTAAGCATAAGTTTACATTAGAACAAAAAAAATATAGTTCATAACTTCCTATCTTCTTTTCAATACTTGTTTATAGAGAATAGAATGATATATTATAGAGGGAACTTCAAGTGTGAAGTTACAGTAAAAAAAAATACATTATTTTCACTAGTATATATACGAAAAATTTATTACAAGAATATTTATATGTTATTTTTAATTTAAAATAAATAGTCTCATGATAGTAAGGGAGGAAAATAAAAATTAACAAAACAGTGAAAGTAGAATTTCATACAAGAAATTATTCATTGTAACTTTATGTACAAATATATTCAAATACATTTGACATACAATATTTACTCATGGAAAAATACTTGACAATAGAATCTATGTAATTGTTGGGATAAAACATATGGGTAGAGAATTTGCCTATGAAATTTATGTATTAGAAATAAAAGGAAATTGCCTATGCAAGACAGAGTGGTACATGCATAAGGCAAACACACATAAACTCATAAAAAACATAGTACAAGACCAAAAGTCAAATTTGGTAGTAAGAAATATTTTAAACTTCCAAATTATTGAATTTCAAGCCATATCTTTAGAACATTCAATATCAAGTTGTTAAAAACCCATATGAGGTAGTTCGACCGACCTGGTACAAGAAAGATTCCAGTATAATATTGACCAGAAGGAGTTGCGTACCAAAATTAATTGCATCGGACATAATAGAGAATTTAATTATAGCTATAGCCATATGTTTGATGTATAAAAATAAAAATCAAAAACTAGTTAGCAATGATCCATAGGGTGAAAAAGAAATCTCATAGAAAGGATTATTACTAAATACTGAAGTGTAAATGTTTAAAAGAAATATTTACCTGATGTGAGTGTCGAATTGAACTTGGGTTCCTATATTCACTACTCTTGTTCGTATACAAACGCAGAAAGGTGAGTACTAGTTGAACTACATAACCGATTACAAACCAAAAAAAAAATTGTATAGAGTGTATAAATACATTCATTACACAAAGTGAGATATTATTACTTAAAAAAACCCTCTAACTAAAAACCAAAGAAAATTATTCTGAAAATTTAGAGGTATTCCGGTAGAATTATTTTAACAGTAGCGTTGAACATAATCTCCTAAAATTGTTTTGTAACTAAAAATTATTGCAAATATGGAGGAAAATATTTAAGTCTTGTTTTAACAATAAAGTCTTCAACAAATAAAAACCCATGAACGATAGGTCAATCAAATATGATTACTTAAGAAAGGAATTTGACTTGTGTAAATGATATCTTTGTCCTCATTTGTTGGAAAGGAAATTCACTCACAAACACTACAAGAAGAAAAACCTTGTCAACAAACCCATACCAATGATGATTATGGTATTTGTGTGCAGACAGAGGGATTTTTACTACAACAATCATAATAAATCAATAAAAAATAGTGGTATGTTAATATATATAAAGAAACTCGAATTTAATATTTAAACCAAGAACCCTAATCAAAGGATGTAACATAACAACAAATACATGTACATGGAATTAACATGCCATTAGCATTAAACTGCAAAGACAATAATAACATTGTTGCTTATAAAATACTATGCAGAGAATAAAACCTTCACAAGGCTCGGGTAAACAAGAAGTGAAGACAAAAACATAAGTAAATGTTAGAGGAAAAATAATAATTAGAAATTACAAGAGGAAAATATGAACTAGTGCTCAGTACATGTGAAGATCACCATGAAATTCTTAGTTTGAGCAACATAATGAACCAAAGTAAAAAATCATTTGTAAATAGCATTCGAAACAAATAATGTAAAACTTTCGGTTGGATCTAGAGTCTCCCAAAAAATTATGGTCTCAGAATGCTTCACACTTATAGAGAAAATGTCGAAACCTTAGGGTTCTTTACCTAGTTTAGGAAGAAAGAACTGGTAAGAGGAGAAAAAATATAAGAGCGGTGTAAATGAACAATGAAAAATGGCATACATAAACCCTTATCAAATGATTACCATCGATTGGCATTACAATAAAAGGTGATTGTCAATCTAAGGGTTTGATTTTGAAACCAACACATGGAGACAAACCCTAGACTCATCTCTCTCAAGGTTTCCGTTGTATATCCAAACAATAAACCACATTCACAAGGAATAGTGTTACCCAAAGGTTTAAAGGAATGGATAATGTAACATTTATGGCATGTAACCTCTTATGCACATAGACATTAAACTTAAGTATCAAATAAATGATGAATGAGGTTCATTTTTATATAATGTTTAAAGCACATAGGTGTTAAACCAATGTATCAACAAAGATAATCAGTACCTGAAGGATGTGACTATAACACATAAACAATCTTATGAGTATGTTACTTATAGGACGTGACATATAGAATACTTTTTTCACTTAATTAAAGGATAAGAATAAAAAGTAAAAGATAATAAACTTATAAATATTGAACAATAAAAAAAAGTAGTTTTATGTATGAAAAATACAAGGAAAAATTACCAACTCTATTACCAACATGTACAAAAATACCATTGTTTTTATGGTAAAATGTTAGTATTTTTATATTAAAAAAAATAGTGAGATTTGAGGATGCATTACAAGTGGTATCAGAGCCATAGGTTTTAACTTTGGGCTTCTTATGGGTCCTAAAATGAAAATTCATTTTTGTGTGATATACAAAGTTGAACAATTGGGAATATGGTTGAAGATATAAATGTAAAAAACTTTGTAGGATCTCCCAGAGAAGGTGAGGAGCACAACACTAAATAGGGAATGTTGGGTGGAGGAAATAGTAGTGCAAAGAAATGTGAATATGAAATATTACAAGTCATTCACAGTTTGAAGGCAGACTTAGACACCATTAAAGCTAATAAGGAAAAATTTTCCAAATCAAAGGGAGGAGCAAGAAAATATTAATGGTTATATACTCATAAACTTAGAAGGAAAAAGGAGTAGCATAAGATCTAAAGACACTCACAGGAAAATATCTAAAAGTGAAACTACTAATAGAACCAACTCCATAACTTCTAGTGAAATCCAAACAAATGAGTCTAGTGACCAGGGAGAATATAAATCAGGTAGTAGTACCTCTATGCCTAGGAAAAGGAGGTCTACCTCTCAGTTGCAAGGAGAGTTTAAAAATATTAGCCCCCCTAATTTTGACGGAGAATTTGAAGAGGGAGAAAAATCATAGCTTTTGAATATGTTGAGGTACTTTGAATTCTATAACTATCCTAGCAATGTGAAGGAAATACTAGCCACATGTCATTTAGCTAGAAAGGGAGATTTATGGTGGGAAGAAAACAAAGTTGTAAAAAGGACTACAAGAAAAAATTGGACATGGAACTTGTTCAAAAAATAATTCAAAAAGAAGTGTTTGACTTAGAGGTAATTTTATAAAAAGGCTAGATAGTTTCATGAATTGAAACTGGGACAGTCTACCATGAATGAGTTTGTTAATAATTTTATGAGTTTATTAAGATACGTACCTTATTTTGAAGAGGAGAAAGAAAAAATACAGAGATTTATCATTTGGCTACCTTTTTCATACAAAGAAAGGATTGAATTTAACAACCCAAAGACCATGGATGAGACCATCAAAAAGGAAAAGTTATGTTTCAATTAAAGTAAACAAAAAGGAGAAAGTTCTAAGGGATGGGTGACAAAGAAACATGATAGATTCAATATTAAGAAAAAGGGGTTTAATAAACATGACTTTTCTAAGAGTATACAAGTAGGAAACTACAACAAAAACGTCAACCAACAAAGTAATTTGGGGCAAAAAGGAGGATCAAGAATAGAAAACAGAAATATTAGTCAATTAGTAAAACCACCAATAAAATGCTTGGATTGTAGTGAAAATCACTTTTGGAGATATTGTCCATAAAATACATTAAATAAGAAAGCATCATTAAACAATATTCAAGAAGCATCTACTATAAATGACATTTCATGTAAGATAACTAGAACCAATGTTGCATTGGATGGGAGGTAAGCAGATCATCGTTCCACCATGTTGGAACTTCAAGATAAAATTCTTGAAAAATAAGTGTATGTACTTATAGATCCATGATCAACATTAAGTTATATTTCCCCTTATGTATTTCAAATATGTAATCTTGTAAAAGAGAAACAAAGAAAGACTTGGTTAGTACAGTTGGCCACGAGTACTAAAAGAAAAGTGACTGAAATACAAAAAAATTGCATAGTAAATATAAATGGAATGCATACCAAACTAAATTTGAATATATTACCCTTGGTATATTATGATTTTCTCATAGGTATGATTGAAATCACATATAGTGATATTAATTGTTTAGAAAAGTCTTTTACCTATATTGATGATGAGGAGGAAGCTTACATGGTCGAAGTAATAATGAGAAAGATTTATGTCAGACAAATATCTACAGTACAAATGAAAAAATATGTTACAAAAGGATGTTAAATGTTCAAAATCCAAGTGCAAAATATTTTTCATTAGAATAATATCCTATATTGGAATAGTACAAGAATATTTTTCCAAAATAAATACCAAGACTTCCTCCAAGGAGGGATATTGATTTTACTATTGATCTTATACCTGGAGTTATTCCAATATCAAAGGCCCCATATAGAATGAGTATTCCTGAGTTAATGGAGTTGAAGATTAAGTTACGAGAACTTTCAGATAAAATATATATAAGGCTACATATATCTCCTTGGGGGGCACTAGTTTTGTCAAAAAGTAGGATGGTACTCTTTGGTTGTGCATAGATTATAGACAACTTAATAAAATGAAAAATAAAAAACAAATATCCCTTACCTAGGATAGATGAATTATTTGATCAAGTTAGAGGAGCTTCTATTTTTTCTAAAATCAATCTACGATCAAGATACCAATAGATAACTAATAATGAAGATATTCATAAAACAACATTTCACACACGTTATGGGCATTATGAATTTGTGGTACTTCCATTTGGATTTACTAATGCACCAACTACCTTCATGTGCCTTATGAATAATGTACTTAGACCATTCCTAGATAAATTTGTAATTGTATTTATAGATGATATTCTGGTATACTTGAAGAGTAAAGAAGAGCATGACCAACATTTGCATATGGTCCTTCAAACTCTTAGAGATAATGAATTATATGTTAAATTCAACAAGTGTTCATTTTACCATAAACAAATTCATTATCTAGGACATGTAATATCAGAAAAAGGAATTGTTGTATATCCGGAAAAGATAAGGCAATAATGGAGTGGTTGATACCTAAAAATGTAGAGGAAATTAGATCCTTTATGGGATCTATAGGCTACTATAGGAGATTTATAGAAAGATTTTCCAAAATTGAATATCCGATTACTTCTACTTAGAATAAAGGAATCAAGTTTGAATGGATTCAAGAGTTTCAAGACAACTTTGATAAGTTAAAACAACTCTTGACCACAACTCCAATTTTAAAATTGGTTGATCCCAACAAGGATTTTGTGGTATGTACAAATGCATGTAAGGAAGGTTTAGGGGGAGTTTTAATGCAGGATGGTCATGTTATTTTTTATGAATCTAGAAAGCTGAAAGAGCATGAGAAAAACTATGCTACTCGTGATCTAGAATTAGCAGTTATCATTCATGCATTCAAAATGTGGAGAAGTTATCTCATAGGAAGAAAATTTCAATTGAGGACAAATAATGTTAGTCTCAAATATCTATTTGATCAACCTAATCTAAATTATCTACAAGCAAGATGTTTAGCATTTAGTAGTTAATATTATTTTGATATTACACATATTAAAGGAAAGGAAAACATAATATTTCATGCTTTCAGTAGAAAACTTAATCAAATATGTCATACATCAGCAGCCAGTTGACAACAAACTTAATAGATGAAATCAAAATGGCTACAAAATCTTACTTTGAATACCTGAAAATAAAGGAAAAAGTTTAAAAAATTGAAACACTGGACGAAGAGGGGAGTGATTTTTCAATAGAGAGCTAAGACATATTTTTTTTTAAAGGAAAAATTTATGTGTGTGATGATATAAATCTGAAATATTTTTCTTTAGACGAGTTGCACAAAATGCCAACAGTTGGTCATCCTTGCTACAAAAAGTTGATTACTGTGTTGACAAAGCAATTTTACTGGCCAAAAATGAAATATGAGATAGAAAAATATGTGGCTAAATGTCTTGATTGCGAATATGTTAAGGCTTCTCATCAATAACCTGTAGGGTTGTTGCAACTGCTACCTTCTAGAATGGAAAGGGGAGACAATTTCAATGGATTTCATTACTGGACTACCGAAGAATAGGAGGCAACATGAATCCATTATGGTCGTGGTTGATAAGATTAGTAAAGAAACACACTTTATCCCTGTAAAATCTACTTTTAAAGCAATAAACATTCCAAAAATATTCATTAGATAATTTTCAGACTCCATGGGATACCTAAAATTGTAATCTCAGATAGGGATGCAAAGTTCACATCCAAGTTTTGGAAAGGGTTTTTTAAAGGTATGGGAGAAAATTTAAACTTTAGTACATCTTACCATCCTCAAACTGATGGCCAAATAGAAAGGACCAATCAGATATTGGAGGATATGTTAAGGATGTATGTTAAGGACAAACAGACTAAATGGGAGGATTATTTTCACTTAGCAGAATTTGCTTATAATAATGGATACCAAACCTCCTTGAAAATGAGCCCTTTCGAAGTGATGTATGGAAGAAGATGCAAAGTACCCCTAAGTTGGGATCATCCTAAAGATAGATTAGTGTTGGGGCCAAATATGTTAAAGGAAATGGAAGAAGTGGTCAAGCAGGTTAAACATAATTTGAAAAAAATCCAAGATCACCAAAAGAGATATGCAGACTTGAAAAGAGTTCAGAAGGAGTTTAATGTGGGATATCATATGTATTTAAAAGTTAAACCCAAAAAAATCACACTCGGACTTGGCAGTTATGCCAATTTATCACCTAGATATTATGGACCTTTTGAGGTGTTAGCCAGAATTGGACCTATGGCTTATCAGCTAGTTTCATTTAACTTTTTTTTTAAAGTATGTACATGACCCATCTCATGTAATTGATTAGAATGTCTTACATGTGGAACCAAAGGGAGAATTCCTAACAAAGCCCCTACTTTTTTTTGGGCAGAGGGAAGTCACACTCCAGAATACAATCATACCTTAGGTAAAGGTACAATAGAAACATTTTGGCCCTATAGAGGCTACTTGGGAACTTGAGAATGCTTTTAAAGAAGCATACCCATCCCTATTTTAACTGATAGAAAGACACCGGGACAGTGTCAAATTCAAGTGGGGGAGAGTGTCATATATCTTAACTTGAAAAAGTTTTATTGTATGTGCTGTAAATATATGTAATTGTGTGTGGGTAATTATTTCTGGAACAAGATATCATTAGTTTATTACTAATGAACATGCAATTTTTTTTTAATTATTGTGTTGATTTTAAAATAAAGAAAATCTAGAAATTATTATAGAAGGGACATTTGGATGAAAGAGTTGATGGTTGTAAGTTAATGTTGATTATTAATTACCCATTTATAAAGTCATAGGAACCTAATCTAAATTGATTGGATTAATTAAATACGGATATGTGAGATCCATAACTTCCTTAAAAGATAGGAGGTTGTCCTTAGAAGTGGGAAGTTGTGCTCATAAATGAGCTCAGTAATTACCTACCACCTGTTGAGTGAGGTGGATGTAGTAAGTGGGAAGTTGTGCTCATAAATGAGCTCAGTAATTGCCTACCACCTGTTGAGTGAGGTGGATGTAGTTACTAACTACCAAATGGTAGGAAAGAGGGGTAATTATTATTTTTTGGATCTTGTGAAAAAATAAGAAAAGAGAGAACACAGGGAAACTATGGATACACACAAGAAGAAGGACAAAAAGAAAAACTTGCAGGTATTTTGACTCAAGGGTGAATTTTTCATAAGGAGAGGAAAAAATTATATGGCTAGGAGGAGCTGAAGTGTTCTGTAATGTTTTCCAGAATTTATTTTGATCAAATTAGTACCCTGAACTTAAGATTTGTGACTTGTTTAAAATTCAGAGTTTTTGTCTCTTTCTTCTTATTATGGTCGAAATCATAATTTTGCATGAATATATCGGAGAAAAGTATATTGACTATTTTTTTATAGAAATGTATGCTTTGATAAAGAAAATTAATATTATTTTTAGTTATGGTTTTCCTTCAAATAATTTATTGTTACTGTTATTATTGGTCTAAAGCGAAAAGGTAGAAATGTTTACGTAGTAGTAAGAATTGTATAAGAAGCCGTCAAAATAGTTTGGGGTTTATATATTTAAGTTCTTATGAGTTTATCTATCTATATTGTAAATGTCTTGTATGAAACTGACAAAATAAGCAAAATTTTGTACAAGTAGTAAACATAATTTTACAATAGAACATAAAAACATAGTTCATAACTTCTTTCCTATCTTCTTTTCAGTACTTGTTTACAAGGAATAGCATGATATATTATAGAGGGAACTTCAACTATGAAGTTACAATAAACAAAAATACATTATTTGCACTAGTATATATAAGGAAAATTATTACAAGAACACTGATATGTTATTTTTAATTTAAAATAATCTGCCTCATGATAGTAAGCGTGGAAAATAAAATTTAATGAAACAGTGATAGTAGAATTTCATACAAGAAATTTTTCATTGTAACTTTTTATACACATATAGTCAAACACATTTGACATACAATATTTTACCCCTCGAAAAATACTTGACAATAAAATATATATTGTAGAGAATATGGTGTAGATTTACAACCGCTCTTGAAATTTTAACCAAAATCACAAGACACAAACCTACTCTACTACTTTGTGGAATTCAATTCAAATTTTATAACATCAATCACAAACATGCAATGAGAAATAACACACATGTAAACAATATTTTTTCCAAGGGAAAGCAATCTGCTAAAAACCCCTATGCCTGCTTGCATTAATATGATGAATAGAAATGTATTAAAATTACTTTGCTTAACTGAGCATAATCTGCAAGTGAATAACCTATCTCTCTCCTCACTAAGAATATCTAACCCAAAATTAGTCAATTTTTGTGTTTGCTTGAGCGCAATTCCTTGATAAATTAGGCCCCTATTATTTAGAAAATTCCTCCAAAATGATTGCGCAATTCCCAAGGTTGATCATCAGAGTGCATGCAACACTTGTACACTCAAGAATAGTCTACAACTATTGTTACACTACCTTGGAATTTTCATAAAAGTTGGGGAACTCGAATTCTCTACATGCACTAGCTATTTTGGGATGATTAATTAGTTAACTAGATGATCACTGAGTTGACCTTCCACTAGTTTAACTTAAAAAAAAAAAAGCCTTGAAATAACTGATCTTGATTGCTACAAAATAGAAATCACACATGATTAACTGAACTCTAAATCCTCTAACTCGAATTTACTGCGTAAAATGAGTGACACAAGCCATGTCACAAAAGTTAACTACATCCAAATTTTCTGTTTATGTGGAAATTCAAATTTTCTCAATTTGACCAAGGCAAAATCAAATTGAGACTTTCTTACTACATTTTTTAACACACCCTCTCGGAAAGAAATGGATTATCAACCACCCCTATCTTGCACCTATGGAACTCAAACTTCCCTCTTGACAAGGCCTTTGTCAAAATATCAGCATCTTGTTCCTCTGTCAGAATGTATTGTGGCAACATTATCTACCTCTATAAATAGTCCCGTAAATGGTGATACAAAATACTTATATGCTTAGATAGATCGTGAAATATAGGATTCTTAGAGAGCTTAATGCAACTATGATTATCACAATAGATCATAGTTGGATCCATCATCTCACCAAATAGTCCCACAAGTATCTTTCTCATCTAGATCGCCTCACATGTTGCTTGATTTGTAGCCATGTATTCTATTTCTACCAAGCTAAGTGCCATAGATCTTTGCTTCTTGCTGTACCAGGAAATTGTTGCAAACCCAAAGCTAAAAATTCCACCTGATGTACTCTTTTTGTCTCATGGACTCCCCACCCAATTTGCATCTGTGAAGCCACACAGCTTCACTCCCTCTATCGTTTGTAACATGGTCCAAACTAAGTAGTGCCTCTAAGGTACCAATGCTTATAGGCCTTCCAAAATAAATTGGTTGGCCTAACCATAGCTTGGTTCAGTTGGTTGTCTGCATATAACATATTTGGTCATGTGTTCACAGGATAC
Organism: Pinus tabuliformis; assembly: GCA_031772625.1. Lineage (NCBI taxonomy): Eukaryota > Viridiplantae > Streptophyta > Pinopsida > Pinales > Pinaceae > Pinus > Pinus tabuliformis. The sequence goes on from CM062813.1 coordinate 498,224,858, forward strand.
ATCAGTGAACCCACTAACTATCGATAAATGGTAGAAACTACTTCCTCACCTGAAGTGGCATCCCCCTTCCTCCAGTTGGTCGCTAGAGGTGTCTCCATAGGTTTTAAACTCTCCATGTAGAAAATTCTTCCAAAATGATTACACAATTCCCAAGGTTGATCATTAGGTTGCATGCAACATTTTTACACTCAAGAATAGTCTACAACTATTGTTACACTACCTTGGAATTTTCATAATAGTTGGGGAAATCAAATTCTCTGCATGCACTAGCTATTTTGGGCTGAGTAATCAGTTAACTAGATGATCAATGAGTTGACCAAAGTCCCACTACACAACTGACCTTCCACTATTTCCTCCAATAATTAGAACTAGTTTAACTAAAAACAACTTGAAATAATTTACCTTCATTGCTACAAATTAGCAATCACAAATGCTTAACTGAACTCTAAATCCTCTAACTGTAATTTACTAAGTAAAATGAGTGAAAGAATCCATGTCACACAAGTTAACTACATCCAAGTTGTCTGTTGATGTGGAAATTCGAATTTTCTCAATTTGACCAAGGTAAAATCAAATTGGGACTTTATTGCTACATTTTTCAACACACCCTCTCGGCAAGAAAGAGATTATCAACCACCCCTATCCTGCACCTTTGGAATTCAAACTTCCCTCTTGAAAAGGCCTTTGTCAAAATATCAACATCTTGTTCCTCTGTTAGAATGTATTGTAGCAACATTATCTGCCTCTGCACATAGCCCCATAAATGGTGATACCAAATATCTATATGCATATATAGATCGTGAAATATAGGATTCTCAGAGAGCTTAATGCAACTCTGATTATCATAATAGATCACAGTTGGATCCGTCATCTCACCAAATAGTCCCACAAGTATCTTTCTAATCCAAATCACCTCACATGTTGCTTGATATGTAGCCATGTATTCTACTTCTACCAAGTTGAGTGCCATAGATATTTTCTTCCTGTTGTACCAGGAGACTGCTACAGACTCAACAATGAAAATTCCACCTGATGTACTCTTTTGTTTTAAAGGACTCCCCACCGAATTTTCATCTATGAAACCACACACCTTCACTCCCTCTATCCATTTGTACCATAGTCTAAACTAGGTAGCGCCTATGAGGTATAGTTAAACATTATTAGATGCTATCCAAAATAATTTGGTTGGCCTAACCATAGCTTGGCTCAGTTGTTTGACTGCATATAACATATTTGGTCATGTGTTAAAAAGATATATCAATGAACACACTAGCTGCCAATAATTGGTGGCATCCACTTCGTCACCTGAAGTGGAATCCTCCTTCCTCCAATTAGTCGCTAGAGGTGTCTCCATATAGAAAATTCCTACAAAATGATTGCACAATTCCCAAGGTTGATCATCATGCTGCATGCAACACTTGTACACTCAATAATAGTCTACAACTATTTTTTCACTACCTTGGAATTTTCATAATAGTTAGGGAAATCGAATTCTCTACATGCACTAGCTATTGTGGGTTGCTTAATTAGTTAACTAGATGATCAATGAGTTGACCAAAGTCCCAATGCACAACTGACCTTCCACTAGTTCCTCCAATAATTAGAACTATTTTAACTAAAAACAACTTGAAATAATTGACCTTGATTGCTACAAATTAGCAGTCACACATGCTTAACTGAACTCTAAATCCTATAACTAGAATTTATTGAGTAAAATTAGTGACACAAGCCATGTCACACAAGTTAACTACATCCAAATTGTCTATTGATGTGGAAATTCGAGTTTTCTCAATTTGACCAAGGTAAAATCAAATTGAGACTTTCTTGCTACATTTTTCAACACACCCTCTCGACAAGAAAGGGATTATCAACCACCCCTATCCTACACCTTTGGAACTCAAAATTCCCTCTTGAAAAGGCCTTTGTCAAAATATCAGCATCTTGTTCCTCTGTCAGAATGTATTGTAGCAACATTATCTACCTCTGCACACAGTCCCATAAATGGTGATACCAAATATCTATATGCTTAGATAGACCGTGAAATATAGGATTCTCAGAGAGCTTAATGTAACTCCGATGATCACAATATATAACAGTTGGATCCATCATCTCACCAAATAGTCCCACAAGTATCTTTCTCATCTAGATCACCTCACATGCTGCTTGACTTGTAGCCGTGTATTCTACTTCTACCAAGTTGAGTGCCATAGATCTTTGCTTCTTGATGTACTAGGAAACTGCTGCAGACACAACAATGAAAATTCTACCTGATGTACTCTTTTGGTCTGATGGAATACCCACCCAATTTGCATCTGTGAAGCCACACACCTTCACTCCCTCTATCCGTTTGTACCATAGTCCAAACTAGGTAGTGCCTCTGAGATATAGTTAAACATGATTAGATGCTTTCCAAAATAATTTGGTTGGCCGAACCATATCTTGTCTCAATTGGTTGACAACATATAACATATTTGGTCGTGTGTTCACAATATATATCAGTGAACACACTAGCTGCCGATAAATGGTAGTATCCACTTTGTCACTTGAAGTTGACTCCTCCTTCCTCCAGTTAGTCACTAGAGGTGTCTCCATGGGTTTGTAACTCTCCATGTAGAATCTCTGCAATATCTCATTTTAATATTTCCTTGAGAGACAAATATTTGTCATCGCCTTGCCATACCTTTGACCTAAGGAAATAGTGCATGAGACCCATGTCATTCATTTCAAATTCCCTTGTAAGGTCCTCCTTACAAGATCTGATCAGTTTCACTTCACTGGTTAAAATCAAATCATCAACATATAAGACAATAATAAGCAAATAGTGGTTTACATCCACTTAACTTTTGGTGAATCCCAAACCAGTGAGATAGCTATTGATCCTAGTGTACCAAGCACGGGGTGCTTGTTTGAGACTATATAAATTTCACTTGTTTCTACAAACATGATACTCCCAAACAAATGTCTCAAAACCTTTTGGTTTCTCGATGTACACCTCCTCCTCAATAACCCCATTGAGAAATGTTGTTTTTACATCCATATGGTGGATCTTCCACCCCATCTGCTTAGTTAGAAAAAGAATTTATCTAATGGATGAGTACCTTGCTACAGGAACAAATGTCTCCTCATAGTCAATTCCCTCAACTTGAGAGTACCCCTTGGCCACAAATACGACCTTATAATTTTCTATGCTTCCATCTATTGCATGCTTTACCTTGAAAATCCATCTCGAACCCACAACCAAATTATCTTCTGGTCTTTGGACTAGTTCCCAAACATTGTTATTTACAATGGATTCATATTCCTACACCATTGCATCAATCCATACAGGTTGCTCTACTTCTTCCTCAAAATTTGATGGCTCAGTCTCTACAATCTTAGCCATTAGATCCATGTAGCCAGTGTACCTCTCAGGTGACCTGCTTTTCTTGTGCAAATTTTAAGGAGCTCCCACATTCTCCCTCACATCCTGCATAAGTCTATCAGCTTCTTGGTTCTTTCACTACCTTCTATGGATGGTTCTACATGAGTGGATGTCTCCACTCTTTGCTCCTCTACTTGTGGTTTCTCCACAACTTCATGAGGCTCCTCCTTTGGAGCTAAAATATCCTATTTTGGTGGTATCTGAAGCTCCCTCCCAAGGGAGTGCCACATTACTTTATCCTCATCGAAGTTTACATCCCTTCACAAAAATGTCATTCTGAGGGGAGATAAGTACACACGATAGTTATGAGGAGTTTAGGTGTAAACCAAAAATACCCCCAACTCCATTGTCAGCTCAAACTTATTCCTTGATTCTTTGGAGACATGGCAGTAGATAAAGGCTCCAAAAATCTTGAAGTGCTGCACATCTGAATTTCTCCTCGAGAAAGCCTCCTCTAGTGTAATCATACCAAGAATCTAATGAGGACTCTGGTTTTACAAATAGATTGTTGTGTTGCATGCCTCTACCCGCAAATTTAGTGGTAGGCGTTGGTCATGTAATATAGCCCTCGCAGATCCCACGATGCTTTGATTCTTTCTCTCAGCCACCCCATTATGTTGTGGGTTGTGGGGTTCTGTTATGAAACCAACTCAAGAAAAGATAGAAAAGATAGATCAACGCCTTAGAATTCAGCCTCTTCGAGGGGGCAACCTCCTTTACATTACATAAATGAAAAATTCTTGGATGATTCAAATGACAAAACCTCCTTTCTATATATAGGAGTCTAAGGAGTCACAATATAATCCAGCCAACATAACAATAATAATATAAAGCCACAAAAATAACAATAGAGGGATTCTATGGGGCACAAAAATAACAATAAGGGGGTAATAGGGGCACAACAATATAAATAAGGGGTATAACTATAATAGTAATGGGGTAATCACTAGTATTATAGGGACCCAACATGCCCCTCTCCTTCAAAAAGTGTTGTCCTCAATGCTTGAGTAATTCTGGATACTTCTGCATAAAATTCTCATCCTCCCATGTGGAATCTTCAGCGGATAAGTTCTTCCACTTGATAAGATACTCTAAAATTGATCGATTTCGTAGCTGTCGAGTTCTTGTTTCTGTGACTGCTTCCGGTTCCAATATAGTTTTTCCTTCCTCGTCAAGTTCTGGCAATATTGTTTGAATTGGGAGCTTGTCGCCTATAACCTTCTTTAAACATGAAACATGGAAAACTAGGTGCAATCGAGAAGTTGCAGGAAGCTCCAATTTGTATGCCATAGTACCAATCTTTTGCAACACCTTGTACGGACCATAATACTTTGGTGATAGTTTATTATCCTTCTTAGCTTGCTTTAGGGACATTTGCTTATATGGTTGTAGCCATAGGAATACCCAATCACCTACATCAAAACTTCTTTCACTGCGATGTTGATCTGCCTGTTGTTTCATTCTATTTTGTGCCAACACGAGGTTATCCTTTAAGAGTTGGAGGACTTGTTGTTGATGTTCGATGTGATGTTCCACTGCCTGAACCTTAGAATTTTCTCTTAAATATGATGTGATGGATGGTGGTTGATACCCATAAAGTGCCATAAATGGGTTCATTTTTGTTGTTGTATGGAAGGAAGTGTTATACCACCATTCAGCCAGAGGCAACCATTTGACCCATTGTGTCTGTTTATCAGATACAAAGCAACGAAGATATCCTTCCAAACATTTGTTTACTATCTCAGTTTGCCCATCAGATTGAGGATGATAAGATGAGCTATGAGCTAACTGAGTACCAAGACAAGAAAATAATTATGTCCAAAAATTTCCAGTGAAAATGGGATCTCTGTCACTTACAATAATCTTTGGGTTTCCATGTAGCTTTTGAACTGTTTCCATAAATGCAGTAGAAACTGTACTGGCTTTAAATGGGTGTGATAATGCAAAAAAGTGTGCATACTTGGTAAGTCTGTCAACTACCACCATGATGACACTCTTTCCCTCAGACTTGGGTAAACCTGTGATAAAATCCATTGAAACCTCCTCCCAACGTTGGCTTGGAATGGATAAAGGTTGTAATAGACCCGGTGTCTTAATTGTTTCAACTTTATTTTGTTGGCAAACCAAACATTCCGCCACAAACTTTTGAATATCTGATTTAAGGCCATCCCAAAAAAATTCCTTCTTAACCCTGTGGTAAGTTTTTAAAAATCCTGAGTGCCCTCCTAAGGGAGAAGTGTGCAATTCCATAAGAATCTTTTGTTTTAGCTGGGAATTCTTACAGAGGTATAAGCGATCTTTGTACCATAACGAATCATTTTGCCAGCTAAATGTATCAGAAGTACTGGAATCTTGTTGTAGCTTTCGAATAAGTGCCCACACTTCTTCGTCATTCTTCCATTCCTCCCTTGCTTCGTTTATCCAATCTGGTTGGATAATAGAAATGGCACACAACAATGCTTCCACATCCTCATCCTTTCTTGAGAGTGCATCTGCCACCACATTTTGCTTCCCTTTTTTGTAGATGATTTCAAAGTCATAACCCAACATCTTTGTGACCCACTTTTGTTGCTCTTCAGAGGATAATCTTTGTTCTAAAAAGTATTTAAGGCTATCATGATCCGTTTTTACCTTGAAGTGTCTTCCCATTAGGTAGGGTCACCATTTCTTAAGTGCATGGAGTATTGCCAACATTTCCTTCTCATAAATAGCTTTGCTTAAAAAATTTCCCTTGATTGGACGACTTTCAAAAGCAATGGGTCTTTCATCTTGCATTAGAACAACACCAATTCCATTTCCTGAAGCATCACATTCCACAATAAAGGTTTTTGTGAAGTCCGGTGTAGCTAAGACCGGTGCTTGGCACATTGCCTCTTTAAGATGTTCAAAGGCCTTTGTTGCTTCCGGAGTCCATGAAAATGAATCTTTCTTCAATAATGTTGTTAGAGGTGCTGTTATTCTCCCATAATTCTTAACAAACTTGCGATAATACCCTGTCAACCCAAGAAATCCTCGCAGATGCTTTATGGATGTGGGGATTTTCCATTCCTTAATGGCTTTAATTTTGCTAGGGTCTACCTTAACTCCTTCATGAGATACAATATGACCCAAATATTCCACCTCCTGGACTCCAAAGAAACATTTGGATCTTTTTGCATATAATTGTTTCTCCTCCAATAGTTGTAGCACCCTGTCAACATGTTCAACATGATCCTTCCAAGACTTGCTGTAGATTAGTATATCATCAAAAAATACTAACACAAATTTTCTAAGGAATGGTTTGAAAATTGAATTCATCAAACCTTGAAATGTTGAAGGTGCATTGGTAAGGCCAAAAGGCATGACCAAAAATTCATAATGACCCTCATGAGTTCTAAATGCCATTTTCAGAATGTCTTCAATCTTCATTCTGATTTGATGATATCCCGAATGAAGATCCAACTTGGTGAAGTAAATTGATCCATGCAATTCATCCAGTAATTCATCAATGACAGGAATGGGGAACTTATCTTTAATAGTGAGCTTGTTGAGCTCCCTATAATCGGACACATGCGCCATGATCCATCCTTCTTGTGCACCAATACTACTGGAGCTGAGAAAGAACTTTGACTCGGTTGAATTATACCAGCCTCTAGCATTTCTGCAACCATACGTTCAATTTCACTTTTTTGGACATATGGATATCTGTACGGCCTGATGTTTGGAGGAACACTTCCTGGAATCAGATGAATAGCATGATCATGATCACGCATAGGTGGGAGACCTTTGGGAGTCTCAAATACCTTGGAATGATTGTCTAGGACTTTTTGGAGATCTGGAGAAATAGATGATTCCAATGTGGAAACATCTAGCGAACATAATTGTGCAATTACACCTCTTTGCTCCTTTTTTAGAAGCTTAGTCATGCCATTAGAGCTGATTATCTTTCCTGGTTTCCCTGCAATACCCCTTAATTCAACTTCCTTTCCTTCCACAGAAAATTTCATGAAAAGTTCTTGAAAATTAAAAGCTATTGTACCCAAGGATTGTAGCCATTGGACTCCTAGTACAACATCGACACCTCCCATTGGAATGGAAAGCATTGGGCTAGTCAATACATATTCTCCCATGGATAGCTTGATATTATGGAACTTTCCAGAGAAATTTATTGTTCCTCCATTTGCAATCATCACTTGACACTCTGGTGCTGGATATAGGAAACAATTCAATTCTTTTGCTACCCTACAATGAATAAAATTGTGGGTGCTTCCTGAATCAATCAACACTATTACCTTTTTCTTCTTGATTTTTCCTTCTATCTTGATGGTTTGAGGAGTGGTAATTCCCGCCAATGCATTACAAGATATGGTCGGATTTATTTTTTCTTCATCTAGGCTTTGTTCCTGGAATATATCCTCTACTTTTGACCTTTCTTGCTCCTTTTCTTCTTCCTCTTCACAATCTATGTAGAATAATTTCTTCTCAGCACACTTATGACCTTTTGTGTATTTGCTATCACAATTGTAACAAAGCCCTTTTGCTCTTTTTTCTTCCAATTGTTGTGGTGTAAACCTTGTAGGTTGTGGAAGACTAGGGGCAACAACACTTCCGTCTTTATAGTTGTGAGTGGTATGCTTCCTAGTTGCCATAATTTTGCTTTCCATTTTTCTTGCTAACTTGAATGCCTTCTCTAATGAATCAACTTCCCAAAGGCAAACATCATGTTGTATATTATCCTTTAAAGACCCTATGAACACATCAATCCTATGCTCCTCTGGAATATCTTTTATCCTTATGTTCAATTTTTGGAACTCCTCAATGTGCTCCATTATTGAACCCTTTTGTTTGAGACTTATCAATTGGCTAAAAAAAGTGTTGCTTTTTGTGTCCTCATAATGTGCTATCAATTCTTCCGTAAAAATTTCCCAAGTGATAAATTGTTTACGAGAACAAAGCCATTGATACCATACAAACTGATTTGGTTCCAAATATACAGTTGCCATACGTACCTTTTGTTCGTTTTGCACATTATTGAGATCAAAGAATTGCTCCATCTGTAATATCCATGTGGCGGGATCCTTGCCATCAAACTTCCTCATATCGATTTTTGGAATATGGTGATTCTTCGATCCAACATTAGCGTCTATGGAATCATGATTAAAATTTCTTTTGTTCTCAGCATGAGTTTCCTTTACTACCTTTTCACCATTAGTAAGTATTTCTTGTAGAAAATTTGTCAAATCTGTCTTCAAATCTGCCATGCCTGTCTTCAAATTTGTGTTCAAATCTATCTTGAAATTGTCCATCTTAGCTTCCACACCATTTATCTTAGCTTCCACGCCATTTATCTTAGCATCTGTTAACTTTTGTGAGCGTGACATTTGTTGCACTTGTTCTTGTAATTTTGATATATCATGTAGCATTTCTTCCTCTTCTTCATGAGTCATGCTAGAGCTTTCAGGTTCCTTACTAGGTGTATGAATTTTATTTCCTCGGGGCATCAGTTACCGATAATAATGCTCTACTATGCCCTTTGAATTCCTTCAAAATAAATTTTCAAACCAAGCTTAAGCAAAAATTTAAAAAAATCTACACACCTTTTTTCACTTTGTAGGAGCTCGATATTGCCTCTGATGTATCTCTGTATTTTCCAATTATCTAGTTCTGAATTTGTGATCTGTAGTAGATCTCTATGTTCTCTTTCCAATGCCACCAGTCTGATCCAAATTGGATTCTCCAAGAAAGAGTTATGCACAATCTCCCCAGATGACCTGATTATAGACCTTTCCAGAAGAGCGAAATTGTATGAAGTGCCACGTGTACAATTTTCGATATTTGGTTCTGAAAATGATATACAAGAAACTAAAGTCTATCCTTTTTCTATACCTTCTTACAAAATTTCAATCGGATTCCCAGAGAGAAAGTTATGACAATTTTCCCCAGGTCACCTGTTTTGAATGTAATTCAGGAGTCTGCAAAAAGACCAACTTCCTCAGATCATATCTCCGAAAATTTCGTGCAAAAAGCTCTGAAATTTGGACCCAAGGTTCAGCACGATTTATTCTCAAATGGGTTTTGTTGCGACTTCTGAAACATCACAGAAAAAAAAGTTATAGCGAAAATTCCACGATGACCTATTTGGAGCAGCGAAACCCTAGAATCCAAAGCTCTGATACCAAATGTTATGAAACCAGCTCAAGAAAAGATAGATCAACGCCTTAGAATTCAGCCTCTTCGAGGGGGCAACCTCCTTTACATTACATAAATGAACAATTCTTGGATTATTCAAATGACAAAACCTCCTTCCTATATATAGGAGTCTAAGGAGTCACAATATAATCCAGCCGACCTAACAATAATAATATAAAGCCACCAAAATAACAATAGAGGGATTCTATGGGGCACAGGAATAACAATAAGGGGGTAATAGGGGCACAACAATATAAATAAGGGGTATAACTATAATAGTAATGGGGTAATTACTAGTATTATAGGGACCCAACAGGTTCTATCAACTCTCATTGAATAAGTTATTTCTCATGTAACTTTTAAATTCATTCAACACGTACTCACCTCCATTATTTCTCTTGAGAGCCTTCACCTTCTTACCGGCTTCTTTCTTAACCGGTGCCTTTAATTCTACAAACTTGGAGAATGTCTCATATTCTTGCATGAAGAAGATCCAACATTTCCATGAGAAGTAATCAATAAAAAGCGCTAAAGACTGAAGGTAAAACTGGAACTCAAAACTAGTTGTATTCATCCTCAAATAGTATGTAAATATCTACCAAATATACAACATCTACAAACAAGTTGGAGATAGAAGGCTCAAGAAAGGGCAGAGTCAATCCAAAGGTTAACCAAGTTGAATTGGGATTCTTACTGGGCGTACTTGGTAAAACCACACAGCCAGTGCATGAATCTCAAATGTATCATCAATTCTGTCGAGAAGATGGCGCCAGCTCTTGCCGATTCCATTTTCAAGCAAATGCTGAACGCTTGCGATTTCAAGGAACAGATACATAAATAGTTAGTTATTAGTTTTAGTTTTAGATTCAATTTTAGTTTTGATTTTTCTTTATTTTTTCCTGAAATGAGGACGGTCATTTAAATCACATCCTAAATTTTTGTAATAAATTATTTTTAGAATTAGTTAGTAGTATTTAAACCATTCTCATGCATTTAGAGAAGGGTCCAGAAATTTGTCAAAAACTTGTCCTCAGAACATGCACTTTTGCACCCTCCGAGGAGGTTTTGATCAATGAATGGAACATGATTTATTGATATCTGCGTCTAATATCTACTACTGATGTTGCACTTTTGTACTCTTAGAGGATGTCTGATTAAGAAGATATAGATCATTATTACTGGAGCTCATGAGTAGAACTAGTTATAAATGGTACTTTTATCTCTTAACTGTTTCTGCTTATGTGTTATAGTGATATTCATGTTCAGTTACTTATATATGAATGTTGAAATGCTTGAGTTATCATTTGGCACTTTTGTACGGTGATAGCTATTTATTTATGCTTAATATATGAGTAGCTTATTATGCGATATGTTTTTCACAACTGTTTCATCTAACTTTTTATAAGAAATGGTTTATCTTTATTGAATTCTTTTCTCATAGCAGTTGAATGATCTTTATTACCATCTGTTATTCGAAATCATTTTAGATCGCATAACAGAAAGATTACATCCCGGGTTAGTTTGGAATTAGATATTTCTATTTATTAGAATACAATTGCATGTTGTTAGATTAGATTTAGAATAAAAAGCATTTTACTTAGGAATCATTAGGAAAGAAATATTAATTCTCAAACACACACGCATATATTGGGAAACTGGTCCCATATCCCCAGTCAGACCCACTAGACCCACTATACTAAACGGAAAAGGAGCTGCTAACCAAGGTCCAGACCGGGTGGGTATCCCCCTTGTTGTAGACCCGATTTTTGGGGCTTCAACATATTTGGTGCTAGAAAGAGGGCTTCAACATATTTTTAAACAGTTACATTTGGATTTCACGGAAAGGACAAGTATTTCTTTTAGATTTTGTTTTTTCGCTTGTATAAATAGAAATAATTTAGAAAATTGGTCATTATTATTGAAAGATACAATCAAAGAGCTATAAGCCTGAATATGATACTAGTTCCAACCTTGTAAATTTTGATAAAAAGCAACCTTTAGTGGGAATCTGTTTTATGTCAGTCAAATGAAAGATATCAATAACAAAACAAAGATTCTCGGTAGGAAAGCTCTTTCCAAAAACTCTACCATTGTCGTCCAGAGCTATTCTTAAGGAAACAATGACTTCCTCCCCACCTAAGGAATCACAAGCTTCAAGGAATAATCCAATGATACACTTTAAACTTAAAGAATAAGAGGTCTCATCACGAGCCGACTTATCATGATCATAGATATTATAGTTTGCTGACTTTGCCAAAACTGCATACCACAACAGGGCAATGACTCAAGATTGTTGCAATCAAAAGACAAGGGGTCTCATCACGAGCCAACTTGTTCAGCAAAGCTATAAATCAAGTGAGTGGCACTGTCATAATTTGGCTATCAAACCAAGGCATTTTTCTTTAAGGATTAAAAGAAAATGAAAGCAATAAGTGTAGATATGGATTTCTCTTTGAAAATCGTACATTTCCCTAGGTGGGATATAGGATCATTGTTGGGTAACAGGTAACGCTATCAAGGCTAAACGCTTGCTGGCAGCAGAGGCTCTACCTATGAAAAATGAGCATATACAAAACTGATTTACAGAGAAGCCTTTGTTTTTGTCTCTATAAACTAAGTAGTGACTGATATAGATACAATGACTAGCTCTAGGAAGTTAATAAACAAAGTTGACATAGAAGAAACAAACTATCATTGACAGCTGAAAAGCATAATGTATTTTATCTTTCTATAATAAAGTTTGATTTTCTAGAAAAAAAATTGTTTTGGAAGTTTAGGAAATTCAAAAGAAAAGCAGAGATAACTGGTTCTTCCAAGTGAATCGCCAATTGTTGTGGCCAACAACAAACCCCCTTATTATTTAGTTTTATCACTAATACTAAATAAGTAGGGACCCTTATTCAAAAATTTTAAAATCGATTAATGCTTATATTTCCTTTTTCAATAAAACTTACTATCATAAACTTAGGAGAATACCTTCAAAAAAAAACCTGAAAAGACTTCAATTTTATGATAAGTTAGAATAAAATCACTCCTTAAATCACATCGCATCGTAAAAAGGGTAATGGATACCTTCCCATGAGCGGAATTCTAAGATCGCAAAATCGTGACGCGAAATCACGCATCGAAAAAACCTCATCGCATCGCATGCATTAAACATCACCTACGCTGAAATGCCTTAAAACGTCGATATGCGATGGTGCATCTCACGAATCGCATTTCGCAGAAAACACATTGATGGATGATTGCCACATGTAAAGATTTGCAATATTGCGATATTGCGAAGCAAATCGCAAAATTTCCTTATCGCAGATCTTTAGGGCTCGTTGTTCGAAAAATATTTTTTCATAACCCGAGGCCTGGTTATGCACATTAATGTTAATCAATGAGTTAGTTGGCAATCATTAATATAATTTGGTTTTGATCTTATCAAGGAGCCAATTCACATAAGGTGGTATATTTTATATGTTTTCCGCATTTAAAGCTTTCCCATCACCTTTTCTTATCATCATTCTCACCTCATTTGTAAACTACAAAAGTAAAAAGAAGAGAAGCATACAGAGTAGAGTTTAAGATATTATGGGAAAGAAGGGTAAATCTCCCAATTCTGAAGATAAAGAGATGAATCCCTTGTACACAGACACCGCCTGTAACAAAGACGCCAGTATTACTACTTGGGAAGGCATGTATAGTTTACTTGAGGAAGAAGATCCCAAGGTAATGGAGGTTACAACTACTGCAGGCTCACATGGGTCTTCTGAGGCATCTATTACAAATCTAGCATGTCCATTCTTGCACAGGATAGCAGAAAGGCCCAAAATTCTCCCATATACAGACATGGTTAAATGGGTACTAGATAATGCTGATATCACGTATAAAGAATTTAAAGCTCAGAACCAAGAATGTTTAAGACATTCTTTCCATAAAATTTAAGCTTTATATCCTCTAACAAAAAGCACACAAGAGGCAAAAATCGCACCAGGGAAGCCAGGATCTAGAAACGGAGGCAGTTTCCGATGTGCATCACCCGAAAAACCCGTCGAGATGGAAAGCCTCAAATTTCTCAGTCGCCTATAAGCCTGGAAATTTGTAGGGAAAAAGTGCTAAATACTGAAGGTAAAAATGGAACTCAAAACCAGTGGTATTCATCCACAAATAGTATGTAAATATCTACCAAATATACAACATCTACAAACAAGCTGGAGACAGAAGGCTTAAAAAAGGGTAGAGTCAATCCAAAGGTTAACCAAGTTGAATTGGGATTCTTACTGGGCGTACTTGGTAAAACCACACAGCCAGTGCATGACTCTCAAATGTATCATCAATTCTGTGGAGAAGATGGTGTCGGCTCATGCAAATTCCGTTTTTGCAGGACAACTGAAATCGGAAGTCAGCCAGCCAACTCTCCTCAAGAAAATGCTGAACGCTTGCGATTTCAAGGAACATATACATAAATAGTTAGTTAATAGTTTTAGTTTTAAATTCAGTTTTAGTTTTAATCTTTCTTTATTTTGACTGAAATGAGGACAGTCATTTAAACCGCATCCTACATTTTTGTAATAAATTATTTTTAGAATTAATTGGTAGTATTTAAACCCTTCTTATGCATTTAGAGAAGGGTCCAAAAATTTGTCAAAAACTTGTCCTCAGAACATGCACTTTTGCACCCTCCGAGGAGGTTTTGATGAATAAATGGAACAGGACTTATTGATATCTGCATCTAATATCTACTACTGATGTTGCACTTTTGTACTCTTAATGGATGTTGGATTAAGAAGAGATAGATCACTATTACTGGAGCTCATGAGTAGAACTAGTTATAAATGGTACTTTTATCTCTTAACTATTTCTACTTATGCGTTATAGTGATATTCATGTTCAGTTATTTATATATGAATGCATAAATTCTTGAGTTATTATTTGGCACTTTTGTACGGTGATAGCTATTTATTTATGCTTAATATATGAGTAGCTTATTATGCGATATGTTTTTCACAATTGTTTCGTCTAACTTTTTATATGAAATGGTTTATCTTCATTGAATTCTTTTCTCATAGCAGTTGAATGATCTTTATTACCATCTGTTATTTGAAATCATTTTAGATCGCATAACGGAAAGATTACATCCCGTGTTAGTTTAGAATTAGATATTTCTGTTTATTAGAATACAATTGCATGTTGTTAGATTAGATTTAGAATAAAAAGCATTTTACTTAGGAATCATTAGGAAAGAAATATCAATTCTCAAACACACACACACATATATTGGGAAACTAGTCCCATATCCCCAGTCATACCCACTATACCAAACGGAAAAGGAGCTGCTAACCAAGGTTCGGACTGGGTGGGTATCCCCCTTGTTGTAGACCCGATTTTCGGGACTTCAAGAGTAGGATATAATTCAACTCCTATGATGTATAAATCAACAATAAATGAAATAAAAGGTTTGGATAAAAAGGGCGATATGGCATTAACCAAATCTTGAAATCTTTCATTAGTTATGGTTGCATTATTATCAACAAAAACAAGAGGCTATATGGGCAACCTCGTCACAAATTGGACAAGTTTCTCATTAAGCACTCATGAAAGCATCTCTATGAGAATGAAATAGGTCCAACCTTTATAAAGGAAATAATCTTCCATACAAAATTAAAAACCTTTATAATAGTTGACATTGTAAAAGAAACATATCATTTCAATTTTCTTTCACAATTAAATTTTAAATTTAATTATTTAAATCAATTTAGATTTTAATCATTCGAAGTAAAAATGATAACATTGTACAACACTTCCAACATGTGCCCATTGTCCTTTTATATGTGAATTTGAACTCTCAATTAACTTGAGATTGAAAGGTCATAATTCTTAACACATAAACATGAATAGGGTATGCAATGTTGACAAATGTAACGAGTGTATGCCTTCATAATTGTATTTTTCAAAAGAAAAAGAAAAAATTATTGTAAAAGAAAAATATTTTTGAAGCATGGGTTTCATGCTTTTTATTTATTTTCTAGGTCATAGCCTCCATTGAAGGCTTCTAGGTTTTATCATGAATCAAAAGAGTCTTTATCACATTTGTTAGACCCTTCTTGGGCATTTTCATTAGAGAAATTTTTAGGTCTAAAATGGGCCTCCTAAGGAATATTATAAAATACTAGTGGAAATAATAAAATAAGATTGGATTACATCATGAGATTTTAGAGGGAAAAAAGAAAAAAAATATTTTTTCAACTCATATTTTCAGCTTATCTCCCTATGGCTTTACTCAAGTTTCAAGCGGGAGCACTCATTGGATGCATAATTTAATTCCTCATCCGAGTACCCATGTTGCATACTTTTGATGGACTCACCAACATAAAAAAATGATAAATACATGAAAACACGTGACTACAATCACATTTTTCATGTATTTCGTCTAGTAGGGTCTATTGAGATGCAACATGGCTACTCCTTGGATGAGGAATTAAGTTTTTCATCCAACAAGTGTTCCAAATCAAAATTTGAGTAAAACTGTAGGGAGATAAGTTGAAAATATGAGTTGAAAAAATAGCTTTTATTTTTTATTTTTTAATCTTTTTACTTTTTTACTGCAAAAATGGTGAATCATCCCTCATGGTTGATATCATCATCTTGAATCCTATTGGTTATTATAAAGTTGATTTTGGTTGTACATTTTTGTTTTGAGGCCCACTTTAGACCTCAAAATTTCTCTAATGTATCATGTAAAGAAATTTATTTTTGAGTCAAAAGTGTCATTTGTCACCTCCTCGCCAAGTTGGCCATGTCCTAATGAAGTAAGTCTAGATTAAATCCATTCGGCATAGAATAATCAATATAAATAGAGGAAACTCGACTCATTTGGAAGAACACAAACATGAGTTCGATCTACAAGAGAAAGAGGACGAAAATGAGAGTGAATTGTAGAAAAATAAGTCCTAATTGAAGGAAGAAGACAAATCAATGTTTTGGGCATCTATCTCTCACATGTGAAAAGTCTTATACGGTTTCTGGATGAGTATCTCAACGAAGAAATTCTAAAGTAGTTGTAGGTCTAAAATTTTGAAGTTGGGGGGCTGAAATTCTTGATTGAAGTTGCATCTAGGGAGTTGGCACTTGGAGACTTTGGCGGAATACATCTACATGAAGGAAGGGCTAAGTTGGTGATTGGAGGAGGTCTTTATCTACATCAAGAGGGTCTTGGATTGTCTCATCTTGATTTGAATCTACTAGTGGAAGATTTAGATGAGAGCCTAGATCTTGTGTTCCTTATTCTTGTGATATTCATACATAATAATTTGGTAATTTCTTGATGAAAGATAACATAATAAAGAAGAAATAAATTCCAACATAAGTCACAAGTAAATATTAAGAAAAGAGGAATCAAACCCTAAATATCTACATACAATGATTTCTCAACATGGTTTCAGAGTTGTGAAGGAAGGAGTATTTGAATATCACTTTGTTGGCTATCATTTGAATGAAGGAAAAAAATATTGAATAAAATATCACTCTCTCAATGGAAATCTATTTGAAGATGGGACTCAATCTCTTGAAAATTGCAAGAAGATTTGTTGGAAGGATCATCTATAATCTATCTAGAGATTCAAGAGTGGATGATTCTTGGCTTCACTTACAGGTGCACTTGATGATGACAATGCATAGATTATCGATAGTGGAGCTTCAAGATACATGACAAAAGAAAGTGGACAACTTCATACTCTATCAAAGGAATCATCATCACATGTAGTGGAGCTTCAAGACAACAATAGCTATGTAGTCTAGGGCCTTGGATATACATCATTAGAGCTAGAAAATGGAGGAAAGTTACATCTTAACAACAATCTCTATGTCCCAGGTTTGAAAAATAATTTACTTTCCATTTATTGTTTAAAGGATAAAGGAGATAGAGTTTCGTTTATAGATGGTAAAGTTTTATTTTGGGGAATAGATTTTAGTTTTGAAAAGGCAAGAATTATTGGGATTCATGAAGGAAGCTTATATAGGGTTATAACACCATCTCCTCAAGCCCTTGTTTACATGGATATTAGTCCCATTGAACTTTGGCATAGAATATATGGACACATTAACTATAAGATAATACCCTCTCTAAGTCAAATGGTGAAGGGAATCCCCAACATCAATGAGGACCATGAAGTAGTTTGCAAGGGATGTTCATTGGGAAAGAATATTGGAAACCTTTTACAAGTAGTAATAAAAGGTCTAAAGAAATTATAATCCTCATTCATTCTGATGTATGTGGACCTATGTCTCTTAGATAATTTGGAGTCTTATACTATGTGACTTTCATTGATTATCACTCTAGAAATACATGGCTCTATCTTCTCAAGTCAAAGGATGAAGTATTTGAAAAGTTCAATGAATTTAGATCCAAAGTAGAAACCCTAACTGAAAGAAAGATAAAGACCCCCAGATTTGAAAATGGTGGTGAGTATACTTCCAAGGAACTTATATCTTATTGCAAGGAAGCAAGCATTAAGAGGGATCTCATAGTTCCCTACAATCCCAAAAAAAATGAATTAGCAAAAGGGAAGAATATAACTATTGAGGAATGCGTAAGAACTATGACATTTTATCAAGACCTACCAAAATTTCTATGGGGAGAAGAAACCATGACAACAGTATACATACAAAATAGAAGTCCCCACAGAATCCTTGATAATATGGCACCATAGGAAGGATTCTTAGGAAGGAAGCCATGTGTAGACCTTCTCTGAATCTTTGGATGTCTTGCATACATTCATGTTCCAAAAGACAAGTGAAAGAAGTTAGACTCTACAAGTATAAAAGGTATCTTCATTGGTTATATCCTTTCATCAAAGGCTTATAGAATCTACATCAAAGAAGAAGGACGATTTAAGTTAGCAAGGATGTCATATTTAACAAAAATCATGCCTACAAAAGATCTAAGGATACACCTATCGAATTTGATGAAGAAGATGCACCATTATTTGAAGAAGAAGAGTAGCATGAAAAATATCCTACAATTCAAGAATAAGAACGACCAAGTAAACCTACTTAATCGACAATTGTTCCTAAAACAAAGAAGAGGCCAAATTGGTCAAAATCTACACTTGAAGATGTCGAAAGACATGGAGCAGCAAAAGGAACTTCTAGAGAAAGAAAGAGACCAAAAAGATACTCAGGGAACCTAGCATACATGACGGAATTAATTGAAGCAAAAACAACTACCTTTTAAGAAGAATGGAAGAAACCAATGCAGGAAGAATACCAATCTATCATGAAGAATGGGGTCTAGGAAATTGTTCCTAGACCTAGTGACAAATATGTTGTCACTTCCAAATGGATTTACAAAATTGAACATGACGTTAATGGAAGCATAGAAAAATACAAAGCAATATTTGTTGTGAGGGGTTTGTCTAAAAAAGAATGGATTATGAAGAATCCTTTTCTCCGACTTCTAGGTACACTACTATTAGATCCTTGGTTTCGCTAGTTGCAACAATGGGATGGAATACACATCAAATGAATGTTAAAAAAACCTTTCCAAATGGAACCATTGATGAAGAAGTATATATTGAAAAACCAAAATGCTTTGAAATAAATAGCAGGGACACTCATGTTTGTAGACTAAAGAAAGCTCTATATGGCTTGAAGCAAGCTCCTAGAGCTTGGTATGCAAGAATGGATGTTTATCTTTTAAGGATTGGCTTTGTCAAAAATTTTGCTGATGAAAATCCCTACATAAAGATAGTGAAGAATGAACTAGTTATTATACTTTTATATGTGGATGATTTATTTATTACAAGCGTGGAGCACGTAATTCTAGAATGTAAGAAGTTTTCGGTAGCTAAATTTGAAATGAAAGATTTGGGACTCATGCACTAATATTTTAGCTTCGAAGTTTAGCAGAAACCTTGTGAGATATATCTTAGTCAAGGAAAGTATAATCAAGATGTTACAAAATTTCTATAAAACGGATTCCAAGCCTATGACTACTCCCATGATTACAAATCTAAATAAGTTGAGAATCTTTGACTCTAGTCCCGTTGATCCTACAATTTATCGTAAGTTGGTGGGCTCTTTGATGTACTTAGTGAATACCAGACCTATCCTATCATTTTCTATAAACGTTCTTAGTCAATTTCAGTTGGAGCCTCTTTATGGCCATTGGATAGTTGCCAAGCATATTTTGAGATACCTATGTGGAACAATTCATCATTGCCTAAAGTATGATGGAAAGGAAGTTAAAATATTAGGTTTTACCGATTTCGATTGGGGTGGAAGTGAGACTGATGGAAGAAGCACTACTGATGGTTGTTTCATTTTGGGATCTGCAATGATTTCATTTATGAGTAGAAAACAAGATATTGTTTCTTGAAGTAGTACCGAAGCTGAATATGTTGTTGCATGTGAAGTAGGAAAAGAAGCAGTTTGGTTAAGAAAACTCTTGTCAAATTTTTTTGGAGGGCCAGTGGATCCTACAATGATAAATTTTGATAATAAAAGAAACATTAAGATGTCTAAAGACCTCATATTTCATGCCAGGATGGAGAATATTTATAACAAGTATCATTACATTAGAAGTTTGGTGCAGGATGGGGTCATGAAGCTACAATATATTTCAACAGATGATCAGGTAGCTGAAATGTTGAAAAAATCTCTTCCAAATAAAAAGTTTGAATATTTCGAAAGCATGCTCAGATTAGTTGATATTATAGATTTAGTAGATAGGGAGAGATGAAGTATCTTGGGGCAAAATATGTTTGGGAGGACATATGGCTGGCCTGTGATGATGTCAAAATCTCGAAGTAGGGAGGGTGGCATTGGTCTTGGAGCTCTGACCTTTGATACACACATATATCCGTGGGTTAGTGTTAGAGATAAAGCATGATTTCACCTAGACTGGTTAAATCTTGGTATACACCTCAGTCTCACCTAGTTAGATACCCTAGTCATGTATCTAATATGTAGCATTGTGTGTGTTATGACTCTTCATATAGCATATCATTTTGAGATCTTCCATGTACCTCTGTATATATGTAATTATGAATACCCTCCTTGTTAATAGAGTTATAGACCATTTTGTCACATCTATTCAATAGGCCTACAAACCAGATAGATCAACACCCATGAGCACTTTTTATAATCCCTTCACAAAGCCCTAAGCATCACTTCTCCAAAAAGTCCGAGTTTTTGGGACAATAGCTCAAAAACATTTTTTTTAGCCCCAACACACCTTGCATGCTTAGCCACCTACATTTAGAAGATGTTTCATACATGATAGTCAATGTTGGTCATCACATGTTTCTCCCTTCTGCAAGTGCGATGGTTCTAGAAATTTAGGAAAAATAAAAAATATCTTTGAAGCTTCCTCTTCCACAAGCTTCCAAGGTATTTTTAACTATTTACCACAAATAGAGAAATCGAATTCCTATATGATCCTATCTTGGATACCTTATCTCTTATCCCTTGAAATCATCCTCCCTTCATATGTAGATCTCAAACCTAGATTGTTAATTGGATAAGAATTCCTAAACTACCACACTCATCTTTTAAATTTTTTGCCTCCCATAAGGTCTGGGTTGGATTTTGGAGATTGATAGTGCCCTCATGCTGTTGATTTGAGCCTAAAGGAGTCACCACATTCATGCATTAGGGTTGATAGTTATGTGTGCATTGTGACAAGGAAGGACAAGTCAACTCGGGGAGACGTCTACAAAGTCAGACTTCTATTTATGGTTGTAACTCTCTCCTATATTTATCAATACAAAGAGAATATTATTTTCCTATATTTTATGTGTTATGTTTGCACTCATGTGTTTCAATGCCATGTTGATTCATTGAATATATATTTTAGATTATGCTACGTGGATTGTGGTTTCTTTGATTGTTTTAGTCGCTTGTGCGGGAATTTGTTATATGGAATTTTCATGATTGCGGACAAAGGTGAATTCCCTAGGTCTAGTGGCCTGATCTAGAATAATAGAAGACAAAGATTCAATTTTCCCTTAGAGAAATTAGAAAATGAGAAAGAATCCCACTTAGAATCTGTAGAAAGCCTTCCTTTCCTCCTTGCTTGTAAGATCCAACTCTAGCTCTAAGTGTTATAATTAGAACCTGCACACACAACTAAAATAAGAAAAGAAACCACAATCCACGTAGCATGATCTAAAATATCTATTCAATGAATCAACATGACATTAAAATACATGTGTGCAAATATAACACATCAAATATAGGAAATCAAGATGCTCTTTGTATTGACAAATATAGGAGACAATTACAACCATAAATAGAAGTCTGACTTTGTATATGTCTCCCCAATTTGACTTGTCCTTCCTTGTCACAAATAAGACCTCAACATAAACCCTAATGCATGAATACGGTGACTCCTTTAGGCTCAAAGATGCAGCATGAGGGCAGTATCAATCTCCAAAAGCCAACCCAGACCTTATGGGAGGCAACAAATTTATAGGATGAGTGTGGTAGTTTAGGAATTCTTATCCAATTACCAATCTAGGCTTGAGATCCACATATGATGGGAGGATGAGATCAGGGGATAAGATATAAGGTATCCAAGATAGGATCATATAGGAATTCGAGTTATGTATATTTGGTAAATAGTTAAAACTACCTTGGAAGATTCTGGAAGAGGAAACTTAAGAGATATTTTTTTATTTTTCCTGAATTTCTATAATAAGTGCACCTACATAAGGGAGCAACATGTGTTAACCAACGTTGGCTATCATATATTAAACATGCGTTGGACGCAGGTGACTAAGAAGGAAAGGTATGTTGGGTCTAAAAGTAGTGTTTTTTAGCTAATTGTCCCAAAAACTTAGACTTTTTGGAGAAGTGATGCTTAGGGCTTTGTGAAGGGATTATGAAAAAGTATTCACGCATCTTGATTGATCCGGTTTGTATGCCTATTGAACAGATGTGAAAAAATGGCATGTAATATATTTACCCCTAAAGTAAAAAGTCAAAAGCAGTGGTTGAGGACTGAAGCGATTTACCTTGTGAAAAGTCTAGATCAAGAAAAATTGGTCAAGATCATCATCTGTTACAAGACATTTTTCATCATGGTATCACTATTGAGGGAGGCATATAAGCCATATTACATGTACAATGATAAAATAGTTACATCCATCGATGACAAAGTGTGAACCCATGCTTACATAATCTTATATATGATCATAGACATCATACTTTATGATTTTGTATAAATCCTGAAAATGAAGCTTGGATGGATGAAGCTAAATCTGGGGTCTTCTATCTCCTTCACTCGATCGCTTGATGTATGAGTCTAACCATGTGAATGAATGAGCTGAAATCAAACATGGTAGACACCATATGATTACCGGCCAATGATGTAAGCCATTAACAGATGCTAGAGAAAACATCGATGATGTTAATGGCTGTCAAGGTACGATAGTACAATCTATGTGGTGTGAATGAATGAGTTGAAGTCAAATACAACACAGAATATTTTGTCGAAGACCAATGATGAAGACCTATTACTGAAAGCAAGGAAACTTTTCATTGGTGTATGCAAGATCTAAGGTACCAAAATGAGTTTCTAAGTCAACTTCCTATATAATGAGTTGAGGTCGACAGGAAGCGACCTGTCGCAGGAGGGCCCTGATGTATCCCTGATCAATGACATGAAATGGGTGTCAATATTTGAGATGGAATAATGATTATGTGAGATAGGTTCATGTATGACATACATGAATGAAGACTCAAAGGTATTGTAGTAGATGTCAACTGAAGGACTTCTATTGAACATATCAGTGACACTTAATGGAGTTGGAAACATTGAATTAAAAACAAGTGTAGAGGCTTTTAATATGGTATTATTAACCAAAGAGGAAAGAAGCTTTCCCAACCCAACAACCACAGAGATTAAGTGGAAGAGTTTCATGTTCAAGAGTGACTCGCTACCATTAATAGGTCAAGTACACTGTTTTCTCAATTTCCCCAACCATTTCTAGTCAATACCTCTTTATTTTTGACAAGGTTGAGGAGGATAAAATATGCTTGATCTATAAGTTCATCCTTTGGATGAATCCCTCTAAGTATTTTTAACGAACCCTGAGAAGGAGTGGTTTGGCCTCCTCATGTTCGACGAGTCCAACACTGTTTGATGTTTTTACAAGTCTAAGGAAGGTATAACTTGGCTCCTTTTTCATATTCAGAGAGTTTGAAAAAGAGAGGAAAAAGAAAAACCCAAAGTTTTAGTTTTGTAAATTTAGTCTCTTGAGTCTGAAAATGCATAAAACGAAAATTAGGAGAACCTTTTAGCCGTGTTCACCTAAAGTTTTCCTTTTTTCGTAAATATTCTATCCTAGTACAGAAAAGGGTTAAACTTATACGAGGTAGACATCTTTTCGTTTACTTTAACGAGTTTGAAAAGACAAGTGCTCGACAATATTTTCATGTTTTAGGAGTATGCAAAGAGCTCAAAGAGGACTCCTCCTTGAGGAACGAGTGCTATAAATGGTATCAAATGGTTTCGGTCATGATGGAATTGTGTGAAACGCATAGAGGTCAAGAGGCTGGCTAATAAGACCACTCATCGCAACAGTTCATCAGTAAATGGTAAAACAACCAAGTGAAAGCATATGATCGGCCAAGCAGATGGTTATGATGAAATGAGAAAACTAAGGCTTATCTGACAGAAATAGGCTGATAAAAATGGGAATCACAAGAGATAGGATGAAAATGGATTCATTTTTACACAAGCTTGAAAAATGTGTAAACTATGTTTGAGAATACTTGAATATGTTCTCAGTTTTTTACGAGCTTGAAACAAAGAAAATTTATTCTTGAGAATACTTGAAGATGGTTGCAATTTTTTACAAGCTTGAAACAGAGAAAAACTATGCTTGAGAATACTTGAAGATGGTTGCAATTTTTTACAAGCTTGAAATAGAGAAAAACTATGCTTGAGATTTGTTCATTTTTACACAGTGGGCGTAGTTCCCCTTGACCTTGAGTCTCCCTTCTTTCCAACCAATAATAAAAAAGGAAGACATGAAGAAAGCGAGATGAACAAAGGACAGCCAAGCCAGCTAGTTACTACCCCACCTAGCCAGTAGCCAGCCACCAGGCAGCCAGCCAGAAAAGGAAACAATGGGTAAGGTAATCGTAATCAATATGAAGTGGTTATACTAGTTACATCTTGTTATGAGCTAGTTATGGATCGGTCATAAGTTTGGAATAGAGAAAAACTATTCTTGAAATAATTTTACATGCCCCCAACATAATGACTCGATTTTCCAAGCTTCATTTCATTCACCTAAGTAGACTACTAGTTACTAGGTGGATGGAATGAAGGTTCATTTACAAGATCAAGTGAAATACTTGACTAAGAATTTATGAGATCTAATCAAAGAGTCAAATTAGAAGGGGATTTATTTAATTTTTTAACTTTATTGACACAAGACAAGGAACTCTACTGTGAGATCTTGTTTCATTTTTTAACGAGCTTTACACAACAAAAATAACTCTGCTTTAGGGACCTTGTTTCATTTTTTAATGAGCTTGACACAAGAAAAGGGAATCTTCTCAAGGGACCTTGTTTCATTTTAATGAGGTTGACACAAGAAAAGGAAATCTGCTCATGACACATTATTTCATTTTTTAAGGAGATTAACACAAGAAAATAAACTTTGCTCTGGGGACCTTATTTCATTTTTTAAAGAGCTTGACACAAAAAAAGGAACTCTGCTCCAGCACCTTGTTTCATGACCTCCATGAGGCCATGACTTCCAAGAGGTTCTCATAATATGGAAGAACAATGCTCTGGAAGGGATACATATCAAGGGATTCAATGGAAAGATCAAGCTCTAGTGCTTCCAGTACATGATGCACTACATCACCTACTAGATCATCCATAGATGTATGCATGGAATATGTTGACACATAATTGACCTATGGAGGGGTAGATACCACTTGCATATAAGGACCATTTATGGAATTTGTTTGATTTGGAGTCAAATTAGGACCAATGAATGAAAGTTGGTCAATGGTCGCAATTCTTCCTTCATGCAGGAAACACATCACATGAATGAGTGAAGAGACAAGAGCTCCCATGTCATAAATATATTCATGCCCAAGGAGTAAATTGAAATCCAAAAGATCTTGGACTACCATTGCATTGATATAGACAATCTTTCCTCCCAAAGTAATAGGCAATTGAGGAAGGATCCCTAACAATTGAGTGGTTCCTCTATTAAAATCCAACATATTCTGGGTAACAAGCACAAGCTGTGGAGAACTGAAATCTTTCTAAGCGGTTGAGGATAGAATACTAACACACACACCTTCATCTATGATTATTCCAGGTACAACCACATTATAAGCTTGTACTATTATCTATAAGGGCATGTAAGGAGGAAGTCGATATCCTACCAATCGACTCCAATCAAAGGAAGTGACCATACTACTTGGACGGGGTGCCATGGGAATGGGATAACTGCCACCTTATGATATGGGAATGGGAGAGATGCATCCTTATGCTATGGGAAAGGGAGAAATTCTCCCCTATGCTGGGAGAATAGGAGAATTTCCCCCCTATGCCATGAGAATGAGAATATTGTCCCCTAGTGTCATTGGAATAGGAGGATTTCCCTCTTGTCCATTGGAATATAAAGAAATGAGAAGACCATGAGTGGTATGAGGTTCACTCTCTATGGGAATGGTACGATCAAAAAAAGGTGGAGTCGATTCAACCATTTTCTCAAGTAATGGTTGGTTTGGAATGAACTCATGGGATTCACGTTCAGAGAGTGTGGGATTGAATGGAGACAGATTCTTATCAATCACTTCATCAACTAGTGGAGGATTAGGGGAAACCTTCCGGTAACCAGCTGGAAGTCCCGATTGAGAAGTTTTAAGGTTTCTTAACAATTTGGATGCTTCATTTACATAAGGGAAAAGGTGAATTATATTATTCCATTCACATAAATTATAGGTAAAATTAACTTTAACCTCCTTCCCATGGACCTTACTATCACAAGTTGATGGTTTGTTAGTTGCATGATCTCCAGAAGCTGATGACAAAGGTTGATGTGAGCCTATGAACCACACTGCTAATACCTTGGGAATACTAGGACAATCTCTAAGAAGGTGGTCACCCTTACATAAATTGTAAGGGAATTTAACTTTTCACGGTTTATTGGAAGGTTTCTCCATACTAGTTTCATTGGCAGCAATGGTTTCTTGGTTTCTGCCCTGCTTATATTTCTTCTTCTTCGTCGTCCTTTTCTTTTTCTTCTTAGCTTCCTTGTTACTAGAATCAAAACTTTCACCAGGCGAGGAGGAAGAAAGGGATGAAAAAATAATAGGTAAAGAAGAAAAATGGTCAACTTTAGGATCAAATCAGGGTTGATGTTGTTTAGGTGGAGGGAGAACATGGTTGAGGAGAAGTTTTGACATTCAGAACCATAGTGGTTGAAAACAACCAAACTAGAAAACCAATGGTAAATCCAGGAAGGGAAAATGTTCCAATAAAAGGAGCAACAACATTTCCAAAGGAAGTAAAAGGACCAGGATTCCTGTTAGATGGGTTTCCTTAACTGGTGGACTTTGGCATTGTTTCCATTAGCCTCAACCTAAAATCCCTGAAGGAGATGTTCCACAGTGAGGATGTTGTTTTGTGGTCAATTAATTGATTTTATAAATTAAATACATAAAATAAAACAAAGGGGTAACTAGGAAGATAAGGATTACCAAGTAACTATGAACTACGATATACAACCTTGGTAAACCAAGGATTTATGAATGTGCAGGAAATCTCCCTGAATTATGTGTTTGGTGTATCACGAATAATAAGGTGACCGACTCAGATTCCTAAGGCAAGATAGAAACCTAGAGGGGACTTCCAAAATATACCCTGAGGTACATGGAAGCGCAATTCACAGTAATGTTATCTAATGTGTAAATGTTTGATAAGAGCATTCTGATATACTTATCATGCATGGAGAACCATCGGATATACCCGAAGGTACATGGATAACAATCCTATACACTTACGTACATGGAATGAGATATCACCCCTAGAATGTAACGCTGAAAAAGAAAAATAACTCCTACGTTTAAACACAATGGAACATGTCCCCAGCGTAGACTTCTATATGTTTACATTAATGTTCGAAATTCTCCTTAAGATTGATTAAGTGAATTTTATAGTTTATGTTGAATTATGTTTTGATTTCAAGGCTCAAAACTCGATGTCAACTGAACACACCTATGATGCAATTAATATGAAAAAAATAACTCTTTTTATTTTCCTTATAACAATGAAAGGCCTAACTAAGTAGGGTAAGAAGAAATCAGTCAACAATGCAAAAAACAAGTGATGCAACAATCAATCTCCTCAACTTCACTATTCCAATCAAAATCAAATCCTTATACGTAATGCAAATAATTATTTTCCTTTTCTTTCTTTTAATATTTCAAAGGAAAAGAAACATGTGAATGCAACTTGATCATCGATGAAAAGAAACCACATAGACTTTAACTGTAATGTAAAAGTTAATTTTCAAATTCAACAATCAATTTATGCATACAAACCCTAATTGACAAGAAGAAAGAAATAACGAAAAAAATCTTATAAAAAAGGTGATGACACTCAGAGGTGATCAACACTCATACACAATTTAGCCCCCCCAGTTAATGGAGGGGGATTTTTATTTTGTAAAACTACAAGAAAAAACACACAATTTAACACAAGGGATTGACTTTTCAGAGACAGACAAAATGAGAGACTCAAAAAAATTTGCCAGACCAAAGAAGAATAATGATAAAGGAAAAGGAATGCAAATTTATGTATCCTACAAGATTACTGCAAGTGTAAAACAAACACCAGTGCATTGCAGTATAGGCACAAAGAAAAAACGTGTGCTAAAGCGTTCTGTCTCTGAATAAGGAATGCACTGGGGTTGTTTCAGTCAAAACACAACACAAGAAACACAACCAAGGTCAATAGGCTTTTTTCCTAATTTCAATCAATGTCTGAGTGATTCAATTAAGGTTTCTTTGAGAGGTGAAAATATGTTAAGGCCAAGGAAACCATTAATGGAAATATTGATCCCCGATGGAGTTACCAATTTGTTATATGGAATTTTCACGATTGCAAAAAAAGGTGAATTCCCTAGATCTAGTGGCTTGATATACAACACAAAAGACAAAAATATTCAAGTATCCCCTAGACATATTAGAAAATGGGAAAGAAGCCTACCTAGAATCTGTAGCAAGCCTTCCTTTCCTCCTTGCTTGTAAGCTCCAACATTAGCTCCAAGTTCTATAATTAGAACCTACACACACGACTAAAAAAAGAAAAGTAAGCACAATACACGTAGCATAATCTAAAATATCTTTTCAATGAATCAACATGGCATTGAAATACATGAGTGCAAACATAAAACATCAAATATAGGAAAACAATATGTTATTTGTAAGGATAAATATAGGAGAGAGTTACAACCATACATACAAGTTTGACTTTGTAGATGTCTCCCCAAGTTGACTTGTCCTTCCTTGTCACAAATAACACCCCAAAATCAACCCTAATGCATGAATATAGTGACTCCTTTAGGATTAAGCCTCAACATGAGGGCACTATAAATCTCCAAAAGCCAACCCAAACCTTATGGGAGGCAATAAATTTATAGGATGTGTTATCACAAAGTCAGCCCCTAATATGCTGCTAATCAGGATGACTTTGAGTAACTATTTCAAACCAAAATTTTGGCTGAGGCTTAGCCTCCTCAACCTGAGAGGGCTCTCTCACTAGGTTAAAGATTTCAATTTAAGGATTAGATGGCTACCTCTATGGAAAAAATCAAATGAGAACGTATAAATGGTTGAAATGCCAATCAACAAACATCTATTGGGCAATGGAGTCTGAGTATGTTTAGTACAACAACAAGATCAGCTTAACATGGAAGTTAGGGCATAAAGAGTCTTAATATATCAGCAAAACAGAGATATAATGCAAGAAACACAGTTTATAAACACATGAAGGAAGTTAGAGCATTATCAATGAATTCTAAGTAACATGTGTTCATACCACTGCAAGTAGGTAGATAACGAAAGCCATGAGAAAATAAAACATTAAAACTCTCTCTAAATCCTGAGTAGTGAAGCCAAAATCTCTTTATTAACATAAAAACACACAATCTCTTACAATAGCACAGTATGCTTGTTTCTTTTGAAAATTACCAACCCTGAGGCATTCCACCTCTTGTCCTTTATAGATTTATCATTACAATCTTGGATTCCATGATCCAACATGAGGGGAATTCGAATTTCCTATCTTGACACTTATTCATTCCTAAAACAGACTATTAATTACAAGTAGCAATTATCTAATAGTCTTAGAGTCCCAGTACAATTAGGAGTACAACACCTTATTATGATAGTAACAACTTAAACTAGGAATTGAATTTGATACTTGACAGTTGCTCCTCCTTAACTTCGACCTTGGTGATGTCCATAACCCTCTTGCTGGCCTTCAATAACTTCTCCTTCATATGTCCTGAAAACTAAGAAAATGTCCCCTACAGTGTAGCCTTGGTCTTCAATGGTGTTCCTTAAATCTCGTGCTGACCAAACTAGCCCCTTTAATCATATAACATATGTTCAATTAGCCATAGAACCCTGCTCTTACACTTGTGAAAAAATTAAACTCCTTGAAGTTACATGAAGAAAGTCAATATGGATGTGCTACGAAATAAACTGTTGTTTTTGTAGCGCAAAACTTTTTTCTTGCATATATCTTTCATTCCTTGAGTTTTTGCTTTACTTGGGCTTTAAAACTTCTCAAATGATCTCCTCACATTTCTCTAGCAACATCCTTCTCCAAAAATAGCCCCTTCTTTCCTTTGAAGATTGATAAAAGAACAAAACCGCACATACAGCAGTTTCGTAGCGCGCTACGAAACTGCTGTGCATGTCACCTACAACAGTTTTGTAGTGTGCGTAGTGTGCTACGAAACTGTTGTGTGAATAAATTTACACAATTTTCTCCAAAAACTTTCATTCTAAGGATTATTCACAGCTGTTTAATTATGTATATATGCCACATATACCTAGCATCACCCGTCCTTGAAAACTATTCAAAAAGTAATGTCTTTGTTTCAACCAAAATTGTTATTAGGGTTTCATCACTTACTTTCTTGTTCATTTGTGTTGAGGCTAACCTCCAGACTTGATCAGCTGAATTTCAAGGTCTTCAATTTGTCTTTTCATCACCCTGATATTAGTTCTTTGTCTGTCACTGATCGATCTGATATACCTTGCTTCCTTGATTGCAGGGACAGTCCAAGTGAAGTATTGAGCCTCTCTGCTAACTCCTTTAGGTTTTGAATATTTTTCATCTTCCCACAAGGCCTTCATTCTTTTGAAATTGGCTTTCTCAACTGCATGTTTCCTTGTCCTTTTCTTAAGTGTGGCAATCTCAATATTGGAAAGCTTCAATTTCTTCTTGACTTCCTCATAGTTATTTTCTTCTTCTTGAGTATCAACTGCTATGTTTCTGTCATCTTTGTGCATGAGTGATGGTTGCATTACTGGAACTATGAGATCTTCACGAAATCCTAATATCTCCCCTGTCTCACTTACCTCTGGCTCTACCTCCTGTAACCTTTTGGACTGCCTAGTCACAGGCCTTTTGGGTTTAAAAACAAATTCTAAAACCTGATCATCAAACTGTAGCTTTTTAGAGGATTTCATCTTTTTTGACTTGCCCTCACCTAATTCATTGAAGTCTGCTTGGACCAGAGGGGACTCTTCAATGTCAATAGCCTGAAGAAGATCATTCAAATTTCCCTTTGATATTGGGCTTTCATTAGTGACCATTGTTTTACCCTTTTCTTTGGCTATTTGACTTCTAGTTACCCTTCTCTGGACTGTTTCACCAATGGACTACTATTGTGTTGCTTCCTTAATTTGAACTTTCTTCTTCTATGAATGCCGAAGAATATCTTGAACAGTCAATGGTGTTCTAGTCACTGGCTCCTTAACTTGCTTTCTAGTCTTCAGTTTAACAGACTTGCTTGACCTTTTTTCTGCATGGTGACTAGTCACTGGTGATGATATTTCCTTAGCCCTAGGGCTAAGTCATGTTTCAGCTCTAAAACTAGACATAAAGAGAAAAGAAGACCATTCTCTATCTACCTTTTGAAGTTCATGCAAGAAAATTAATTTAACTAAGCCATGATGGAACAATGATGTTTTACATGCCTCTTTCTTCAACTATATTTTATCAAACATCTTGCCTAAACTCTGAAATAGAAAGAAAGGTAGATCTAGAGATATTATCCCAGTGAAATGCAATAGGAGTTTGAAATGATAATAATACACCTTATGGTATCTTCCTTCATAGGTGAAGTACCTTTGTATGCATGAGAGTAGGTTGGCATATGAATCTTTGACATAACCCCTTAGCGCTGCTTTAGTTAAATCTGTGTCTACAAACTCTAGCTTCAAGAATATCTTGCAAGGTGCCATTTCAAACTTGAAATTCTTAAACCATTTTTCCTAACCTCTAGGAATTTCTGTGACTAAAGACATAACTTCAAGAGAAATTGGCAATTCTAAAACTCCAATCTTTGTGTGTAAACCTGTGAAATTTAGAGGAAATTCCTTGGTCATTTGGTTATGTCCTCCCTGTAGTTTCTCACAGGACCTCCAGCAACCTACTTTTTTGAAGGCTTCCTCAATTGTTTTATCCTTTGTGAGAGCATCTAAGCCTTCAGCTTCAGTTCTCAGACATAGGCCTGACCTGTGATTCTTTCTTTCTTTCAACATTTCTCCTTTGAAATCCCTGTAGATAAAAGACTTGAAAGAAACTACCTCGCTTAATTGAGGCACTACCTCGCTTGAATTCGATGAAGAGCTGCCTTGGTTGAAGCTTGCAGAAGAACTCTGGTCTCTGCTCACCCTGGGCTTGTTTACTCAAACTTAAGAACAACATCAAATGTCTCTTGCATGAATATGACCAAGATCAACACGAATATGACCAGGATCAACTAACCCTTTCCTTTTTTGAAATTTGAAATGACTGCGGACAAATGACCCCTAACGAATCTAATGATGGATATGAATGGTTGCATGTGAGAGGTAAGGTTCATGGACTCACACCTAATGATGAAAATTTAACGGATTCTGGTGGATTTGACAGCTAGACATGATTGATCACGAATCCCTAATTCCGTAGCACATCCAATGTAAATTCAGGGTTTTGTGCTACGAAAACGCCTAGCTACGAATCTTGAATTTCGTAGTGCAGGTAGTGTAATTTCAGGACTTTGCGCTACGAAAACGCATAGACAGTTTCGTAGCGTGTTCAAATTTTTGAATTGACTAGACACATGAAACTTTAAACATGATATGGGATCCATAAGGAGCCAGACAATGCTGATGGGCTTTATTTTATGATTGAAATGAGACTCTAACCATATGACTTAGACTCTAAGAACATAAAAATGACTCAACCCCTATCTAACACTATTTCTTAGGAACAAATGTAAACTGTCCAAGTTTAGAGAATTTTTAAGTGATAATAGTGGCTCCACTAGGGATAGTGTGCCCTAGTTGTACACTAAGAACTGGTAGCTCCAGTGCTACTATCCATCCTTCAAAATAAAACTCTGAAATTTTGCCCAATCTGCTCCCCAAGCTTTAATGACTTCTGCAAGAAGGACTTAAACTACCCCTACTAAAAAAAAAAATTCTCAGCCAACCTACCTTGAGCTTATTCACACACTCCTACCTACCCTATTAGTTGGAATCTCCATTTGTAGCTCAAGGAACATAAAACTTCCAATGAAGCCAGTCATTGATCTGATCTGACACTTGAATCTCTTGGTTGTGCTAGAAGCAAAAATAGACATGATACTGAAATAACCGAGGCAGCATGAGATATATCTAATCTTCATAATGGAAATATAGTTGGAAATCTGGACTATAGAACCTTTCCATACAACCAGCTATAGGATCCAAAAACACATGGTCAGATTGATGTTTCTTGTGATATTCCATAGCTTTGGACAACTCACCAATACTTTGATCATCTACATAAGGCTTCAGCTGTGTGCTCTCAAACTGCTCCTCAAATTGATTTTCAAAAATAATATATTCTTCCTCAATCTCAAAAGAGAAAGGAATCAACACCCTCTCTTTGTATTCTACCATAGAAAGCTTTTGAAAAGTATGATCATGATCATAAAGACTATATGATTGAATTTGACCTTGTAAACCTTCAATGTCTTTCTCAATGTTTTTAGCAACTTCATCCAAAAATTTCATCTTATCTTCTGTCTTGCACTCAAATGATTGTAGATAAGAAGAAGAGTACAAAGAAAAATTTTCATCTCTTTCTTCATTAATATGATCATCATTCCATTGTTTGAAACCTTTAATTTGTAGAAACTTTGAATAATTTAACACATATTCAACAGAGACTATCTTGATCATGTACTATTGCAGAATACATACACAATACATAAGCTCCTCTACGTTGATCATCAATATAGCAGCATCAATAACAATAAAACATCAAGAGCATTCACACATTAACATAGTATGTAACCCGGGGAAAGCATCTCGCTAAAAATCCCACACTATCTGTATATTAATGATTGAGAACATGTAAAATTACAAAGTACAATGCTTATCATAAGCAATCCAGTACCAGCTCCACCTGTTACACACAATACAGCTCAGATCTGATCTCCAAATCTATTCCACTGCTTGTCTGCCTCTCCAGCTCAATACCTGCTCAAGATCTGATGAGAATGGTTTACCAAACTCGTATTTCACTTGCAAAGAATCACTCACACTCTGTTGGACGTGAGCACAAGCTACAATTCTTAATATTGGCCAATTCATTGGCATACTCAATCCCTCTGATTGTGCAAATCATCATGCACAGCTATAGTCACAACTGATAGCAATCCGATCCTCTAACACATGTCCCTGCTAAATTGAACATGCACTGACATGCAACTGAGTTAAATGATGTATTCTGTAGTTGCATTATGAGTTAATAACTTGTGAATTAATTAATAACTAATTCACCCAACTCATCTCTAGTCTATTTTCCAGTTAGACTAAATACAACTAGTTTAACAAAGCTAAACTGAACACAACTCCATCAACTACACCTCTAGTCCACTAAACGCAACTCACTTGAGTTCTAACTGAAGTCCTGCATGCAAATATTAGTCATCCCATAGGTAACCACGTATTTCCCTCTGGGATCTACATGTACCACATCTGTAGCTCATCCTGAAGTGCTCCAAGAGAATAAGATCAAGTTTATAGTCCAAATATTATTATGAGACAATAATATTTGACTTTTTCTATTTTTGACAGCCAGTCTAAAAATAGACTTTGATCGCTCACACTGTGATCACTCACACTGTGGACACCCACACTGTGATCACCCACACTGTGATCACTCCCTGCTGGGATCAAAAATAGAACTTGCACCATAATTTTCCTGCGTGCCCACTTACTGAAGGTGACTCTTTTCACTAAGCTCCATCATCTTGTTGCAATCTCAACACTCCCTCTCGACAAGATATGGAGTATCAGCAACCCCTATCCTGCCTCGGTGGTACTCGAATTTGCTCCTGGTGAGACCCTTCTTTAGAATATTAGCATCCTGATCCTCTATTGGAATGTATGAAAGCAACATGATCCTCCGCTGCACACAATCTCTGATATGATGGTACCTAATGTCAATATGCTTAGATCTATCCTGAAATATAGGATTAGCTGAGAGTTTAATGCAACTCTGGTTATCACAGTAAATCGCAGTAGGATCCAAATGAGAACCGAACAAACCAACCAGGATCTTCCTCATCCATATAGCCTCGCATGCAGCCAAACTTGCTGCCATATACTCGGCCTCCGTTGAACTGAGTGCCACGGATCTCTGCTTCCTGCTGTACCAAGAAACTGTTGTCGATCCAATACTGAAGACCCCTCCTGATGTGCTCTTTCTGTCCGTTGGGCTCCCTGCCCAATCTGCATCCGTGAAGCCACATATCTTCACCTCATCCTCCTGTCTGTACCATAAACCATATCCCGATGTGCCTCTCAAGTAGCGCAATACATGCTTGCCTGCCTTCTAGAAGAGCTTGGTAGGCTTAACCATAGCTTGTGAAAGCTGGTTAACTACATAGCATATATCAGGTCGTGTATTGAAAAAATACATCAGCGACCCCACCAACTGTTGATAAATAGTGGCATCCACTTCTTCTCCTGAAGTGGCATCCTCCTTCCTCCAACCTCCAGGAAGAGGAGTATTAATAGGCTTGCAGCCATGCATGTTGAACTTCTCCAGTATCTCCCAAGCATACTTGCCCTGAGAAACAAACAATCCACCACTGCGTTGCCATATTTCCAATCCTAGGAAATAGTGAAGGAGGCCCAAATCCTTCATCTCAAACTCTGTAGCAAGATCCTTCTTGCATGACAGTATCAACAGCTCATCACCCGTTAGAATCAAATCATCAACATAAAGTACAATGATAAGCAACTTACCCTCCACCACAATCTAGTATAGGTTAGGATCTGCCTCGCTCTTGGAGAATCCAAGTCCTGTGAAATAGTTGTCTATCTGTGTGTACCAAGCACGTGGTGCTTGCTTCAACCCATACAACGCTCTCTTGAGCCTGCACACATGCGACTCGCTGCTAAAGACCTCAAAGCCTTCGGGTTGCTCAATGTACACCTCCTCCTCAATGACTCTGTTGAGGAATGCAGTCTTCACATCCATCTGATGAATGTGCCATCCCATCTGCGCTGAGAGAGCAAGAATTGTCTGTATGGAAGAATACCTTGTGACAGGTGCAAAGGTCTCCTCATAATCGATCCCCTCTATCTGTGAAAAGCCTCGAGCAAAAAATCTTGCCTTGTACTTCTCCACACTCCCGTTAGCTGCCTGCTTAACTTTGTAGATCCATCTCGAACCCACCACTAATTTCCCTTCTAGTCTAGGAACAATCTCCCATGCACTGTTTCTGACAATAGAATCATACTCTTCCACCATGGCGTCTACCCAAGCGGGATCCTCCACAGCTTCCTTGAAAGAGGATGGCTCAGTCACAACACACTTGCTCATAAGAGCCATGTATCCAATGTACCGATCAGGTGACTGTCTCTGCCTGCGTTGGGCTGTAGGTGGTCCTACAACTTTCTATGCATCTTGAGCCAGTCGCTCAGCTTCTGTCAAGCGTTTTCACCCTCTGATGGTTAGCGCTGCATGAGTGGTCTCTTCCACTCCATGAACCTCATCCTATGGCTGATCCACGTCCTAAAGCTCATCCTTAAGAACTAATAGCTCCTCATGTGCATGAAAGTGTAGCTCCCTCTCAAGTGAACACTTCATGGCTTTCTCCTCCTGAAATTTTATATCCCGTCGCACGATAGTTTTACCACTGTCTGGAAAATACACACGATAGTTGTGGGGCGTATTAGTGTACCCCACAAATATCCCAACCTCTGCAGTCGGCTCCGACTTCTTCCTAGCATCCTTCATCACATGCATGTAAACGTTAGCACCAAAAATCCTCAAATGAGAAAGATCAGGCTTCTTACCAGAATAAACCTCCTCGGGTGTACTCATGCCAAGTATCCTATGAGGACAACGGTTCTGCACATAAACTGTTGTATTGCATGCTTCCGCCCACAAGTGAAGGGGTAGGCCCTGATCATACAACATTGCCCGTGCAACACCCACAATCGTTCTGTTCTTCCGCTCAGCTACCCCGTTATGCTGTGGGTTAATGGGAGCTATGAGCTCTCTTCGAATCCCTTCTGCCTTGTAGAAATCCCTGAACTCGTTCGAGATGTATTCACCACCATTATCGCTCCTAAGAGCCTTCACCTTCTTCCCCGACTCCTTCTTGACCAATGCTTTGAATTCACAAAACTTTGAATATGTCTCGCTCTTCTTCTGCATGAAGAAGATCCAGCACTTACGAGAGAAATCATCAACAAAAATCACATAATACATGTGTTTTGCTGTCGAAGCAACTGAGAAAGGTCCACACACGTCTGTGTGAATACTCTCAAGGATCGTCGTGGCACGACTATCCTTCTCGTGAAAGGTGGCTTCCACAAACTTCCCCAAAGTACACCCCTTGCACTGATCTGATTGCGCAAGTGTGCGTTTAGGAAGCCCTGTAGTGATCTGCTGCAGTATCTTCAAGGCTCCATGGTGAAGGTGACCCAATCTCCTGTGCCACAACTCGCCATCATCTCGGCTCACTAATCCTTTTGCCTTGCCCGCCATTGTTGCGCATCCATCTACATGCAACTAATAAAGGTTCCTCACTCGAACCCCTATCTTCTGGGTCTCACCAGTTGTCTTGTTGTGCAGGAAAGCCTTTCCCTCGCTGAAAACAACATCATACCCCTTTTCTTCTAACATCACCACTGAGATAAGATTCTTCTTCAATCCTGGAACATGCATGACTTCCTCCAATACGAAGGGTTTACCAGACTCCCTCTCAAAGGAAATGGTGTCGATACTGGTCGCACTGTATCTACCATCATTGCCCATCTCGATGTGCACCCCAAGATCTTTGTCCTCCAGATCAGAGAACAAATCTCTATCTACCGTCATGTGAAAAGACACACCACTGTCCAAGAACCACACCGATCCCATCACACTTGAAACCAATTATGCGATCAATGAAAAATAAAGCTCAAACTGTGAGGCTAGAGCCTCTCCTGCTGAAGATCCAACACCCTGCTTGTTCTTCTTCTTTTGCGGACAATTAGTGGCATAGTGTCCGTGCTGGTGACAGTGAAAACACTTCACCTTAGACATATCCTGCTTCTTACCTTTCGCACCAGACTGAGAAGCTTTCTTGCTCTTCCCTTTCTTTGCTTTGGCAGCCAAAGCACAATTCTCTTCATCAGCTCCCTTTGACGAAGATCCGTCCCTGGTACTCCGCCTGATCTCCTCTTGCACAAGATCTGACCATAGTCTTTCCCATCCTCGAAATTTCTCCCGAACATTGATATAGTTCTGATAGGAATGCCAACTCTTCGGAAGACCAAGGAGAGCCAAGCTCACCAAGTCCTCATCATCGACAGTAACCCCCACACTTCCAAGCTCATCTCGACATTGAGTGAACTTCGTGAGATACTTGGGTATTCTGTCACCCTTCTCGCATTTGATGTTTCTGAGTTTATCTTTGAGCGCCAGCTTCCTCTGATCACTCTTGCTTTGGAATAATTCTGTTAATGAATTCCACATCAAATATGGAGTAGCCTTTCCATGGAGGCTGGACACAATGTGATCCTTCACGCCCTCCAACAGAATCCTTCGATATTTTGTTGTCTTCTTTTGCCAAGCATTAGCTTTAGTAGCATCAGTAGGCTTTGGGACATCCGTATCTATGAACTCCTTCAGCCCGTTATTATCCAATACTGCCTCCATCTTGTCCTTCCATGCAATATAGTTTGAGCTGCCCTCAAGCGCATACTCCAATTGCAATCCGTTGAAAGACATTGCTGCGTTGCCACCAAGAAAACACTGCTGCAAATTTGAATTCCGCCAGCAACCAACTCAACCACCTCGGATCTAAGATTCATGAGAACACAATATTTCTTGTACAAAGATTGACCGTATGGGCATTCATCGGATATATCACCTTCCAAAGGAAGGATGAATCCAGAGGCTACCTGGCCCGATTACAAACTCTGCCTGAAGAAATAGAATGTAAAAACTTCCTGAACAGTAGATCTGATGATCAACAGCTCTGTTACCATGTAGAAACTTTGAATAATTTAACACATATTCAACAGAGATTATCTTGATCATGTACTATTGTGGAATACATGCACAATACATAAGCTCCTCTATGTTGATCATCAATATAGCAGCATTAATAACAATAAAACATCAAGAGCATTCACACATTAACACAATATGTAACCCGGGAAAGCATATCGCTAAAAACCCCACACTATCTATATATTAATGATTGAGAACATGTAACATTACAAAGTACAATGCTTATCACAAGCAATCCAGTACCAGCTCCACCTGTTACACACAATACAGCTCAGATCTGATCTCCAAATCTATTCCACTGCTTGCCTGCCTCTCCAGCTCAATACCTGCTCAAGAATTGATGAGAATGGTTTACCAAACTCGTATTTCACCTACAAAGAATCACTCACACTTTGTTGGACGTGAGCACAATCTACAATTCTTGATATTGGCCAATTCATTGGCATACTCAATCCCTCTGATTGTGCAAATCATCATGCACAGCTATAGTCACAACTGATAGCAATCTGATCCTCTAACACCTATCCCTGCTGAACTGAACATGCACTGACATGCAACTGAGTTAACTAATGTATTCTATAGTTGCATTATGAGTTAATAACTTGTGAATTAATTAATAACTAATTCACCCAACTCATCTCTAGTCTATTTGCCAGTTAGACTAAATACAACCAGTTTAACAAAGCTAAACTGAACACAACTCCATCAACTGCACCTCCAGCCCACTAAACTCAACTCACTTGAGTTCTAACTGAAGTCCTGCATGCAAATATTAGTCATCCCATAGGTAACCACGTATTTCCCTCTGAGATCTGCATGTACCACATCCGTAGCTCATCCTGAAGTGCTCCTAGAGAATAAGATCAAGTTTATAATCCAAATATTATTATGAGACAATAATATTTGACTTTTCTATTTTTGACAGCCAGTCTAAAAATAGACTTTGATCACTCACACTGTGATCGCTCACACTATGGTCATCCACATTGTGATCACCCACACTGTGATCACTCTCTGCTGGGATCAAAAATAGAACTTGCGCCATAATTTGCCTGCGAGCCCACTTAGTGAAGGTGACTCTTTTCACTAAGCTCCATCATCTTTTTGCAATCTCAACAGAATTGAAGGAGAGTTTGCCACCAACGCTTTTCTGTCTATCCATTCCTCCAAAAAAATAAGCCAAAAGTCTGCAAATGACTTAATGGATTTGACAGGAAAGCTTTCAATCCACTATTTACATTTCCCTTGAAATGAATCATAGAAAAACATAATGCAAACATCCTCATGTTTGAATCTAAGAAGCTCGGTAAAATCACAGAAATCTGATATATGCTTCAAAATTAAACTCAAATCTTCTCCATTGAATTTTGGACTATTCCTTAAAAAATATGTATCTTTGGGAAAATGATTTGGCAAACCATGAATTTATGAAAAAATTATACATGCATAACTTGAAACAAGAATGGCAGCATCTGAGTTCTTCATAAGTTCAGTAGAATCACCATAAATCTACAAAATTTGAATTCTTCAACAATGGAGTCGCCAAGGTAGTTTTGCAGCCTCGAAAAGATTCCTGAGCTCCCGCTACCTTCAAAAGTTCAAATTCTTGATTTCGGGAATAAGTAATCTTTAGATTCCCGGTAGACGCACCAAAATGTTATCACAAAATCAGCCCTTGATAGGCTGCTAATCAGGATGACTTTGAGTAACTATTTCAAACCAAAATTCTGGCTAAGGCTTAGCCTCCTCAACCTGAGAGGGCTCTCTCACTAGGTTAAAGATTTCAATATAAGGATTAGATGGCTAACTCTATGGAAAAATCAAATGGAAATGTATAAATGGTTGAAATGCCAATCAACAAACATCTATTGGCCTATGGAGTCTGAGCATGTTCAGTACAATAGCAAGATCATCTTAACATGGAAGTCAGGGCATAAAGAGTCTTAATATAAAAACAAAACATAGACATAATGCAAGGAACACAATTATAAACACATGAAGGAAGTTAGAGAATTATCAATGAATTCTAAGTAACATGTGTTCATACCACTGCAAGTAGGTAGATAAATAAAGACATGAGAAAATAAAACATTAAATCCCTGTCTGAATCCTGAGTAGTGAAGCCAAAATCTCTTTATTAACATAAAAACACACAATCTCTTACAATAACACAGTATGCTTGTTTCTTTTGAAAATTGCCACCCTTGAGGCATTCCACCTCTTGTCCTTTATAGAGTTATCATTACAATCTTAGATTCCCTAATCCAACATGAGGGGAATTCGAATTTCCTATCTTGACACCTATTCATTCCTAAAACAGACTATTAATTACAAGTAGCAGTTATCTAACAGTCTTAGAGTCCTAATACAATTAGGAGTACAACTCCTTATTATGATAGTAACAACTTAAAATAGGAATTAAATTCGATACTTGACAGCTACTCCTCCTTAACTTCGACCTTGGTGATGTCCATAACCCTCCTACTGGCCTTCAATAACTTCTCCTTCATCTGTCCTAAAAACTAGGAAAATGTCCCCTACAGTGTAGCCTTGGTCTTCAATGGTGTTCCTCGAATCTCCTGCTGACCAAACTAGCCCCTTTAATCATATAACATATGTTGAATTAGCCATAGAACCCTACTCTTACACTTGTGCAAAAATTAAACTCCTTGAAGTTGCATGAAGAAAGTCAATCTAGATGTGCTACGAAATAAACTATTGTTTTTGTAGCGCAAAACTTTTTTCTTGCATATATCTTTCATTCCTTGAGTTTTTCCTTTACTTGGGCTTTAAACCTTCTCAAATGATCTCCTCACATTTCTCCAGTAGCATCCTTCTCCAAAAATAGCCCCTTCTTTCCTTTGAAGATTGATAATAAAAAAACAAAACTGCACCTACTGCAGTTTCGTAGCACGCTATGAAACTGATGTGCATGTCACCTACAACAGTTTCATAGCGCGCTACGAAACTGCTGTGTGAATCAATTTACACAATTTTCTCCAAAAAAAATTCCTTCTAAGGATTCTTCACAGTTTCATTATGTACATATGCCACATATACCTAACATCACCCATCCTTGAAAGCTCTTCAAAAAGTA
Source organism: Pinus tabuliformis (assembly GCA_031772625.1). NCBI lineage: Eukaryota > Viridiplantae > Streptophyta > Pinopsida > Pinales > Pinaceae > Pinus > Pinus tabuliformis. Next base: position 498,267,356 of record CM062813.1, read on the forward strand.
ATGTCTTTGTTTCAACCAAAATTATTATTAGGGTTTCATGACTTACTTTCTTGCTCATTTGTGTTGAGGCTGGCCTCCAAACTTGCTCAACCGAATTTCAAGGTCTTCAATTTGTCTTTTCATCACCCTGATATTAGTTCTTAGTCTGTCATTGATACATCTGATATACCTTGCTTCCTTGATTGCATGGACAGTCTAGGTGAAGTATTGAGCCTCTCTGCTAACTACTTCAGGTTTTGAAGCTTTTTCATCTTCCCATAGGGCCTTCATTCTTTTTAAATTGGCTTTCTCAACTACATGTTTCCTTTCCCTTTTCTTAAGTGTGGCAATCTCAAGATTGGCAAGCTTCAATTTCTTCTTGACTTCCTCATAGTTATTTTCTTCTTCTTGAGTATCGATTGCTTTGTTTCTGACATCTTCGTGCATCAGTGATGGTTGCATTACTGGAACTATGAGCTCATCACAAAATCCTGATATCTCCCCTGTTTCACTTACATCCGGCTCTACCTCCTATAACCTTTTGGACTGCCTAGACACAGGCCTTCTGGGTTTAAAAACAATTTTGAAACCTGATCATCAAACTGTATCTTTTAAGAGGATTTCATATTTTTTTACTTGCTCTCACCTAATTCACCAAAGTCTGCTTGGATCAGAGGGGACTCTTCAATGTCAATAGCCTGAAGAAGATCATTCAAATTTCCCTTTGAGACTGGGCTGTTATCAGTGACCACTATTTTACCCTTTTCTTTGGCTATTTGACTTCTAGTTACCCTTCTCTGGACTGTTTCACCAATGGACTACTCTTGTGTTGCTTCCTTAATTTGAACTTTCTTCTTCTATGAATGCTGAGGATTATCTTGAACACCTAATGTTGTTCTAGTCAATGGATCCTTAACTTGCTTTCTAGCCTTCAGTTTAACAAACCTGCTTGACCTTTTTTTTGCATGGTGACTAGTCACTGGTGATGATATTTCCTTAGCCCTAGGGCTAAGTCATGTTTCAGCTCTAAAACCAGACATAAAGAGAAATGAAGACCATTCTCTATCTACCTTCTAAAGTTCATACAAGATAATTAATTTAACTAATCCATGATGGAACAATGATGTTTCACATGGCTCTTTCTTCAACTGTATTTTATCAGACATCTTGTCTAAACTTCGAAACAAAAAGAAAGGTAGATCTAGAGATATTATCCTAGTGAAATGCAATAGGAGTTTGAAATGATAAGAATACACCTTGTGGTATCTTCCTTCACAGGTAAAGTACCTTTGTATGCATGAGAGTAGGTTGGCATATGAATCTTTGACATAACCCCTTGGCACTGCTTTAGTTAAATCTATATCTAAAAACTCTGGCTTCAAGAATATCTTGCAAGGTGCCATTTCAAACTTGAAATTCTTAAGCCATTTTCCTGACCTCTAGGAATTTCTGTGACTAAAGATATAACTTTAGGAGAAATTGGCAATTCTAAAAATCCAATCTTTGTGTGTAAACCTGTGAAATTTAGAGCAAATTCCTTGGTCACTTGGTTATGTCCCCCATGTAGTTTCTCACAAAACCTCCAGCAACCTACTTTTTTGAAGGCTTCTTCAACTATTTTATCCTTTGTGAGAGCATCTAAGCCTTCAGGTTCAGTTCTCAGACATCAGCTTGACTTGTGATTCTTTCTTTCTTCCGACATTTCTCCTTTGAAATCCCTGTAGATAGAAGACCTGGAAGAAACTGCCTCACTTAATTGAGGCACTGACTTGCTTGAATTTGATGAAGAGCTACCTCACTTGAAGCCTGCGGAAGAATTTTGGTCTCTGCTCACCCTGGGCTTGTTTACTCGAACTTAAGAACAACATCAAGTGTCTCTTGCATGAATATGACCAAGATCAACACGAATATGACCAGGATCAACTAACCCTTTCCTTTTTTGAAATTTGAAATGACTGCGGACAAATGAACCCTAAAAAATCTAATGATGGATATGAATGGTTGCATGTGAGAGGTAAGGTTCAAGGACTGACACCTCATGATGAAAATTTAATGGATTCTGGTGGATTTGACAACTAGACATGATTGATCACGAATTGCCGATTCCATAGCACATCCAGTGTAAATTTGGGGTTTGTGCTACGAAAACGCCTAACTACAAATCCCCGATTTCGTAGCACAGGTAGTGTAATTTTAGGACTTTGCGCTACGAAAACACCTAGACAGTTTCGTAGCACGTTCAAATTTTTGAAATGACCAGACACATGAAAATTTAAACATGATATGGGATCCATAACAGGGCAGACAATGTCGAGGGACATTATTTGATGATGGAAATGAGACTCTAACCCTATGACCTAGACTCTAAAAACATAAAAATGACTTAACCCCTATCTAACACTATGACTTAGGAACAAATGTAAACTGTCCAAGTTTAGAGAATTTTTGGGTGATAATAGTGGCTCCACTAGGGATAGTGTGCCCCAGTGGTACACTAAGAATCGATAGCTCCAGTGCTGCTATCCATCCTTCAAAATAAAACTCTGAAATTCTACCCAATCTGCTCCCCAAGCTTTAATGATTTCTGCAAGAAGGACTCAAACTGCACCTACTAAAAAAAATGCTCAGTCAACCTACCTTGAGCTTATTCACACACTCCTACCTACCCTATCAGTTGCAATCTCCATTTGTAGCTCAAGGAACATAAAACTTCCAATGAAGCCAGTCATTGATCTGATCTGACACTTGAATCTCTTGGTTGTGCTTGAAGAAAAAATAAACATGATACTGAAATAACCGAGGCAGCATGAGATATATCTGATCTTCATAATGGAAATATAGTTGGAAATCTGGACTATAGAACCTTTCCATGTAGCCAGCTATAGGATCAAAAAACACATGGTCAGTTTGATGTTTCTTGTGATATTCTGCAACTTTGGACAACTCACCAATACTTTGATCATCTACATAAGGCTTCAACTGTGTACTCTCAAACTGCTCCTCAATTTGATTTTCAAAAATAATGTATTCTTCCTTAATCTCAAAAGAGAAAGGAATCAACACCCTCTCTTTGTATTCTTCCATAGAAAGCTTTTGAAAAGTATGATCATGATCATGAAGACTATATGATTGAATTTGACCTTGTAAACCTTTAATGTCTTTCTCAATGTTTTTAGCAACTTCATCCAAAAATTTCATCTTATCTTTTGTCTTGCACTCAAATGATTTTAGATAAGAAAAAAAGGACAAAGAAAAATTTTCATCTATTTCTTCATTAATATGATCATCATTACATTGTTTGAAACCTTGAATTGAAGGAGAGTTTTCCACCAACTCTATTTTGTCTATCCATTCCTCCAAAAATAGAAGACAAAAGTCTGCAAATGACTTAATAGATTTGACAGGAAAGCTTTCAATCAACTGTTTAAATTTGTCTTGAAATGAATCATAGAACAACATAATGCAAACATCCTCATGTTTGACTCTAAGAAGCTTGGTAAAATCACAGAAATATGATATATGCTTCAAAGTTAAACTCAAATGTTCTCCATTGAATTTTGGACTATTCCTTAAAAAATATGTATCCTTGGGAAAATGATTTGGGAAACCATGAATTTCTAAAAAATTTATACATGCATACCTTGAAACAAGAATGGTAGCATCTGAGTTCTTCATAAGTTTAGTAGAATCACCATAAATCTATAAAATTTGAATTCTTCAACAATGGAGTCACCAAGGTATTTTTTCAGCCTCGAAAAGATTCCTGAGCTCCTGCTACCTTCAGAAGTTCAGCTTCTTGATTTCGGGAATGAGTAATCTTGAAACTCCTGGAAGACGCACCAAAATGTTATCACAAAATCAGCCCCTGATAGGATGTTAATCAGGAAGACTTTGAGTAACTATTTCAAACCAAACTTTTGGTTGAGGCTTAGCCTCCTCAACCTGAGAGGGCTCTCTCACTAGGTTAAAGATTTCAATTTAAGCATTAGATGGCTAACTCTATGGAAAAAATCAAATGAAAATGTATAAATAGTTGAAATGCCAATCAACAAACATCTATTGGGCTATGGAGTCTGAGCATGTTCAGTACAACAACAAAATCATCTTAACATGGAAGTCAGGGAGAAAAGAGTCTTAATATATCGGCAAAACAAGGACATAATGTAAGGAACACAATTTATAAACACATGAAGGAAGTTAGAGCATTATCAATGAATTCTAAGTAACATGTGTTCATACCACTACAAGTAGGTAGATAAAGAAAGCCATGAGAAAATCAAACATTAAAACTCTCTCTAAATCCTGAGTAGTGAAGCCAAAATCTCTGTATTAACATAAAAACACACAGTCTCTTACAATAACACAGTATGCTTGTTTCTTTTGAAAATTTCCAACCCTGAGGCATTCCACCTCTTGTCCTTTATAGATTTATCATTACAATCTTGGATTCCCTGATCCAACATGAGGGGAATTCGAATTTCCTATCTTGACACCTATTCATTCCTAAAACAGACTATTAATTACAAGTAGCAGTTATCTAACAGTCTTAGAGTCCTAATACAATTAGGAGTACAACTCCTTATTATGATAGTAACAACTTAAACTAGGAATTAAATTCGATACTTGACAGCTCCTCCTCCTTAACTTCAACCTTGGTGATGTCCGTAACCCTCCTGCTGGCCTTCAATAACTTCTCCTTCATCTGTCCTGAAAACTAGGAAAATGTCCCATGTAGTGTAGCCTGGGTCTTCAATGGTGTTCATCGAATCTCTTGCTGACCAAACTAGCCCCTTTAATCATATAACATATGTTTAATTAGCCATAGAACCCTGCTCTTACACTTGTGCAAAAATTAAACTCCTTGAAGTTGCATGAAGAAAGTCAATCTGGATGTGCTACGAAATAAACTGTTGTTTTTGTAGTGCAAAACTTTTTTCTTGCATATATCTTTCATTCCTTGAGTTTTTCCTTTACTTGGGCTTTAAACCTTCTCAAATGATCTCCTCACATTTCTCTAGCAACATCCTTCTCCAAAAATAGCCCCTTCTTTCCTTTGAAGATTGATTAAAAAGAAAACAAAATTGCACCTACAGCAGTTTCGTAGCGCGCTACAAAACTGCTGTGCATATCACCTACAACAGTTTCATAGCGTGCTATGAAACTACTGTGTGAATCAATTTACACAAATTTTTCCAAAAACTTTCCTTCTAAGGATTCTTCACAGCTGTTTCATTATGTACATATGCCACATATACCTAACATCACCCGTCCTTGAAAACTCTTCAAAAAGTAATGTCTTTGTTTCAACCAAAATTGTTATTAGGGTTTCATCACTTACTTTCTTATTCATTTGTGTTGAGGCTGACCTCGAGACTTTCTCAACTGAATTTCAAGGTCTTCAATTTGTCTTTTCATCACCCTAATATTATTTCTTAGTCTGTCATTGATCCATCTGATATAACTTGCTTCCTTGATTCCAGGGACAGTCCAGGTGAAGTATTGAGCCTCTCTGCTAACTACCTTAGGTTTTGAAGCTTTTTCATCTTCCCACAATGCCTTCATTCTTTTGAAATTGGCTTTCTTTACTACATCTTTCCTTGCCCTTTTCTTAAGTGTGGCAATCTCAAGATTGGCAAGCTTCAATTTCTTCTTGACTTTCTCATAGTTATTTTCTTCTTCTTGAGTATCGACTGCTCTGTTTCTGTCATTTTCGTGCATGAGTGATGGTTGCATTATTGGAACTACAAGCTCTTCACGGAATCCTGATATCTCCCCTGTCTCACTTACCTCCGTCTCTGCCTCCTGTAACCTTTTGGACTGCCTAGTCATAGACATTATGGGTTTAAAAAAAAATATTTGAAACTTGATCATCAAATTGTAGCTTTTTAGAGGATTTCATCTTTTTTGACTTGCCCTCACCTAATTCATTGAAGTCTGCTTCCAGACTAGAGGGGACTCTTCAATGTCAATAGCCTGAAGAAGATCATTCAAATTGCCCTTTGAGACTAGGCTTTCATCAGTGACCACTGTTTTACCCTTTTCTTTGGCTATTTGACTTCTAGTTACCCTTCTCTGGACTGTTTCACCAATGGACTACTCTTGTGCTGCTTCCTTAATTTGAAATTTCTTCTTCCATGAATGTTGAGGAGTATCTTGAACAGCCAATGGTGTTATAGTCATTGGATACTTAACTTTCTTTCTGGCCTTCAGTTTAACAAACCTGCTTGACCTCTTTTCTGCATGGTGACTAGTCACTGTTGATGATATTTCCTTAGCCCTAGGGCTAAGTTCTGTTTCAGATCTAAAACCAAACATAAAGATAAATGAAGACCATTCTCTAACTACCTTCCGAAGTTCATGCAAGACAATTAATTTAACTAAGCCATGATGGAACAATATTTTTCAGATGCCTCTTTCTTCAACTATATTTTATCAGACATCTTGCATAAACTACAAAACAGAAAGAAAGGTAGATCTAGAGATATTATCCCAGTGAAATTCAATAGGAGTTTGAAATGATAAGAATACACCTTATGGTATCTTCCTTCACAGGTGAAGTACCTTTGTATGAATGAGAGTAGGTTTGCATATGAATCTTTGACATAACCCCTTGGTACTCCTTTAATTAAATCTGTGTCTACAAACTATGGCTTCAATAATATATTGCAAGGTGCCATTTCAAACTTGAAATTCTTAAACCATTTTTCCTAACCTCTAGGAATTTCTGTGACTAAAGATATAACTTCAAGATAAATTGGCAATTATAAAACTCCAATCTTTGTATGTAAACCTATGAAATTTAGAGAAAATTCCTTGGTCACTTGGTTATGTCCTCCCTGTAGTTTCTCACAAAACCTCCAGCAAACTACTTTTTTGAAGGCTTCTTCAACTGTTTTATCCTTTGTGAGAGCATCTAAGCCTTCAGGTTCAGTTCTCATACATCAGCCTGACCTGTGATTCTTTCTTCCTTCTGACATTTCTCTTTTGAAATCCCTATAGATAGAAGACCTGGAAGAAACTGCCTCGCTTAATTGAGGCACTACTTCGCTTGAATTTGATGAAGAGCTGCCTCACTTGAAGCCTGTGGAATAATTCTGGTCTCTGCTCAGCCTGGGCTTGTTTACTCGAACTTAAGAACAACAACAAGTGTCTCTTGCATGAATATGACCAAGATAAACACGAATATGACCAGGATCAACTAACCCGTTCCTTTTTTGAAATTTGAAATGACCGCTGACAAATGACCCCTAACGAATCTAATGATGGATATGAATGGTTGCATGTGAGAGGTAAGGTTCATGGGCTGACACCTGAAGATGAAAATTTAACGGATTCTGGTGGATTTGACAACTAGACATGATTGATCATGAATCCCCAATTTCGTAGTGCATCCAGTGTAAATTCAGGGTTTTGCGCTACGAAAACACCTAACTACGCATCCCCAATTTCATAGCGTAGGTAGTGTAATTTCAAGACTTTGCACTACGAAAACACCTCGACAATTTTGTAGCGCGTTCAAATTTTTGAAATGACCATACACATGAAACTTTAAACATGATATGCGATCCATAAGGGGCCAAACAATGCTGATGAACTTTAGTTGATGATGGAAATGAGACTCTAACCCTATGACTTAGACTCTAAAAACATAAAAATGTCTTAAACCTTATCTAACACTATGACTTAGGAACAAATGTAAACTATCCAAGTTTAGAGAATTTTTGGGTGATAACAGGATGAGTGTGGTAGTTTAGGAATTCTTATCCAATTACCAATCTAGGCTTGAGATCCACATAATATGGGAGGATGAGCTTAACGGATAAGAGATAAGGTCTCCAAGATAGGATCATATAGGAATTTAGGTTCTCTATTTGTGGTCAATAGTGAAAACTACCTTGGAATCTTCTTGAAGAGGAAGCTTCGAAGATATTTTTATTTTTCCTGAATTTCTAGAATCAGCGCACCTACAAAATGAAGCAACATGTGTTGACCAATGTCGGCTATCAGACATGCAAAATACGTTGAACACATGTGGATAAGAATGCAAGGTGCATTGGGGCTAAAGATAGTGTTTTTGAGCTAATTGTCCCAGAAATTTAGACTTTTTGGAGAAGTGATGCTTAGGGGTTTGTGAAGGGATTATGACAAAGTGTTATGTGTGTTGATTGATCCAGTTTGTAGGCATATTGAATAGATTGACAAAATGGCTTGTAACAAAAGGGAGTGTTGAATAATGTAACTAGTGTCAGTCTTCATAATTATATTTGTTAAATGAAAAGAAATAAATTATTGTAAAATATAAATATTTTTGAAGCATGGGTTTCATGCTCTTTTATTTATTTTCTAGGTCATAGCCTTTATTGAAGGCTTCTAGGTTTTGTCATGAGTCAAAAGAGTATTTATCACATTTATTAAACCCTTCTTAGGCATTTGCATCATGATTTTATATTTTTTTAGTCAAAAGTTTCATTTGTCACCTCCTCACTAAGTGGATCCTGTCCTAATGAAGTCGTCGTGGATTAGGGCTATTCGACCTAGTAAAATCAGTGTAAATAAAGGAAGGTCGACACATTTGGAAGCACACACTCACAAGTTCAATCTACAATAGAAATATGATGAAAAAGAGGGCGAATTGAAAAAAGAAGAAGACATAATTGAAGGAAGAGATGAAATCAAAATTTTTGGAAACTATCTCTCACACGTGTGAAGTCTTTTAGAGTTTCTAGACAAGTAGCTAGGGGTTGAAATTCTGAAGTAGCTACAGGTCCAAAATTTTGTAGCTAAGAAGCTGAAATTCTAAGTTAAAGTTGCATCTAGGGAGGTTACACTTGGAGATTTTGGCATAATACATCTACTTGAAGGAAGTGATAACTTAGTGATTGGAGGGGGTCTTTGTCTAGGTCAAAAGGGTCTTGGATTGTCTCATATTGATTTCAATCTACTAGTGGAAAAGTTTTATTGGGTTTTCCCCTAGACAGAGGTTTTACCCTGGCTGAGTGCCTATATATTGTGTTCCTTATTCTTGTGATCTTTCTACATATTAATTTGGTAATTGCTTAAATGAAAGATAACATAATAAAGAAGAAATAAAGGTCAACATAAATCACAAGTAATTACCAAAAAAAGAGGAATCAAACCCTAAATATCTATATGTAGTGATTTATCAATATGCAACCTCTCCTATGAATTGACTTTAAAACCCAATTGTGACTCCAAAACCTTTTGGAATATAAAACGTGGCCATTGATTTTGAGCATCATCAAATATTTAACACTAAAATTGTGGATAGCACTAGTAGTAAAAAGGAGAATGGGCATTTGTAATTTTCTGAGATCAGGCTTGTTCACAATATAAATGCCTTAAAATTTAAAAAGGACAAAACAATTAAATTCCACCCATGAACTCTTTATTGTACAATATGAGAAGTATTTATGAGGTATAATTTTAGAAGTAATTTCAAAACATAAAAGATTCTTTTGTTAGAAAGGACAAGTACATGTAATTTATGCATCTTTTTATTATAAAATGGTAGGGTTTATATATATATAATATTTGGTTTTTTTAATTAAATATATAAAAAAATAAAAAATAAATATTAATTGTACTTAATTTATTTCTTTAAAAGTTAGATTTTAATAGGTTTTTTATAATTATTACTAATGTGAATTTAATTGAAATTTAAATTTATTAAATATTAAAAGGGATTGAATTTCTTCAAGTGTAAATTTTCATATTTCATATCATGTATGACTTATATCATATAAATGACAAAAAAAAATTATGTTTCCAAAAATTTGTTCTCCTTAATGTTTAATAAATCATGTTTAAAATGAAATTAAACCTTATTAATCGTTTTAAATGATATGACATATATGATAGAAGTGACTATATCATATTAGTTAGTACCTCATTACTCTCGATCCATTGACTTTAAGGATTTTTTAATAATGTAAATTATTTCCAACCAACCAGAAAATGTTTCCATAAGATTCCATGCAACTCATAAAAGTTTTTCATATGGTGAGGAATGTGGAGTGCACAAATGTTGGGCTTGTGGTAATAGTTAACAACTACAAAAATATGAGGAAGTTTTCCATTGGGATGAAAGCTCCAAAAATGAGGAGATCTTGTTGAAGATCTCAGTAGCCGTGGTAATGAACAAGGATCAATAAAAGTTGAAATGTCATATCCATTGTTGAAAATGCACCAAGAAAATCCTGATTTAATTTTCCCTTGAATTAAATTAGGAGAAAAATTGTAATTCCATATCAGAAGGCAACTTGTACAAGTTAACTAAGTTAATTTGACTTAGTTGGCTCAGTTAATTCGAGTTAGGGTCTAACTTTGAGTCTTGTAGACTGTCTCCTACTTTATAGGAGCCTCGTTTGAGTTTATTTTGAGTTGTAATTAATTAATTCAGTTGAGTTAAAGTCAGTTAAACTAGTTCCAATTGTTGGAGGAACTAGTAGGAGGTCTAACAGTGGGGTGTTGCTTCATGTGTTTAACTAGTTAATTGATAATTCAGCCATAAATAACTCATGTATGTGCAATCTGAGAGTTACCTAGTTGAGATTAGAGTTCAAGGGCAGTGTACTATTAGTTTTATAATCATCCAAATTGTATAGGTGGTGCATGAAATCAAAGGAAGGCTTATGATAGATTGTGCAATTCCAATTGAGGAATTTCCCTAATTAATAGGGACTAATTCCCAAGGAAAAAATGCAAGAAAATAGGGACTTGGGAAAGAAAAAAATTGGTTAAGTATTGGCCAAGGCTTGTCTAGGAAGTTGTGAGATAGATAGAGATAGTGCAAAGGTTGCTCAGGCTTGAGAAAAACATTGTAATCTTCTCATATTTTTTTACTAATGCAATATACAGATAGAAAGGGTTTTTAGTTGTGGCCAAGAAATCATTGTGCAATGTGTTGATTGAATTATTTCTATTGTATGATTTGTGACTTCACGATCGTTAATTGTTTCTGTTGATGAGTAGGGTAGATTCAATTATATTGTTTTAGTAAATTGCAATTACCCATTTGAATCTACAAGGAATTTCTACATGGTATCAGAGTTGAAATCACATTAGAAGAGAAGAATGCAAGATTTTCTTTGAAAGTGAAATCGAATTTGCAACATCATTCTTCAGAGCTAGCAAGATGTTGTTATATGGATTGAAACTCGAGTATGCCCTTGAGGGTGGCTCGAATTATATTTCTTGGAAGGACAGGATGGAGGCAGTTTTGGAAGACAATGGGCTGAAGCAGTTCATAGATAATGATATTCCTAAGCATCCACCAACTGATGCTCCAAATCTGGAAAAATGGAAGAAATGTGTGGCAAAGGTAAGAAGGATCATACTAGAAGAAGTTCGAGATCATATTTTCTCGAATCTCCACGGGAAGGATACACCATATGCAATGTGGAAAACCTTGATAGAATTGTTTTAGAACAATAGTGACCATAGGAAGATAGCACTGAAGGACAAGATTCAGAAGATCAAGATGGAGAAGGGTGACACAATACCATAGTACTTGAGTAGGTTCACCCAATGTTGGGATGAACTTGGGAGCATTGATATTACAGTTGTTGAAGATGATCCGACCAGCCTAACACTTCTAGGCCTTCCCAAGAGTTGGCACAACTAATAGGATTCGGTAAATGGGAGGGAGCATCTACCAAAGTGGGAGAATTTGTGGTCTGACTTGGTGCAAGAAGAGATAAAGTGGAACACCAAACATGGAACCTCATCCAAGCATGATGATGAGGATAGTTATGCCTTGGATGGAAATGAAAAGAAAGGGAAAGGAAATAAATCCCAATCCAAAGGGGATTCTAGTCAAGGTGGAAAGAAGAAGGATTTGTCGAAGATTGAATGTTTTCACTGTCATGAGGTGGGACATTATGCCACGAAGTGTCCACACAAGAAGGCTGACAAGAATGCCAAAAAGAAACCCTCAGGAGGAACGGCATGTGAAGCTCAAGCTTCACAATTTGAGTTGGATCTCACCCTCATTGCATGCATGTTGACATTGGTGATGAGTAGTGTGTGGTATCTAGATAGTGGAGCCTCATTTCGTATGACCAACAACAAAGATTTTTTCAGTGACTTGGAGGAGAAGGAATTCCATATGCACATATATATGGGAGATGATGGAAGGTATAGTGCAACTGGTATCGATACAGTTACTTTTCAAAGGGAGTCTAGTTCTCCTCTCACATTAAAAGATGTAATGTATGTTCCGGGTCTAAAGAAGAATTTAGTTTTAGTTTCTATGTTTGAAGGCATGGCTATGATGTGATATTTAACAAAGGAAACACTTTCCTTTTTCACATAGCCACAGGACAAATGAAGTGGATCAAAGTTCAGGTAAAGAACCTATACAAATTGGATGTAGAAGATGGTGCTTCTTTGAGCACAAAAGTAGAGAAGGTGCATAACCGAGACATCAGTGAATTATGGCAAAGAAGATTGGGCCATTTGCACCATGGAGCTTTGAAAATAATTCAACATATTTCTACAAGACTTCCCAAGGTTGCACTAGAGCAGCAAGATACATGCAAAGGGTGTACATTGGGGAAGTACACCAAAGCCACCTTTCATGATAAGGATAGTCAAGCATAAGAAATCCTTGAAAGAGTTGACCCAGATGTGTGTGGACCATTCTTGGTAGCCTCCATGAACAAGCATAGGTATTAAGTGATATTTGTAGATTATTTCTCACGTAAGCGCTGGATTTTCTTCATGTAGAAGAAATACCAAAAGTTCTCCAAATTTTGTGAATTTAAAGCAATTATTGAGAAAGAAACTGGCTGGAAAGTGAAGGCTCCCTAGAGCAATAATGGTGTTTAATATGAGATGAATCAGTTCAATAACTTTTGTGCATCAGAAGGAATTCGACAGGAGTTAATAGCACCCCATAACCCACAACAAACAGGGTTACTGAAAGGAAGAACAAAAGTATTGTGGGAGATGCATGGGCGATGTTACATGATCAGGGCCTACCGTTTCACTTGTGGGATGAAGCATGAAACACAACTGTATATGTGCAAAACAAGATTCTTCATCCGATTCTCGGGATTAGTACCTCATAAGAAGATTTTTCAGGGAAGAAACCAAATGTATCACACGTCAGGATCTTTGGTTCATGAGTTTATTTTCATGTTACCAAGGATGCAAGGAAATAGCTAAAGCCAAAAACTTAGTTGGGCATATTTTTGGGTACATTGATACACCTCACAACTATCAAGTGTACCTTCCATCTCACAGGATGATAGTTGTTTGTAGATATGTGAATTTAGATGAAGAGAAAGCCATGAGATGTTCCCTTGAGAGGGATCTTCAGTTACATGTAGATGAGGATATTTTGGCTACAAAGGAAGAACCTCTAGATGATCTGGAACAACCACATGCAGAGGAGCAAAGAGTGGAACCACCCACTCAGCAGAGACATCTAGAGATGGAAGGAAGAAAACCAGAGAAGCTGACATATTAGTGCATGATGCTAGAGAGAATGTGGGAGCACCCACATAACAGCACAAGCAGAGAAGGTCACCAAATTGGTACACTAGCTACATGGGTCTGATGAGCGAGAGTGTAGAGACTGAGCCATCCTCATTCAAGGAAGCAGTGCATCAACTAGTATGGGTTAATGCCATGGTAGAGGAGTATGACTCCATTGTTAGGAATAGTGCTTGGGAATTTTTCCCAAGGCCAGAGGAAAAGTCAATGGTAGGTTCCAGGTGGGTCTACAAGGTGAAGTAAATAACATATGGGAGTGTCAAGAAACACAAGGCCAAATTTGTGGCCAAGGGATTCTCTCAGGTGGAGGGAATTTATTACAAGGATACCTTTGCTCTAGTAGCAACGTACTCTTCAATCAAATCTATTCTAGAACTTTCAGTGCCGATGGGATGGAAGATAAATTAAATGGATGTGAAGAGAACATTCCTCAATGGAGTGATTAAAGAATAGGTGTACATTGAGTAGCTAGAAGGATTTGAGACCTTAAATAGAGATTCAAATGTGTGTAGACTCAAGCAAGCACTATATGGATTGAAGCAAGCACCACGTGCTTAGTACACCAGGATCGACAATTGTTTCATCAAGTTGGGTTTCACCAAAAGTGAATCAGATAAAAACATTTACCATATTGTGGTTGAAGGTAGATTATTGCTTATAGTATTATATGTTGATGATTTAATTCTAACAGGTGATGAGAAGTTGGTCAAATATTGCAAAGAGGATCTTGCAAGATAATTTCAGATGAAGGACCTAGGGCTCATGCATTATTTATTTGGTATGGAAGTATGACAAGGAGATTAGGAATTGTTTGTCTCTCAAAGAAAGTATACCAACGAGATACTGAAAATGTTCCAAATGGAGATAAGAAAACCCATGGAGACTCCTCTAGCAGGGAATTAGAGGAAAGAAGATTCTAGTTTAAGCGAAGTAGTAGAGGCTACTATTTACAGGTAGCTTGTGGGTTCACTTGTGTACTTGGTGAACACACGACTAGACATATTTTTTGTAGTTAAACATCTTAGTCAAGCAATGGTTAAGCCAACCAACCTGTATTGGATGGTAGAAAAGCATGTGTTGAAATACCTCAGAGGCACCACTCAATTTGTTCTTTGGTACATACAGATAGAGGGAGGGAAGTTGCAAGGCTTCATAGATGTAGAATGGGCAGGGAGTCCATTATACAGGAAGAGAACATCGGGGGGAATCTTTGGTATTGGGTTAGTAGCAGTTACTTGGTATAGGAGGAAGCAGAGATCAATTGCACTCAGTTCAAGAGAAGCATAGTACATGGTTGCTAATCAAATAGCTTGTGAGGCTATTTGGATGAGGAAGATCCATGTTGGGTTATTTGGTCAGCAGATAGATCCTATAGTGATTTACTGTTACAACCAGAGTTGTATAAAACTCTCTGAGAATCTAGTTTCTCATGATCAGTCCAAACATATCGAGATACGATATCACCATCTCATGGATTGTGTGCACCTGAGAATCATGTTGTTGGAGTACACTCCTATAGAGGAATAGGATGCATACATCTTGACTAAGGTACTGTCAAGAGGAAAATTCGAGTTCCATAGAGGCAGGGTTGGTGTATCTAATATTCCCTTTCTTCTTGTGAATTAGTGTTGACAATGCAACAAGAAAATCTTGATTTAATTTTCCCTTGAATTAAATTAGGAGAAAAATTGTGATTCAAAATCACAAGACAACTTGTACAAGTTAACTAAGTTCATTTGACTTATTTGGCTCATTTAATTTGAGTTGAGGGTCTAACTTGAGTCATGTAGAGTGTCTCCTACTTTATAGGAGCCCTGGTTGAGTTTATTTTGAGTTGTAATTAATTAATTCAGTTAGAGTCAGTTAAACTAGTTACAACTGTTAGAGGAACTAGTAGGAGGTCTAACAATGGGGTGTTAATGGGGTGTTGCTTCACGTGTTCAACCAGTTAAATGATAATTCAACCATAAATAACTTATGCATGTGTGATCTGAGAGTTATCCAATTAAGATTTGAGTTCAAGGGTAGTGTACTAGCAGTTGTATAATCATCCAAATTGTACAAGTGGTGCATGCAATCAGAGGAAGGCCTATGATGGATTGCACAATTCCAATTGAAGAATTTTCCTAATTAATAGGGGCTAATTCCCGAGGAAACAATGTAAGGAAATAGGGACTTGGGCAATCTGAAAATTGGTTAAATATTGGCCAAGAATTGTCTAGGAAGCTGTGAAATAGATAGAGATAGTGTAGAGGTTGCTCGGGCTTGAGAAAAGCATTGTAATCTTTTCATATTTTCTAACTAATGCAATATACAGCTAACAGGGGTTTTTAGTTGTGGCTTTCCCCAAGAAATTGTGTAATGTGTTGATTGAATTCTTTTTCTTGTATGCTTCGTGATTTCACGGTCGTTAATTGTTTTTGTTGTTGAGTAGAGTATATTCAAGTCTATTTTTTTAGTAAATTACAATTAACAGTTTGAATCTACAAGCAATTTCTACATCCCTTAGCTTGAAAACGTTTTATTATATGTGCTATAAATATATGTAATTATGTGTGTGTAATTATTTGTGGAACTTCTTGTTGGGAACAAGATATCCGTAATTTAAAAGTGATGAGCATGAAAACAATTTGTAATTATTGTGTTGATTTGTAAATAAAGAAAATCTGGAATTTATTACAGAAGGGACACTTGGTTGAAAGAGTTGATGGCAACAAATTAATTTTAAATATTAATTACCCATTTATAAATTCCTAGGCAGAGGTTAATTAAATATGGAGATGTGAGATCCATAACTTCTCTAAAAGACAAGAGGTTGTCCCTTGGAAGTGGGAAGTTGAGCTCATAAATGAGCTCAGTAATTACCTAACTTGTTGGGTGAGGTGGTAGTTACTAACTACCAAATGGTAGGAGAAGAGGGGTAAATATTCTTTTTGGGATCTTGTGAAAAGAAAATAAAAGGGAGAACATTGGGAAATTGTGGATACACACAAGGAGGAAGACAAAAATCAAATTGCAGGGATTTTGGCTTGAGGGTGAATTTTTCCTATTGACAGGAAATTATTCTATGGCTGAGAGGAGCTTAAGTGCTTTTGTAATATTTTCCAGAATTTATTTTGATAAAGTCAGTACTCTGAACTCAACATTTCTAACTTATTTAAAGTTCTTAGTTTATGACTCCTCTCCCTTATTATGGTTGAAATTAGAATTTTGCATGAATATATCAGAGAAATTTAGATTGATTTTTTTACTATAGAATTGTATGCTTTGATCAAGAAAACTATTATTCTTTTTGCTTGTAGTTTTCTTTTAAAGAGTTTATTGTTATTGTTATTATTTGTCAAAATCGAAAAGTAGAATTTTTTTCCAGTTAATTATGTTTACAAAATAGTAAATGTTGTAGGAATAGTATAAGAAGCCTTCAAAATAGTTTGCAGTTTATATATTTATCTTCTTATGAATTTATCAATCTATACTATAAGTATCTTAGTACGAAACTGACGAAAGAAACAAATAAATAAAATCACATATAGGTAGAAAACATAAGTTTACATTAGAACAAAAAACATACTTCATAACTTCCTATCTTCTTTTCAATACTTGAGAATAACATGATATATTATAGAGGGAACTTCAACTGTGAAGTTACAGTAAAAAAAAAATACATTATTTTCAATAGTATATATGGAAAAAATATTACAAGAATATTTTTATGTTATTTTTAATTTCAAATAAGTAATCTTATGATAGTAAGCTGGGAAATAAAAATTAACAAGAGTGACAATAGAATTTCATACAAGAAATTGTTCGTTGTAACTTTATGTACAAATATAGTCAAATACATTTAACATACAATATTTACCCATAGAAAAATACTTGACAATAAAATCTATCTAACTACTGAAATAAAACATATGGGTAGAGAATTTTCCTATACAAGGCAAAGTGGTATAGGCATTATATATATATATATATATATTATTGACACCTAATCTTTGGGATTAAGTAAATCCATGTAAATATGGTAAATTTAAAATAAGGAGAATTAGAAGATGAAGAGACAATGGAAAATGAAACCCAAGATTTTATCCCTCCATGTATATATTTATGATCAATCTTAATGCAAGGACACAATTATCTTCAACTCCTCCCTCCATGTATATATTATGATCAATCTTAATGCAAGGACAAAATTATCTTCAACTCCTCGCCTGACATGGTATTAGAGCTAGCTCTTTTTTGGCTTGCTTTCTGCCCTTGTAACTCCCTCCTACCTCTGTTCTTCATATTTTGCAAAACTGACACCTCTACAGTTCAAAATCTCTCCACTCTCCCTCTCTCCTCTTACCATACATCTCCTTCCTTCAACCTCGAACCATGCGAAAATGAGAAGTCATCATTGATTTGAAACAATTGTAGAAACAAGTGTATGTATGAGAAACACTACATGCAAATGAGATGTCATCGTTGATTTGCAACAATTGTAGAAGCAAGTGTATGTATGAGGAACACTACACGCAACCTCCCATTGTAGCACCCATTGAAGTACGTATTCATTAAAGCATGCAGCCTCCCAAATCACCCATTGAAGCACGCATCGTCCCACACTCTCTAACTCCTCTCTCCTCCTTTTCTTTGCTCGCCTCCTCATCAGAATCAGCGAAGTCCAAAAATGAGCGTCTGTAATGCAACAATAGTTACATGGTATTTCACTTGTTTGATGATTAAAATATCAAATCAAAACATATAATTTTGAAGATCTGTAAATATAATTTTATTTTTCTATCCAACCTACCGAGTCTGCGATTTGAACCAACGTTGGATAAAACTCATAGTTGTGCTTGAAATTTGTGTATTGAATGATTATTTGTTGTCTCCATTCGTGAAACGTTTTTGCTGTGAGTAGAAGGACTATCGATTTATGGATTTATAGTGCTAGTGAAAGCATTGTTCCTAGAGGTCTGCGTTGCATGGAGGACTAAGATGCCATATTTTTAAAGATTGGTCGATAAATATTCTCTTTAAGCCAAATGGTAGATTGACTGATTGCTTCAAAATCCTCTCTTTGACTGGTTGATATATTGAATGACAGAGGTGTGAAATTGTTGTATGGTGAATTTATTGGTTGGTATATAGTGTGAATGTGCATTGTTATATGTTGGATGGTGGATATATAATACATGACCTTTGAATACCGTATGTTCCTTTATGTGTTGAGTTTTTTAAGGGTTGTATTATATATGGATAATATAGGTGGTGATGTTTTGGAGACATAGCCATTGAATTTTATTACAAATATGTCAATTTTTTTAGGCCAAATTAGTTTTTTTATGATGCATTCACTAATTTCTATTATGGGAGTGGTTCTCACTAGGAAGGATAACTATCCGGATTGGTCCTGGAAAATAAAACACACCTTCATTTTCAATGATCTGTGGAAAGGGATTTTTGAAGAAGAATGAGACAATGCACTTGCAAAGCCCACTTTAGATAAGGGGCTTTCCATTTGGGAAAACAAGGACAACAAGCCCTATGCCTTGATTGCAACATCAGTAAATGAAGAGTGAGCCACCATATTTATCCATTTTCAAATTCCTTTGAAGCTTTAATGAAATTGAAGGAATTGTATGACTCACACTCTGAACTTGAAGTTTCTCAATTGATGATTAAGTTGTTCAATCTTGAGTTGAAAAATGATGACCCTCTTGCCTTAGCATTAGAAATAAGATCCATTATGAATGATATAAAATCCAATAGTGTTGATATCGATATTCCTCTCATAGATTATGTCAAGGCACTATATTCCACCTATTCACATTATCTTAATACATTGCATGCAAGTGGAAACCTTAAGGAGATTACCTTTGACTCCCTTGAAAAGAAGTTTGATGAGAGAGAGAAAGCTTTTGGGAAGAAGACAACTCCTCAGTCTACTGAATAAGTTGTATTCCTTGCAAAAAAGGAGAAGAATCATGCACAAGATTCTTCTAGAGGAAGAGGTGGCCAAACAAGAAGAGAAAGGAGGAATTTTCAATGCAGGGGGGACAGATAGTTCCAAGGAGAAAGTCTAATCTTCATTGCATACGATGCAATAGAGATGGACATGATGCATCCACATGTAATTTTCCTTGGGACATAATTGAGCAGGAAAGAAATAAAGGGAAAGGTAAAACCAATGAAAAGGGAGAGTTAGATCACTTGAATCCGCTCACTATGTTGTGGCACATTATAACAATGGAGTAACTGAATACTTGTTTAATGCTTCACTTGCTTCATGGAAAGATGATTGGTTTCTTGATTCAGGAGCATCTTGACACATGACTTTTAGGAGAGATTTTTTTGAAGAATTCACTAACAATGCTGATGGAACAATATATTCTGCGAACAAGTCAAAACTTAAGCCATCAGGGCTTGGCACCATCAGGATCAAACTGTCTAGTCTTCCAGACTTTGTTCTACATGATGTTCTTTATCTCTAGGAGCCGAGGAGAAACTTGCTATTTTTGGTCCATATATGCCAGCAAGGGCACTCCATTCATATGTTTGATGAAAAATTTGAGTTTATAAACTCACTATGATGAAGGTACATTTCCATCAAGTCTTTTTTGGCATGGTAGATTTGGAAACTTGAACGATGAAAACTTTCGTTTGTTGAAGAAAAATGGTGTTACTGGTTTTCTTACAATTCGTAGGAAACTTAAGAAAAGTGATGCTTGCATCTTCGGAAATCACAACAAACAAGATTTTCATGATTCTCATTCTAGAGCACATATAAAACTTGAATTCATTCATTTAGATTTATGTGGCCCAATGCTTGTTCCTTTCACAAATGGTAATAAATATATGATGGCATTTATTTATGACTACATAAGAATGTGTTGGGTTTATTTATTGAAGAACAAATTTGATGCTTTTCAAACATTCAAGAACTTTCATGCATGGATTTAAAATGATGCACAATCTTATGTTGGCTCTATTCGCATTGATAATGGAAAATAATACATTTCAAATTCATTTTAAAGCTATCCTCGCTAGCATGGGATCAAACATCACACAATTATGCCTTATAATCCCCAACAGAATAGAGTAGCTGAGAGAATGAATAGGACACTCGTAAATATGGTACGTTCATGATGTTTTTCAAGAATGTTAAACTGATGCTTTGGGCTGATGCAGTTTTATGGGATGTGTATATAAATAATAGGTGTTTGTCTAATGCTATAAAAAACAAGACTCCCTATGAAATGTGGTCTGGCCACATTCCTTTGGTGAGGCATCTCAGGGTTTTTCATTCCTCTTGTTATGCCTTGATACCTAAGGATCAGATAAACAAACTTGGTGCAAGGATTCACAAGTGTATCTTCTTGGGGTATTCAAATACCTCCAAAGAATATTGTCTCTATGATGAAGTGAACAAGAAGTTTATAATATCTAGAGATGTGATATTTCTTGAATCTTCCAAGACTAATATTGTTATTGAGTGGTTGCTTGATCGCTTGGATAGATTTATACATGTAAAATATTTTCAAGAGTTTGATAATGAGATTCTACATCTTGAAGGGGGGATTCCTATACTAGATCAATCCATGGAATCTTCTTCTGAAACACTCTCTCCCTTGCATGAAGCTCTAGCCACTGATGACACTTTGAGTGATGTGATTGAAAGAATTGGGAGACTAAATCTTGATTCAACCCCATCTCAGTCAAATGAGCAGCCTGGGCCATCTCAAAAAGGTCCTCCTAAATGGATAACAAAGACACTTGAAAGTGTTCATCCTAATGAGATTGGAAAGATAGGAACAAGAAGCTCAACCAGACAAAATGGAGGTGATGTAGATGATTTTGATTCACCTGTTGATATGGGTGTTTCATATGATTTTGAATTGAATTTTTCTACATATTTTGAGCCAACTGTTTTCAAAGAAGTGGCTTCTCATTATGAATGGAAGGAAGCGATGCAGAAATAATATGATTCCTTGATAAATAATGGCACCTGGAAGCTGGTTGATCCTCCATTGGGAACCAAACCAATAGGTTGCAAGTGGGTCTACAAAAACAAGTATAAATATGATAGCTCACTTGACAAGCACAAAGTGAGGCTTGTAGAAAAAGGTTTTGCATAGAAGGAAGGGGTCGATTATGAGGATACCTTCCCCGCCACAACAAAATAAGCTACCATTTAAACACTATTTGCCTTGGCAGCACATAATGGTTGGAAAGTCCATCAAATGGATGTAAAAATTGCTTTCTCGAAAGGAGAAATGAAAGAGAATATTTTAATGTCCCAACCAGAAGGATTTTTTGTGAAGGATCAGGAACAGAAAGTATGCAATCTTGTAAAATCCTTGTATGGCCTCAAGCAAGCTCTGTGATCCTGGTACGAGAAGTTAAATGAGCATATTCTGAAACTCAACTTCAAACATTATGATCTTGATGATGCAAATTTGTTTGTCAAGAAAGTTGGAAAAAAAGTTGTATATCTTGTGTTGTATGTAGATGATATTTTGATGATAGGGAACACTGAGAGCTATATTGCATCCATAAAGAAGGAATTTAGGAAAGGTTTTGAAATGAAGGACTTTGGCTATGTTCATTACTATCTTGGTATTGAAGTAACTCAACATCCAAATTTTATATTCCTCTCTCAAAAGAAGTACATTGGAGATTTTTTGAACAGGTTTTGGATGTTTGAGTGAAATCCTTTAACCACTCCAATGGAACAGAATTTAAAGCTCATATCCACTGAAGGAAAATAATTTGAGGATGCAACAAAGTATAGACAGTGTGTAGGAAGTCTCAACTACATTACTACTACCACACCAAACATTTCATTTGTCGTTTGAATCCTCTCCAGGTTTATGCAAAAGCCTTGTGAGGGACATTGGTCTACTGCAAAAAGAGTTCTAAAGTAATTGAAAGGAACTCAAGACTTTGGACTTAAGTATACATAGGTGGGCGACTTCATCTTGATTGGATACTCTGATTCAGACTTGGATGGAGATAAAGAAAGTGGGGTATCTACTTCATGTTATGTTATGAGTCTTAGATCAGGAGATGTCTCTTGGAGGTCACACAAACAATCATTTCCAGTGGATTCCACAATAGAGGTAGAATATGTGGTAGCAGCTAAAGCAACAAAGGAAATTGTGTGCATCAGGAAAATTCTAGAAGATTTGCAGGAGAAACAAGTGCATTGAACTGCTCTCATGATTGAAAAACTTCTATAAAAAAGTTGGCCAAGAACCCAAAGTTCCATGATCGAATGAAGCACATCAATATAAAATATCATATGATTCGACATCATGTTGAGGCCAAGACAATCCACCTACGCCATTGTTCCAAAAATGAGCAGATTGCAGACATCTTCACCAGAGCACTGGGGAGATAAAAGTTTCAAAGATTCATAATGATGCTTGGACTCACAAACATCCCTTCAGATTAAGGGGGGGAATGTTGACACCTAATATTTTGGATTAGGTAAATCCATGTAAATATTATAAATAGAAGATAAGGAGAATTAGAATATGAAAATATATTGGGAGATGAAACCCAAGAGTCTCTCCCTCCATGTATATATTTATGATCAATATTAATGCAAGGACACATTTCGTTTTGAGGAGTTACCTCTTGGCCTGACATATATATATATAGGATTATAATATAAACTCATAAAAGATAGAGTACAAGACCCAAAATCCAATTTTGATAGTAAGAAATTTTTTAAACTACCAACTTATCAAATTTCAAGCCATATCTTTAGAACATTCAGTATCAAGTAGTGATAAACCCATATGAGGTAGTTTGACCAACCTGGTACAAGAGAGATTCTAGTATAATCTTGGTGGGACTAGAAGGAGTTGCATACCCAAATTAATTACACCAAACATAACAAAGAATTGAATTTATAGATGTAGCCATATGTTTGATATATAAAAATAAAAATAAAAAAAATATTTAATAATGATCCATAGTGTGAAAAAGAAATCTCCTAGAAATGATTATTAATAAATATTAAAGTGTAAATGTGTAAAAGAAATATTTACCTAATATGAGTGTCGAATTGAACTGGGGTAAATATATTCACTGCTCATGTTCATATACAAACACAAAAAGGTGAGTACTAGTTGAACTACATAACCGGTTGCAAACAAAATTAAAACCACAGAAAAAAGGAAAAAAATTGAAATCATTGTGTATAGACTGCCTAAATACAATCATTACACAAAGCTAGATAATATTACTTTAAATAAAACCCTCTAACTAAAAACTAAAGAAAATTATTCTGAAAATTTAGAGGTCTTATGATAACATTGTTCTACCAAAAGTGCTAAACATAGTACCCTAAGATTGTTTTGTAACTAAGAATCATTACAAAGATTTTAATAGTAAATTCTTCAACAAATAAAAACCCTATGTGAGGAAAATGAATGACAATTCAATAAAATTCGACTACTCAAAAAAGAGAGAGTTAAGAAATGAAATTGACTTTGTGTAAACGATCTCTTTGTCCTCGTCAATTGGAAAGAAAATTCACCCACAAACCCTACGAGAAGAAAAACCATGTCAACAAATACCTACCAACGATGATTATTGTATTTGTGTGCAAGCAGAGGGATTTTTACTATAAAAATCACAAACAAACCAATAAAAATTAGTGGTATGTTAATATATATAAAGAAACTAGAATTTAATATTTAAGCCAAGAACCCAAATCAAAGGATGTGACGTAACAAAGAATACATGTACAGAGAAGTAACACACCATTGGCATTAAACTACAAAGACAACAAGAAAATTGTTGCTTATAAAATACTATTCAAAGAAGAAAACCTCCGTAAGGCCCAACTAAACAAGAAAATTGAAGAGAACAACGTAAGTAAATGTTAGAAATTAGAAATTACAAGAGGAAAAATATGAACTAGTGCTCAATACTTGTGAATATCACCATGAAATTATTAGTTTTAGCTTCCGAATAGAGCCAGAGCCTATCAAAAAATTAGGGCCTCTAAATGCTTCATACTTATAGAGAAAATGTCGGGACCTTAGGGTTCTTTCCCTGGTTTAGGGCAAAAGAACTGGTAAGAGGAGAAAAACTATAAGAGCGGCATAAATGAACAATGAAGAATGGCATATGGAAACCCTTATCAAAGGATGACCATCGATTGACATTACAACAAAAGGACATTACAACAAAAGGTGATCGTCAATCTAAGGGTTTGATTTGGAAACCAACACGTGGAGACAAACCCTAGACTCATGTCTCTCGAAGTTTCCAGTGTATATCCAATCAATAAACCACATTCATAAGGAATAGTGTTACTCTAAGATATACAGGCATGGGTAATGTAATATTTATGGTATGTAACCTCTTATGCACATAGACAATAAACCTAAGTATCAAATAAATGATGAATATGGTTCATTGTTAATGAAAATTCATGGTTGTATAATGTTTAAAGCACATAGGTGTTAAACTAATGTATCGACAAAGATAAGTGATACCTATTGTTAATGAAGGATGTGAATCTAACACATAAACAATCTTATGAGTATGTTACTTATAGGACATGACATATAAAATACATTTTTCACTTAATTATAGGATAAGAATAAAAAGTAAAATATAATAAACTTTAAAATATGGAACAATTAAAAAAACAGTTTTATCTTAATTATAGGATAAGAAGAAAAAGTAAAATATAATAAACTTAAAAATATTGAACAATTAAAAAAAACAGTTTTATGTATGAAAAATACAACGACAAAATTACCATCTCTACTAGCAAAAAAAACAGTTTTATGTATGAAAAATACAACGACAAAATTACCATCTCTACTAGCAAAATGTATAAAAATACGATTGTTGTTATGGTAAAATATTAGGATTTGTATATTAAAAAAAATAATGATATTAGAGGATGCATTACAAGTGGTATCAGAGTCATAGGTTTCAACTTTGGGTCTCTTATGGGTCCTAAACTGAAAAATCATTTTTTGGTGATATACAGAGTTGAACAATTGGGAATATAGTTGAATATATAAACGGAAAAACCTTTGTAGGACCACCCAGAGAAGGTGAGGAACACAACACTGAATATGGAATGTTGGGTGGAGGAAATAGCAGTACATAGAAATGTGAATCTGAAATATTACAAGTTGTTCACAGTTTGAAGGCAGACTTAGACACCATTAAATCTAATAAAGAAAAAAAATCCAAAGCAAAAGGAGGAGCAAGAAAATATTAATGGTTATATACTCAAAAAATTAGAAGGAAAAAGGAGTAGCAGAAGATCTAAAGACACTCATAGGAAAATATCTAGAAGTGAATCTGCTAATAGAACCAACTCCATAACTTCTAGTGAAAGCAGAACAAATGAGTCTAGTGACAAAGGAGAACATAAATCAGGTAGCAGTACCTCTATGCCTAGGAAAAGAAGGTTTACCTCTTAGTTTCAATGACAATTTAAAAATATTAGGCCCCCTAATTTTGATGGAGAATTTGAAGAGGGAGCAGAAGCATGGCTTTTGAATATGTCAAAGTACTTTGAAGTCTATAACTATCCTAGCGATATGAAGGAAATAATAGCCACATACCATTTAATTGGAAAGGGAGATTTATGGTGGGAAGAAAATAAAATTGTAAAAAGGACCAGAAGCAAAAAAATTGACATGGAAATTGTTCAAAAAAGAATTCAAAAATAAGTATTTGACTAAGAGGTACTTTGATGAAAAGGCTAGAGAGTTTCATGAACTGAAATTAGGACAGTCTACCATGGATGAGTTTGTTAATAAATTTATGAGTTTATTAAGATATGTACCTTATTTGAAAGAGGAGAAAGAAAAAATACAAAGATTTATCAGCTGCCTACCTTTTTCATATAGAGAAAGGATTGAATTTGACAACCCAAAGACCATGGATGAGACCATCAAAAAGGCAAAGTTATGTTTCAATCAGAGCAAACAAAAAGGAGAAATTTCTAAGGGATGGGTGGCAAAGAAACATGACAGATTCAATATTAAGAAAAATGGGCTTAAGAAACCTGCCTTTTCTAAGAGTATGCAAGCAGGAAAATAGAACAAGAATGCTAGCCAACAAAAGAATCTGGGGCAAAAAGGAGGATCAGGAATAGGAAACAAAATATTAGTGAATCAGTAAAACCACCGATAAAATGCTCGATCTATAGTGAAAATCACTTATGGAGAGATTGTCCATAGAATCCATTAAATAGGAAAGCATCATTAAACAATATTCAGGAAGCATCTATTGTAAAAGACGTTGCATGTAACATAACCAGAACCAGCGCTGCATTGGATGGTAGGCAAGCCGATCGTCAGTCCACCATGTTAGAAGTTCAAGTAAATTCTTGAAAAATATGTGTATGTACTTATAGATCTAGGATCTACATTAAGTTATATTTCCCCTGTTGTAGTTGAAATATGTAATCTTGTAAAAGAGAAACAAAGCAAGCCTTGGTTAGTACAATTGGCCACGAGAACTAAAATAAAAGTGATTGAAATAAGAAAAATTGCATAGTAAATCTAAATGGAATGCATACCACACTAAATTTGAATATATTACCCTTGGGATCTTATGATGTTCTCATAGATATGGACTAGTTGGAATCACATAGAGTGATATTAAATTGTCTAGAAAATTCTTTAACTATATTAATGATGAGGAGGAAGCCTACATGGTCCAAGGAATAAGAAGAAATAATTATGTTAGACAAATATCTGCAATACAAATGAAGAAATATGCTAGAAAAGGATGTCAAATGTTCACAATCCAAGTGCAAAATCTCCCATGATAATCAGAAACCATCATTAGAATAATATCCTATATTGGAACAATACAAGTATGTTTTTATATAAGAAATACCAATAATTTCTCCAAAGAGGTGTTAGCACCTAAATCTGCCTTAGGCTGAAGGAAGGCAAAAATTAGGGTAACCACAAACCACGCTCATTCTGGTAGCTAGCCCAACCAGAGCAAGAGAGGGCTCTCTCCAAGTCACGCTCAGTGAATAGATAATCGAAAACGGTCTGAGATGACTTACAATGAAATATTTACCTTAGGCTAGTAAGTGAATAGGGATTCGGGAAACAATTTTCATGAATGATCGAGCTTCTGGGATGGTATGGGACCAACAGTCAACAAAGAACAGAGAATTTAATACAAAGGCACAGATTATTCCGTGAGGCAAGGTAGGCGGAAAATGTAACAATTTAGTTTGAGGTACCGCGGCATGAATAGATTGCTGAAGAAAGTGAAAAGGGCATAGTGACATGAATCCTTTTCAACAGAAGAAAAACACTGAACATGAAATTTTCCCACAGGCAGAGCAATAAAATGAATTCTACCTAATCTCACTCAGAAAATTTCACTGGAAATGAACATGAATTGAAGTATGAAACATAACGAAATACATATGAAAACATAAGAGACACATTTGCTACACTCACAACCATAAGAATCTCATGAAACAGAGCCGCTGCATTTCATTAATTCTCTGTCAAAAATACACAGTGAAGAAACAAAGTTTCTTTCCCACAGTCTCCCAGAAGTTACAAGCCAACACACCCTTTGCAAATAACTTGAATACAATATATAGAATGTGTGAGGAAGAGATAGAACGCGCAAGGGTTTGGGAGTTACTCGAATCATTGCGAAATGGAGATGGAGAGCCAACCATCAGCTACAGGTGCAGTGCTACAAACATGACATTTGGCTTTGGGTGACCGTTTTCCTTCCTTCGCCACTTGGATAGAAGCCAATATGGAGAAAAAAATCTTTAAATGTCGCCTTTAGTGCCAAAAAACCAAAGTGTAGATGAGCGGGCCCACTTGGAGAAGTCGCGAATCGAAATTTCGCGAAATGGAAGAAAATTGGGCAATTTTTCCTCTATGCGCTGCACCATTTTCTCTGTGCGTTGCGCTACTTTGGGGCCTATTTTGGGGAACTTTCAGGTGTCCAAAATTTGCCCAAGTGGGCTTGCTGGAAATCCTGTCCTGTCTAATTTCTAACCCAACTAGAATTTTCAAATTTGGTGCTCATTTTCCCCTCCAAATCTCCATTCTCCCAAGACTACTTTCTGTGTGTCAAAAAAGTGGCAGAGAGGCCATTTTTGGGTGTTTTTTGACCTTTAGGAGACCCAGATCTTGCCCAAATCTCTTGCCCAGACACCAGTAGTCGTGATTTTCCATGATGAATCCAAAACTACAAGCCATTCCTCATTTGGATCTCTAGAATTTTAGCGTCGCGCCAGTGGCGCGGCGCACAGGGAGAAAATCCTTGTTTTTACCCAAAAAATTACCAAGTGACCAAAATTTCCCCAAATTTTTTGAAATTTGGGCTGGAGGATCTCTATGGGGTGTTATGATGGGCCAAGGAAGCCTCAGCCAAGATTTGAAGCTGATCTTGCTCTTTTGCCCTTTTTTCCCTTCTTGTTGCTTTCCTTAATTTTGCCTTCAAGTTCCTTCTCCAGGCATGTGCACTCATGTTTCGCACCCTGTAACGGAAAGCCATATGTATTAGTAGAGCAAGGTCTTGGTTAGCCTTGTCCAGCAGCCTCTCCAAATGCATGTTGACCCTCTCAAGGTTGACCTCCCGATCCTCATTTATTGCTTGCTCCAAAGATGTGAGCGCAACCCTTCTTCTTTGAGCAGCTTGGCGATGCTCACGGATGTTTTGAAGCTCCATGATCATCTGTTGGTCCTCAAGCTGTTTGTTTCTTTGTTCCAGGTACTTCATGTTCCACTTGGCCCTCTCCAAGTCAAGGGATAAGGACTCAATCACTGACTGCTGCTCCTGGATGATCTCTGTAAGCTCCGCATTTGTTGGTTCTGCATCTATCTCATCATCCTGGAGGAGAAAAAACTTTGTCTCTCGCTCACCTGATGGACCTTCCTCCTACACGGGCTCCTCACCCTTACCTTTCTCCTGTGATGCTGATGTCGGAAGCGAGGCCCCTTCCACCCCAGGTGGAGAGTGAATAAGGGTCTACTGCCTCTCTGATAGGTGATGTATACTGGCATAGTAGCAATCTCATGTTGCTCATACTGATGAGATGGGCCCCTATCTCATGCTATGCCTCTGATACTACCTGTGGAGTGCTGAAGAAGTCACGGGAGATGAATTCCTCCCAAGCAATACCTTGCAATCCCAATTGGTGGTCCAACAAAATCCGAATAAGGGGAAAGTGATAAACACTGTTGAGCTGCTGTCGAGGGGTCTTGTGCTGCATGAAATTCTTCATCCTCTCTATGTTCCCGTAGATGAAAAATGGGAGGTTCATCATTTGTACCCTGGTAAAGTGCATGAGCAACTTGATGTGATAGGCATAAAGGCGAGAACACCTCCCCTCACAACTAAAATACTTCATGATCAATTTCATGAGCGGGGCATACTCATCTCTCAAAAATTTGAATGGAAAAACTCTCGTGAGGTGGCTCAAACAACTGTCTTTGATGTAAGGCTCCTAATGATGCCTCTCCACCTTCTTCTTCTTATGCCACTGCTCTCCAATGTTTGGTATGCCTATTTCCACTGATATGGTTTCGGGTGTCAATGTGAAAGTGACCCCAGCCAAGATAGACTATCCTCCATGTAGGTGGAGTGCAAAAAGACTGGCCAACTCATGATGAACTCTGACATTTGCCACCCTCTAACAAAATTCAAAACATGCTAAGTGCTAGAAACACGACATAACTAGAGGGCATGCCTGCAACTCGATGAGGGTGTTTGGCTCATCTCTAAGATGTCTGCCAATCCGGTGATGTCTCCTGTGGGCCCTTTCTCTAGAAGTTGTGTCACTGTGGGTCTCCTCCTCATATTCTGATGAAACTTAGGATGCCATTACTACTGTTTGTACCCTAAGTTTTATGCTGCCCTTTGATTCTAATGAAGCTGTTAGTTACTCTGACAATCTGCCACCAAGGGGACAATAAAACAGGGAATATTAGGAAGGGAATAATGTAATGGGAATAGGGGTTAAAGGGAGAGATTTGTCAAGGACTTGGGAGTAGTTTGGGTATAGTGTTGATGGGGTAGGGTAGGAAACACCTTGGCAACACTGTTACTATAGCACAAACCCTAGGATCATGGTTTCTTTGTGTATTCTTTTGTTTGCTTTATAAAATTTTTTGCATTTGATTTATACTCCTAAAACCATGCTATTCCTTTCAATTTTGATGCAAGAGTGGAGGTAGGTTGCCTACCTTTTAAATTTGATGAGGATCCACAAAATTTTTGGGCGAATTAGTTGGTTTCTGGGCTTTATATCCCAGTGCGCCGCGCGCAATGCCCAGTGCGCCACGCGCAATGCCCAGTGCGTCGCACGCAATTCCCAGTGCGCCGCGTGCTCTGAGTGCGTTGCGCCAGTGGCGGATTTACATAGTGGACGGGCTCTGTGTGCGCTGCGCCCAATGAGTGCGCCGCGCTCCTTTGTGTGTGCACCGCGCGCTCTGAAATCACCCTAAATTGATCCTAATCGTTTGACTCTTCAACTCTTCGACCATGCACCTTTCTTCCACAGCCTTGCTTGCAGAATGAGCTGGTCTTATGGTGATTTTGAGTTGACCAAATAGTGGAGGAATAGGGAGAGGGTTTGGTAGTGATTTAGGGCGGGGTTTTAGGAAAAATGATCAAGGGGAGATGGGAAAAATGATAGGTGAGGGGAAAAAGGTGAGTGGAGTGAAACCTTGGCACTAGCAACACATTTTAACAAACCTAGCCATCATTTTCTTAGTGATTTCTTATGGTTGACCATATGCATTTTGGTGACATTCAAACATCTCTATAAACACCATATCATTGATAAAATTTGACAAACAAGTGATGTCGTAAGGCCTACCTCTTGATTTGATAGCATTCACCAAAATTTGGAGTGGTTTGGCAATGTTTTTCGGCCCCTGGTCTGTGTGCGTTACGCGCTGGGTATGTGCCACGCCTGTGGAAACTTTCAATTGCGGGCTCTGTGTGCGTCGTGCCCGGTGAGTGCATCGTGCCCCTAGGTATGTGCACCGCACCCTCTAAAACCAGCTCCCACTCCTTCAAACGCTTCACGATTTCGCACTCCACCTTTGCAATGTCTCTCCAACGACTTGTAGTAGCACAATGCCCTTGATTTGGATAAAAACATGTATATATAGCCTTGGAAGAGATGGGTTTCATTTTTGCTTCCTTGAAACCCATTTTTCTAATGTTGTGTTTTTCACTTTTTCACTGACTTAAAAACACACTGATTTTCACTTTCCCTTTGAAATTTTGGCTCAAATGATGAAATTTTCGGCGCATCTTTTTAGGGACTGTATGACAGGGCATTTGACCATGGAAACCATGACTGCATCTGAAAAAGTCAACTGGCGATTTTTTTGGAAAATTTGGTCATAAATGATATTGTTTGACTTTTCTTCAAATCAGAGTTTTGAAGAAGAGTCGAAGTCTATCCACACGACGATGAAGCTCTCTGAACCATAGATGTGTAAGGGCCTCCCTTTGGCCTGCATGGCTTTACTGGACATGTTTCAAAGGCCAAATTGATGAATTCCTAGACCCAAACATAGAAAATGAATTTTGTCCTGTAAAGGACCAAACCTTGATTGTCATGGACTTTGGTGATTATTGACAAAACACCTAAGCCATCAGGAGCCAGACATGAGGGGAAATGATTAGCATGACTTTCTCCGTCATATCATGGCATGCCCCTAGTGAAATGCAGCTGAGTGAATGGAGCGGGAGACCTAAAATTGAAATGCACAAAGAGTTTTGATCTCTGACGGAGGGTTGACCAGACCGACTCTAACATTGGCTCCAATGGGGGATGGTAGCTCCTTGGAGGTGCCAAGAATAGCAGATCTTTGGAGGAGCTAGACAATGCCTTTTGTCCATTGGGCTATGGAGTCATCATTTCGATAAACAGCACAGGACTCTGACTTATTTATGAAACTGAAATGACCAAGGAATTGACTCAAACTTGACATTGAAATAACTCAAAAACTAACTTTACAGACTGAAACCAAACTAAAATAAAAATGGTATTTACAATGATAGTGGAAGCAACGTTAATAAATCAACAGTGATACCGCTTGAGCAGCCGACCATTGATCGACCCTCTAGGACAATCTTCCCCGCTCATTTCCTTCAGAAGAAAGGAATTCTGACCCCTATATGCTGCAATCTTGAAAGGACCTTTCCAAAGATTTTCGAACTTTCCGTGCTTGCCTTTCTCTTCATTCCTTGCATCCCACTTCAGCACCACATCATCCAACTGAAATTTATCTGCCTTTGCTTTTCTGTCATAGATTTTCTTTATCTTCTCCTGCAATTTGGATGTGTTCTTGAAAACTTCTTCTCTTGTTTGCTGCATGTGGATCATTTGTCTCAACCTTCTCTGCATGGTATCTTCTTCACTGCTAGCCTCCTGAAGAAGTCTGACTACCGGGGCAGCAAGAGAGGTGGGAAATACTATGTCAACTCCATAAAAAAGCTCAAACAGTGACATACCAATGGACTTTTTCTGACTGATCCGATCTGCCCAAAGTGCATGGACCAACCTCTTATTCCAACTCTTTTTATTTATTTCTAGCAACTGTTTGATGATGTTGACTAATGATTTATTCAAAGTTTCTGCCAATCCATTGCCTTGCGGATGATAGGCAGTTGAATGACCCAAAATGATGTGATATTTATGACAAAATTCTACCATCCTTTTCGATTTGAAAGCTGTTGCATTATCGGTGATTAATTTGTTTGGACAACCAAAGCGAGACAAGATATTATTTTCGAGAAATGAAATGATTACAATGTCTGTAGCTTGTCTGGTGGGAGTCACCTCAATCCATTTTGTGAAATAGTCTGTCGCCGTAAGGATCCATCTATGCTGTCCGGAAGAGGCGGGATGAATTTCCCCAATGAAATCCAACCCCCGCTGCTGGAAAGGAGCGCTCACTTCAATAGGCTTAAGTGGCAAAGGCTGCAATTTCTGTTCTCCTTTGAAAATCTGACATTTATGACAGCGCTTCACCATCTTATATACATCAGCAAACAAATTAGGCCAGTAGTACCTTGCTCTCAAAATTTTGTTCGCTGTTGACTTCCAAAAAAGTGACCACCACACTCTCCTCCATGGAAATCCTCCATGACTTTCTTTGCCTCCTCTTCCACAAAAAAATTTAACAAAATGCCACTGGGATCTTTCCAATACAGTGTGGAATTCAAAATACAAAACTTGGCAGCCTTCAATTTGAGTATTCTCGCTTTGTTTCTAGTCATGCCGGGCGGTGGTGACAGATTTTTCAGCACATATATTATATCTGAATACCATGGGGACAAAGCAAACATATCGGATACCTGAATTGACATTCCTTCCTCATTCTCATCGGACATGGCAGCGATCAGATTTATGTCTAAGGAATGCAAGTTTGATTCGGTCGTTAGCTTCGCCAACCCCTGTCATTTGACCAGCTTTGTGGGCTTTATTTCCACATCATATTCCAGCAAGGCTGCAATCCATTTGCCTCTTCTTCCTTCCAGATCAGTCTGCACTAAAACATATTTTACAGCAATATTAGGAACATAGGCTAGAATGTGAGAATGTAGGATATATACCCGGAAATCCTTCATTGCCTTCACCAATGCCAGGGCTTGCTTCTCAATGATGTTGTACTTTAATTTTTCATCCCTTATAGCCCTGCTGAAGAATGCAATGGGTCTTTCATGATCATCTCTCTTCTGCAATAATACCGCTGCCATAGTGTGCTCAGAAGCAAATGAAAACAATATGAAATCCTGAGTGTAGTCCAGGCTGACTAGAATTGGAGCTGAAGAAAGGGCCAATCTGACCAAGTTGAAAGATTTTACAGCCTCCTCTGTCCATTTCACCTGGCTATCCTTCTTAAGCATGTTGGTCATTTCTCTTAAGTGTTCTGCAAGATTAGGCACAAAGCAACGTAGAAAATTCATCTTACCATTGAATGATTGTATCTCTTTTTTGTTCCTAGGCAGATCAATTTGCTGAATTGCTTGCACACATGCTGGGTCTATACGAATGCCATCCTTTGAAATGATGTGTCCAAGTAATTTGCCTTCCTCCATGGTGAACAAGCTTTTCTTAGGATTCAACGATAGACCATATTTCTTGCACTTTTGAAAGATAATTTTTAGGTGATGCATTTGCTCTTCATCAGATTTGGAGAATACTGTCAAGTCATCCAGGTACACCACCAAAAACACATCCTTCTCATTTGCAAAATCCAAGTCCATTGCCCACTGAAATGTGGCACCTGCATTCTTTAAACCGAAGGGAATTTTGGCATAGTGAAAGGTTCCCCATGGAGTGGTGAATGTTGTCTTGTATCTATCATCTTCATGGATAGAAATTCGGTTATATACGGAATAACCATCAAGCAGTGACATACGAGATGCCCCCACTACTCGCTGAAGTATATGGTCCATCTTGGGCAGTGGGTAGTTGTCCTTCAATGAGACTTTATTTAGATTTCTAAAATCAATGCATAGGCGGATCTCACCGGTCTTCTTGCGTACAGGCACTAAGTTAGATATCCAATCCGAAAATCTGATGGGCATAATGATACCTGACTTGTACAACCTGTTTACCTCCTTTTCGATAGATGGCAGAAACTTTGGATTTATCCTTCTCAGCTTCTGTCTAAATGGTTTTTGATTGGGTTTGATGGGTATTGTGTGCTGAATAATATTGGTATCATAGGTCTTTAAATCAGAATAGTCCCAAGCAAACACATCTGCAAATGAAGCCATCAAGCTGATGCATTTGTCCTTGATCTTTGGCAGTAATGCTTTAGACAATTTTACCAACTTTGGATTGGCAGCTGTACTGATGTTGACCTCTTCTACACCCTTCTCTATTGGCTGCAATGTTGGCTTGCGGGCTACATCATCCTGATCAAAAATTTCCTCCAGAGGTATCAAGCCTTTAGGAATGATGTTATTCTTCAGCTGCAATACGTCCATTTCATTGATCTGCACTTCATCTGTACCATTCCTTTTGCCATCATCATTTTCTACATCAATGGAGGTTTCTTTGAACTTGCCTTTGTTTAGCAGAATATCCTTAATCTCCTCATCATCTTGAAATACTTGCCAATATCGCTGATTGTCTGGAATGGTTGGACGATGTTTGACATGGATTTCAAATTTATTGCTGGAGTTCATGGGGATCTTCAAACTGCTTGCTTCCTTGGCAAGAGCATCAACAATATATTTTGTATACGAGGCACACATGTCAAGGTGTATTCTGAAAATAACTTCAAGATGTCTAAAACTGCATTATGATAGGCCCGCATCCTAGGATGTTTTGCTTGATACTCATCTTTAACCTGCTTTATTACCAATTTGGAGTCGCCATATACCGAAATCCTTTTTGCATTTAGCTTTCTAAGAATCTTCAGGCCCTCAATCAGAGCTTCATACTCAGCTTCATTATTTGAACACTCAAAGGCCAACTTGTAAGAGCAAACCCTCACGCTGCTAGGCACTTTGTTTGGGGTGGAGAAAGGACTGCGTACCCAAATACCAATTCCAGTGCCATCATTTCCTACTGCTCCATCGAAATCCATGGTCCACAAGCCTTCTTCCTCCTCTTGTAAGTGTTGGAAATCTGTTTGTTGTGCCTTATCTGCTTGCTGTCCATTACTTTCAGCTGATTGCCCAACATTTTTCTGCTTTTCTTGTCTTTCTTTCTTCAAAATTTCTCTGAAATTTTCTGTTATTTCCGGAATGTCATCTGCTTCTACTATCTGACTATCTATATCATTTAAACTATCTGAAAACAAAAAAAAAGACTCTAAATCTGTATGTACATAGTTAATAGGATGATTTATAGGTTTCTCCTTGCTTGTGATCATATATTTCATTTTTTGTTCTCGATATAACTTCCTCATTTGTCCAAACACCGGGATTGTTACATAGGAGAAATCCAGCTGTAGTGTCCCTTTCAATTTCGCTACCCAAGACCTGGAAATAAGCATGCCAAACCTTGGAGGAATATCTGCTACCACCACATCCATCAAAACATTTTTCATAGGAAGTTGATCCAAACTCACAACTAAGTCTTTGATGAGTCGTATACATCTTACTCTGCTGGAATCGAATGAATAGAGATCATGATATTTCCGGGTGATGTCCAGACCAAGCTTATCCATGATAGACTTGGGCATGAGATTGTGAGAAGCTCCGGAATCGAACATGGCATTGTGTAACACAAAATCATGCAATCGTAAACTGATATAGAAGGGTGGCACATCGCTATCCGAAGACTCACCATTCGGAGCTAGTCCAAAAATCATTTTAGGCTGATCATATTCTACATTTACCATGTTGGACAATGGGTCATAATTTAACATTTTAGAAATCTGTCCTCTATAACTGATGTTCTTCATTATTTCAATCAAGGGGATGGATACCTTTAACTTAGAAATCTCATTCTATAAGCTAAAAGTAGGAGTCTTTTCTACCTCTTTGACTAGGATCTCTTTCTTTTCCTTTTCTCTTGATGTAGCTTGCTGTTGTGATTGTTCTACTGATTTTGACTTGCTTCTCTCTGGACCAACCGCCTCCTTTCCTTTTCTTTGTGTAGCTGATGAATCGTTCTTTGGTGCTTCAACCTCCTTCTTTTTCTGAATTGGTTTGGCCGGCACATCTCTGTTTCTAAGTGAATATCGCTGCTGTTGTGCGGACAAAGCATTCATATATCCCCTTTGATATTCTTTTGATTCTTCTTCCAAAACAATATCGCTAGCTAGAATAAAATCTGTGTCTTGGTGTGCAGTTGAATTCACAGCACATTCTTCTTCTTTGGTAATGTAAGTAGGCAGCTCATCTGGAGTAAAGAGGTGGTTTTCTTCGCCTATTACATTCCCGTCCTCATATGACTCTGGTCCATGCACAAAATTCTACTGTAAAGGTGTTTGTACCGGCTGTTGTGATGTCTGCTCTTGAGTTCGCTGATCTCTCTGTCTTATTCTATATTGTGGCTACCGCTGGCCATGAAAGTTAGGATTCCTGGCTTGTGGCTCTAGCTTGTCAAGTTTTACCCTTTCAAGCATCTTCTCTACCTTTTTGAGAAGTTGATCCATTGAAGAAGATTCTTCTTCCACAGTGGTTTTCTTTTCCGATTTCGCTCTAGCTCTTTTGGATAGTAGATTTGCTTCAATGTTGACCGCGATTTTCTGCATATCTTCCAATGTGGCCAGTTCTCTCTCTCTTAATTGGTATGCCATGTCAGCATCAAAACCATCTGGAAACTTCATCATTGCTAGTCCCACAGGTGGCTTTAGATGATCTGGAATTTCGTTACAGACTGCATTAAATCTAACACAATAGTCTTGGACCGACTCACCAACGTTCCATTTGATTTGTTCATATTCGGCCAGAATTTGAAGTGGATTCTTTTTCACTTCCCACCGGTTCAAAAATTGTCTTTGTAGTTCAACAAAGGTAGTGATACTTTCTGTTGGCAAACCTTTGAACCATTTCCTCACATCACCTGCAAATGTCTGTACAAAGAGCCTCATTGCCACATTCTCTGCATCAATCTCATTAAGTTCATAGAAGTCTGCCATTTTGTCTACATGTTGCTGAGCAGTAATGCTGTTAGGAGTGCCATCAAAAAATGGTATTTTACTTTGATAATCCGTTTTCATGTCATCTAGAACTTGGGGCAGAACGAGGGGAGCTAAACGGGTAGCCATCATTCTCGGTGGATTTGGCCTTGGAGGTGTTGGAGGAGTGTGAACAGTTTGTAGGGGGATAGCAATTGGAGTTTGGGGCTGTGTTGCAATATAATTATCAATTAACCTATTGGCTCTTTTTGTTTCCAAGTCTACAAGAAATTACGGATTGGGGACAGTATAATCAACAGCCCTTTCAGATTTATACTCAAACAATGATATCTCAAATCGTTCGTCAAATTCAAGCTCTTCAAGATACTCAAAAATGTCGGGACATGAATGGGATTTAAACACGAGAGTTATGGTGCTTTCTTGATGAAGGAGTCTTGGGATCAAATTAGGGTTTTTGTAGATATGAGGCGGATTCAGGTCTGGATTGGCTCTGGTATATCGTCTCGAAGCCAGCGTGCTATTGAGAAAAATCATAGGACACAACCAACTGACATCAGCCTTTCCAATCCTAAGCTCATCATCCAGAAGCTTAGAATTATTATGAAACAAGGGGATTTGATTTCAGTTTGTCCCCAGTGGAGTCGCCACTATGTTAGCACCTAAATCTGCCTTAGGCTAAAGGAAGGCAAAAATTAGGGTAACCACAAACCACGCTCATTCTGGTAGCTAGCCCTACCAGAGCAGGAGAGGGCTCTCTGCAAATCACGCTCAGTGAATAGATAATTGAAAACGGTGTGAGATGACTTACAATGAAATATTTACCTTAGGCTAGTAAGTGAATAGGGATTCGGGAAATAATTTTCATGAATGATCGAGCTTCTGGGATGGTATGGGACCAACAGTCAGCAAAGAACATAGAATTTAATACAAATGCACAGATTATTCTGTGAGGCAAGGTAGGCGGAAAATGTAAAAATTTAGTTTGTGGTACCGTGGCATGAATAGATTTCTGAAAAAGGTGAAAAGGGCATAGTGACATGAATCCTTTTCAACAGAAGAAAACACTGAACATGAAATTTTCCCACAGGCAGAGCAATAAAATTGAATTCTACCTAATCTCACTCAGAAAATTTCACTGGAAATGAACATGAATTGAAGTATGAAACATAATGAAATACATATGAAAACATAAGAGACACATTTTCTACACTCACAACCACAAGAATCTCATGAAACAGAGCCGCTGCCTTTCATTAATTCTCTGTCAAAAATACACAGTGAAGAAACAAAGTTTCTTTCCCACAGTCTCCCAGAAGTTACAAGCCAACCCACTCTTTGCAAATAACTTGCATACAATATATAGAATGTGTGAGGAAGATATAGAACGCCCAAGGGTTGGGGAGTTACTCGAATCATTGCGAAATGGAGATGGAGAGCCAACCATCAGCTACAGGTGCAGCGCTACAAACATGACATTTGGCTTTGGGTGTCTATTTGCCTTCCTTCGCCACTTGGATAGAAGCAAATTTGGAGAAAAAACTCTTTAAATGTTGGCTTTGGTGCCAAAAAACTGAAGTGTAGATGAGCGGGCCCACTTGGAGAAGTCGCGAACCGAAATTTCGCGAAACGGAAGCAAATTGGGCAATTTATCCTCTGTGCGCCGCACCATTTTCTCTATGCGTCGCGCTACTTTGGGGCCTATTTTTGGGCACTTGTAGGTGTCCAGAATGTTCCCAAGTGGGCTTGCTAGAAAGCCCGCCTTATCTACTTTCTAACCCAACTGAAATTTTCAAATTTGGTGCTCATTTTCCACTCCAAATCTCCATTCTCCCAAGACTACTTTCTGTGTGTCAAAAAAGTGGCAAAGAGGCCATTTTTGGGTGTTTTTTGACCTTTAGGAGACCCAGATCTTGCCCAAATCTCTTGCCCAGACACCAATAGTCGTGATTTTCCATTTTGAATCCAAAACTGCAAGTCATTCCTCATTTGGAGCTCTAGAATTTTAGCGTCGCGCCAGTGGCACGGCGCACAGGGAGAAAATCCCTATTTTTTACCCAAAAAATTACCAAGTGACCAAAATTTCCCCAATTTTTTTGAAATTTGGGCTAGAGGATCTCTATGGGGTGTTATGATGGGCCAAGGAAGCCTCAGCCAAGATTCAAAGTCGATCTTGCTCTTTTTCCCTTTTTGCCCTTCTTGTTGCTTTCCTCAATTTTGCCTTCAAGTTCCTTATCCGGGCCTATGCACTCATGTTTCGCACCCTGTAACGGAAATCCATATGTCTCAGTAGAGAAAGGTCCTGGTCGGCCTTGTCTAGCAGCCTCTCCAAATGCATTTTTTCCCTCTCAAGGTTGGCCTCCCGATCCTCATTTATTGCTTGCTCCAAAGATGTGAGCACAACCCTTCTTCCTTGAGCAACTTGGCGATGCTCACGGATGTTTTGCAACTCCATGATCGTCTGTTGGTCCTCAAGCTATTTTTTTCTCTGCTCCAAGTACTTCATGTTCCACTTGGCCCTCTCCAAGTCAAGGGATAAGGACTCAATCACTGACTACTGCTCCTGGATGATCTCTGTAAGCTCCGCATTTGTTGGTTCTGCATCTGTCTCATCATCCTGGAGGAGAACAAACTCGGTCTCTCGCTCACCTGATGGCCCTTCCTCCTGCACTAGCTCCTTACCCTTACCCTGCTCCTGTGATGCTGATGTCGGAAGCGAGGCCCCTTCCACCCCGGGTGGAGATAACACTTGCTTTGCTGCTGCAAATAAGGGTCTACAACCTCTCTGATAGGTGATGTATATTGGCATAGTAGTAGTCTCATGTTGCTCATACTGATGAGATGGGCCCCCTATCTCATGCTCTGCCTCTGATACTACCTATGGAGCATTGAAGAAGTCACGGGAGATGAAGTCCTCCCAAGCAATACCCTACAATCCCAACTGATGGTCCACCAAAATCCGGATAAGGGCAAAGTGATAAACATTGTTGAGCTGCTATCGAGGGGTCTTGTGATGCATGAAATTCTTCATCCTCTCTATGTTCCCGCAGATGAAAAATGGGAGTTTCATCATTCGTACCCTGGTAAAGTGGATGAGAAATCTGATGTGATAGGCATAAAGGTGAGAAAACCTCCCCTCACAACTGAAATACTTCATGATCAATTTCATGAGCGGGGCATACTCATCTCTCAAAAATCTGAATGGAAAAACTCTTGTGAGGTGGCTCAAATAGTTGTCTTTCATGTAAGGCTCATAATGATGCCTCTCCACCTTCTTCTTCTTATGCCACTGCTCTCCAATGTTTGGTATTCCTGTTGCCACTGATATGGCTTCGGGTGTCAATGTGAAAGTGACCCCATCCAAGATAGATTGTCCTCCATGTAGGTGAAGTGCAAAAAGACGGTCCAACTCATGATGAACTCTGACATTTGCCACCCTCTGACAAAATTCAAAACATGCTAAGTGCTGGAAACACGACATAGCAAGAGGGCATGCCTACAACTCGGTGAGGGTGTTTGGCTCATCTCCAAGATGTCTGCCATTCCGGTGATGTCTCCTGTGGGCCCTTTCTCCTGAAGCTGTATCACTGTGGGTCTCCTCCTCATATTCTTATGAAACTTCAGATGCCATTACTACTGTTTGTACCCTGAGTTTTATGCTGCCCTTTGATTCCAATGAAGCTGGTAGTTGCTCTGACAATCTGCCACCAAGGGGACAATAAAATAGGGAATATTAGGAAGGGAATGATGTAATGGGAATAGGGGTTAAAGGGAGAGATTTGTCAGGGACTTGGGAGTAGTTTGGGTATAGTGTTGATGGGGTAGGGTAGGAAACACCTTGGCAACACTGTTACTGTAGCACAAACCCTAGGATCATGGTTTCTTTGTGTCTTATTTTGTTTTCTTTATAAAAAATTTTGCATTTGATTTATACTCCTAAAACCATGCTATTCCTTTCAAGTTTGATGCAAGAGTGGAGGTAGGTTGCCTAGCTTTCAAATTTGATGAGCATCCACAAAATTTTTGGGTGAATTAGTTGGTTTCTGGGTTTTATATCCCTATCACTGCGCTCAATGCCCAGTGTGCCGCACGCTCTGAGTGTACTGTGCTAGTGGCGGATTTACACAGTGGACGGGCTCTGTGTGCGCCGCACCCAATGATGTGCTGGGCTCCTTTGTGTATGCGTCGTGCGCTCTGAAATCACCCTAAATTGCTCCTAATCGTTTGACTCTTCAACTCTTCGACCATGCACCTTTCTTCCACAACCTTGCTTGCACAATGAGCTAGTCTTATGGTGATTTTGAGTTGACCAAATAGTGGAGGAATAGGGAGAGGGTTTGGTAGTGATTTAGGGCAGGGTTTTAGGAAAAATGATCAAGGGGAGATGGGAAAAATGATAGGTGAGGGGAAAAAGGTGAGTGGAGTGAAACCTTGGCACTAGCAACACATTTTAACAATGCTAGCCATCATTTTCTTGGTGATTTCTTATGGTTGACCTTATGCATTTTGTTGAAATTCAAACATCTCTATAAACACCATATCATTGATAAAATTTGACGAAGAGGTGATGTCGTAAGGCCTACCTCTTGATTTGATAGCATTCACCAAAATTTGGAGTGGTTTGGCAATGTTTTTTGGCCCCTGGTCTGTGTGCGCCGTGCGTTGGGTATGCATCACGCCTGTGGAAACTTTCAACTGTGGGCTGGCTCTGTGTGTGCCGCGCCCGTGGGTGCGTCGCGCCCCTGGGTATGTGTGCCGCACCCTCTAAAACCAACTCCCACTCCTTCAAACGCTTCACGATTTCGCACTCCACGTTTGCAATGTCTCTCCAATGGCTTGTAGTAGCACAATGCCCTTGATTTGGATAAAAACATGTATATATAGCCTTGGAAGAGATGGTTTTAATTTTTGCTTCCTTAAAACCCATTTTTCTAATGTTGTGTTTTGCACTTTTTCACTAACTTTAAAACACACTGATTTTCACTTTCCCTTTGAAATTTTGGCTCAAATGATGAAATTTTTGGCGCATCTTTGCAGGGACTGTATGACAAGGCATTTGGCTATGGAAACCATGACTGCATCTGAAAAAGTCAACTGGTGATTTTTTTTGGAAAATTTGGTCATAAATGACACTGTTTGACTTTTCTTCAAAACATAGTTTTGAAGAAGAGTTGAAATCTATCCACATGACAATGAAGCTCTCTGAACCATAGCTGTGTAAGTGCCTCCCTCTGGCCTGCATGGCTTTACTGGACATGTTTCAAAGACCAAATTGATGAATTCCTAGACCCAAACATAGAAAATGACTTTTGTCCTGTAAAGGACCAGACCTTGACTGTCATGGACTTTGGTGATTATTGACAAAATACCTAAGCCAGCAGGAGCCAGACATGAGGGGAAATGATTAGCATGACTTTCTCCATCAGATCATGGCATGCCCCTAGCGAAATGCAACTGAGTGAATGGAGCGGGACACCTAAAATTGAAATGCACAAAGAGTTTTGATCTCTGACAGAGGGCTGACCAGACCGACTCTAACAGGAGGGATATTGATTTTACCATTGATCTTATACTTGGAGTTGTTCCAGTATTAAAGGCCCCATATATAATGAGTATTCCTGAGTTAATGGAGTTGAATATTATGTTACAAGAAATTTTTGATACAAAATATATAAGGCTAAGTGTATCTCCTTGGGGGGGACCAGTTCTATTTGTTAGAAAGCAGGATGGTACTCTTAGGTTGTGCATAGATTACCTACAACTTAATAAAATGACCATAAAAAAAAATATCCCTTACCTAGCATAGATGACTTATTTGATCCTTTTTTCTTCTCTCTGGGCTTCTCTCCCGACACCTTCCTTCCGGAGCTAGCCTTTTTTACCTTCCATCCAGTGGACACTCTTTTAGTCTTGTTAGGTTCTGTGCTTACCTTAACAGAAGAAAGTATGATACAAGAAGTGAGGATACGAGAACATAGTTTATTAGAAAATTTGTAGAATGCATAAGCAAGCTCAACCATAAGGGAGAGCTCTATTGACTAATGAAATCTTGAGAGGGGAGATAGAAGGCTCTTAAGTTTTACTAATGGGAGATAGCTCTTAAGATGGCATTTATGCACTAGACCTTGTTAATCAATAGATAAACCAACATTTACCTATTTATAAGCCCAACTTAGAACTTGATCCCGTAAAGAGCTATCGATGGAGGTTTATATTCTTTATGATGCGAGGGAGTGGCTCTACATAGCTCTCTTGATTGCCTGTTTGAAGTTAGAGGAGGTTCTATTTTTTTCTAAAATTGATCTATGATTAGGATACCAATATATTAGAATTAAGGATGAAGATATTCGCAAAACAACATTTCTCACACATTATGGGCATTATGGATTTGTGATACTCCCATTTGGATTTACTAATGCACCAACTTTATTCATGTGCCTTATGAAAAATGTACTTATACCATTCCTAGATAAATTTGTAATTGTATTTAGAGATGATATTCTGGTATACTCAATGAGCAAATAAGAGCATGACC
This sequence comes from Pinus tabuliformis, assembly GCA_031772625.1. Taxonomy (NCBI): domain Eukaryota; kingdom Viridiplantae; phylum Streptophyta; class Pinopsida; order Pinales; family Pinaceae; genus Pinus; species Pinus tabuliformis. Next base: position 498,311,984 of record CM062813.1, read on the forward strand.
AACATTTGCAGATGGTCTTTCAAACTCTTAGAGATGATGAATTATATGCTAAATTCAGCCAGTGTTTATTTTACAGAAACAAATTCATTATCTAGGACATGTAATATCATAAAAAAGGAATTGTTGTAGATCTGGAAAAGATAAGGCAATAATAGAGTGGTCGATACCTAAAAATGTAGAGAAATCAAATAATTTATTGGAATTACAAGCTACTATAGGAGATTTATAGAAATATTTTCCAAAATTGCATATCCAATTACTTCTATATAGAAGAAAGGAATCAAGTTTGAATGGAGTCAAAAGTGTCAAGACAACTTTGATAAGTTAAAACAACTCTTGACCACATCTCCAATTTTAAAATTAGATGATCCCAACAAGGATTTTATGGTATGTACATATGCATGTAAGGAAGGTTTAAGAGGAGTTTTGATGCAAGATGGTCATGTTATTTGTTATGAATCTAGAAAGATGAAAGAGCATGAGAAAAACTATGCTACTCATGATCTAGAATTAGCAGTTATCATTCATGCATTCAAAATGTGGAGACATTATCTTATAGGAAGAAATTTCAATTGAGAACAGATAATGTTAGTCTCAAATATCTATTTGATCAACCTAATCTAAATGCTAGACAAGCAAGATGGTTAACATTTATTAGTGAATATGATTTTGAGATTACACATATTAAAGGAAAAGAAAACATAATAGTTGATGCTTTAAGCAGAAATCTTAATCAAATATGTGCTACATCAACAACAAGTTGGTCAACAAACTTAATAGATAAAATCAAAATGACTGCAAATTTTAATTCATAATACTTGAAAATAAAGTAAAAAAATTAAAAATTGAAGCACTGGATGAAGAGGGGAGTGATTTTTCAATAGAAAACCAAGATATATTTTTGTATAAAGGAAAAATTTATGTGCCTAATGATATAAATATGAAATGCTTTTCTTTAGATGAGTTGCACAAAAATCCAACAATCGGCCATCCTTGCTACAAAAAGTTGATTATTGTGTTGAATAAGGATTTTTACTTGCAAAATATGAAAAATGAGATAGCAGAATATGTGGTTAAATGTCTTGAGTGTGAATAAGTTAAGGCTTCTCATCAATACCCTGCAGGGTTGTTGCAACTGTTACCCATTCTAGAATGGAAATGGGAGACAATTTCAATGGATTTCATTATTGGATTACCAAAGACTAGGAGGCAACATGACTCCATTATGGTTGTGGTCATTAATATCAATAAAGCAACACACTTTATCCTTGTAAAGTCCACTTTTAAAGAAATAAACATTGCAAAAAAAAACTTCATTAGAGAAGTTTTCAGACTCCACGGGATACCTAAAATTAGGGATGCAAAGTTCACATCCAAGTTTTGGAAAGGGTTGTTTGAAGGTATGGGAACAAATTTAAACTTTAGTACATGTTACCATCCTCAAACTAATGGCCAAACATAAAGGACCAATCATATATTGGAAGAGATGTTAATGATGTATGTTAAGAACAAACAGATTAGATGGGAGGATTATTTGCACTTAGCATAATTTTCTTATAATAATGAATAGGAAACCTCTTTGAGAATGTCTTATAATAATGAAATGGAATAAGATGCAAATTACCCCTAAATTGGGAACATCCTAAAGATAATTTAATGATGGGGCCAAATATGTTAAAGGAAATGGAAGAAGTGGTCAAGCAAGTTAACTAGAATTTGAAAACAACACTAAGATTATTAGAATAGTTATGCAAACTTCAAAAGAGTTCATAAGAAGTTTAATGTGGGAGATCATGTGTATTTAAAATTTAAATCCAAGAAAATCACACTCACGCTTGGCAGTTGTGCCAATTTATCACCTAGATATTGTGGACCTTTTGAGGTGTTAGCCAGAATTGGACCTATGGCCTATCAGTTAGCCCTACCAAAGAATATTAAAATTAATAATGTATTTCATTTACCTTTATTAAAAAATTATATACATGACCCATCTCATGTAATTGATTAGGATGTTGTATAAGTGGAACTAGAGGGAGAATTCCTAACAAAGCCCCTGCGTATTCCAGAGCAGGGGGAAGTCATGCTCCGGCGCACAAAAAAAACATATTTTAGCCCTAGAGAGGTTACTTGGGAACTTGAAAATTCTTTTAAAGAAGCACACCCATCTCTATGTTAACGGACATCAAGACACGGGGACAATGTCAAATTCAAGTGGGGGAGAGTGTCATATATGTTAGCTTGAAAAAGTTTTATTGTATGTGTTGTAAATATATGTAATTATGTGTGGGTAATTATTTCTAGAACTTTTTGTTGGGAACAAGATAACATTAATTTATTACTGATGAACATGAAAAGAAAATTGTAATTATTGTGTTGATTTTAAAATAAAGAAAATCTGGAAATTATTATAGAAGGGACACTTGGATGGAAGAGTTGATGGTTGTAAATTAATGATGATTATTAATTACCCATTTATAAATTCATAGGCACCCAATCTAAAATAATTGGATTAATTAAAAATGGATATGTGAGATCCATAACTTCCCTAAAAGATATGAGGTTGTCCTTAGCAGTGGGAAGTTGTGCTTGTAAAGGAGCTCAGTTATTACCTTCCACCTATTGGGTGAGGTGGAGGTAGTTAATAACTACCAAATGGTATGAAAGAGGGGTAATGATTCTTTTTTACTCAAGGAAACTATGGATACACACAAGAAGGAGGACAAAAAGAAAAACTTGCAGAGATTTTGGCTCAAGGGTGAATTTTTCCTAGGGAGAGGAAAAAATTCTTTGGTTGGGAGGAGCCGAAGTGCTTCTGTAATATTTTCTAGAATTTATTTTGGTCAAAGCGGTACCTTGAACTTAAGATTTGTGACTTACTTAAAATTCAGAGTCTATGACTCTTTCTTCCTATTATGGTTGAAATTAGAATTTTGCACGAATATATCGGCGAAAACTATATTGACTCTTTTATTATAGAATTGTATGCTTTGATAAAGAAAAATATTATTCTTTATAGTTATGTTTTTCATTTAAATAGTTTATTGTTACTGTGATTATTGGTCTAAATTGAAAAAGTAGAAAAATAGTTCCAGTTAATGATGTTTACGCAGTAGTAAACATTGTAGGAATTGTATATGAAGCCTTCAAAATAGTTTGCAATTTATAGATTTAAGTTCTTGTGAGTTTATCTATCTATATTGTAAATGTCTTGTACAAAACTAAAAAATAAATAAAAATAAAATAAAATCATGTACAGGTGGTAAACATAATTTTATAGTAGAACATACAAACATAGTTCATAACTTCCTTCCTACTTTATTTTCAATACTTGTTTACAGGGAATAACATGATATATTATAGAGGGAACTTCAATTGTGAAGGTTACATTAAACAAAAATACATTATTTGCACTAGACTATATAAGGAAAATTATTACAAGAATATTTGTATGTTATTTTTAATTTAAAATAAATAGCCTCATGATAGTAAGCAAGGAAAATAAAAGTTAATGAAACAGTGATAGTAGAATTTCATACAAGAAATTGTTCATTGTAACTTTCTGTACAGATATAGTCAAATACATTTGACATACAATATTTTACCCCTACAAAAATGCTTGACAATGGAATCGATATTGTAGAAATTATGGTGTAGATTTGCAACTTCTCATAAAATTTTAACCAAAATCACAAGACACAAACCTACTCTACTGCTCTATAGAATTCAATTCAAAATTTAAAACATAAATCAAAAACATGAAATGAGAAATAGCACACACGCACAGAGTATTTTTTCTATGGGAAAGCAATCTGCTAAAAATCCTTGTGCCTACTTCCATTAATCTGATAAATAGAGATGTCTTACAATTGCTTTGCTTAACTGAGCATAAACTACAAGTGAATAACCTATCTCTCTGCTCACTGAGAATATCTGACCCAAACTTAGTCAATTTATGCCTATGCTTGAGTGCAATTCCTTGAGGACTTAGGCCCCTATCATCTAGGAAATTCCCCCAAAATGATTGTGCAATTCCCAAGGTTGATCATCACACTACATGCAACACTTGTACACTCAAGAAGAGTCTACAAGTAATGTTACACTACCTTGGAATATCAAAAACATTTGGGGAACTTGAATTCTCTACATGCACTAGATATTTTGGGTTGATTGATTAGATAACTGGATGATCACCAAGGATAATTTTAGGGGCGAATGTTCGCCCTTTGGGGAAATTAAGGGGTTCTAAATTTTTAGTGGGCAAATATTTTGTATCATAATACATTTTTACAAATCACCTCAAATAGCCCACCTTATTTTAAGGGAGAGGGTAAAAAAGGTAAATTTAGCCCTTGAAATTAGGACTTACAACCTTCCATTCGCCCATTTTCAAGAATAGGTTTTATTTAAGTGAATCCATTCACCCATTTTCAAGAATAGGTTTTATTTAAGTGAATCCTATGGGCCAAATACCATATTATAAAAGAGGTATGGTAAATTAATAAAAATATAAATAAATGAGAGGTATGGTAAATAAATAAAACATTTTTTATATTTACTCCATAAGTCACCTTATATACATGTAAGGGTGTAAACAAATAAAAATATAAGTAAAGTGGAGGTATGGTAAATAAATAAAATGTCTTTTTATACTTACTCAAAAGGTATGGTAAATAAATAAAAATATAAATAAACTAGACGTATCATAAATAAATAAAACCTTTTTTATATTTAGTCCATAATCGTTCTATTTATGAAGGCTCAAGAAAGAGGTTTTATTTAAGTGAATCCTATGGGCCAAATACCATATTTGTAAAAGAGGTATGGTAAATTAATAAAAATATAAATAAACGAGAGGTATGGTAAACAAATAAAACATTTTTTTATATTTACTCCATAAGTCACCTTATATTTACGAACACTCAAAAAATGGGTTATATTTAGGTGAAACCTATGGCCAAAATACTATGGGACAAATACCATGGACTAGATTGTTATTAATACCATGCAAAAAACCATTATTAACCCTAATATTAGAATTAATAAAAATAAAAATGGCACATGGTATTCACCAAAATGGCACATGGTATTGACCCATGGTATTCACCTGGAATGTAGCCTATTTAAATGGGGGAATTAAACCAGCATGTAGCCTATGCTAAGATTCACTAGGACTTTACAAAGTTTTATTATTTAGTGAAATACTCGCCAAGATCTTACAAGATTTTATAATTGAGTAAAATATTCGCCATGCCCGGTGAGAGATTCGCCAAAAAATTATATATACATATTATATTATTGATAAAATCGCCTTTCATTTTTCCTATATACCATGGAGAGGGTTCTTAAAATTTTCCCTGATGATCACTGAGTTTGACCAAAGTCCCACTGCACAACTAACCTTCCACTAGTTCCTCCAACAATTAGAACTAGTTTAACTAAAAACAACTTGAAATAATTGATCTTGATTGCTACAAATGAGAAATCACACATGCTTAACTGAACTCTAACTCCTCTAACTCAAATTTACTGAGTAAATTGAGTGACACAAGCCATGTCAAACAAGTAAATTTCATCCAAATTGTATGTTGATGTGGAATTCAAATTTTCTCAATCTGACCAAGGCAAAATCAAACTGAGACTTTCTTGTTGCATTTTTCAATGCACCTTCTCGGCAAGAAAGGGGTTTTCAACCACCCATATCCTTCACCTATGGAACATGAACTTCCATATGGACAAGGACTTTGTCAAAATATCAACATCTTGTTCCTCTATCAAAATGTATTGTAGTAACATTATCCGCCTTTGCACACAGTCTTGTAAATGGTGATACCATATATCTAAATGCTTGGATCGATCATGAAATGCAGGATTCTCAGAGAGCTTAATGCAATTATGATTATCACAATAGATCACAGTTGGATACATCATCTCAGCAAGCATTCCAAAAAGTATCTTTCTCATTCATATCACCTCACATGTTGCTTGACTTGTAGCAATGTATTCTACTTCTACCAATATGAGCACCACATATATTTTCTTCCTATTGTACCAGGAAACTGTTACAGACCCAACACTGAAAATTCCACTTGATGTACTCTTTTGGTCTGATGGATTCCCCACAGAGTTTTCATCTGTGAAGCCACACAACTTCACTCCATCTATCCATTTGTACCATATTCCAAACTAGGTAGTGCCTCTGAAGTATCATAAAACATGCTTAGATGCCTTCCAAAATGCCTAACCATAGATTGGCTCAGTTGGTTGACCACATAGCACGTATCGGGTCGTGTGTTCACAAGATATATCAGTGAACCCACTAGCTGTCGATAAATGGTAACACCCACTTCCTCACCTGAAGTGGCATCCTCCCTCTAGTTGGTCACTAGAGGTGTCTCCATGGGTTTGCAACTCTCCATGCAGAATCTCTGCAATAGCTCATTTGCATACTTTCCTTCAGAAACAAACAATTCCCCACCTCCTTGCCATACTTCCAACCCAAGGAAGTGGTGCATGAGACCCACGTCCTTCATTTCAAATTCCCTTGCAATATCCTCCTTCTAAGATCTGATCAGCTGCTCATCACTAGTTAAAATAAAATCATCAACATATAAGACAATAATAAGAAATTTACCTTCTACCAAGATGTGATAGAGGTTTTCATCTGCTTCACTTTTGGTGAAGCCCAAACCAGTGAGATAGCTATCGATCTTGGTGTACCAAGCACGGGGTGCTTGTTTGAGACTGTACAATACTTGCTTGAGTCTACACACATGAGACTCCCAATCAGATGTATCAAAACCTTCTGGTTGCCTAATGTGTACCTCCTCCTCAATAACCCCATTGAGAAATGTTGTTTAAACATCCATCTGGTGGATCTTCCACCCCATCTACTTAGCCAGAGAAATAATTTATATAATGGACGAGTACCTTGTTACGGGAGCAAAGGTCTCCTCATAGTCAATTCCCTCAACTTAAGAGTACCCCTTGGCCAAAAATCTGGCCTTATACTTTTCTATGCTTCCATCCATTGCATGCTTTACCTTGAAGATTCATCTCAAACCCACAATTGATCTATTTGTCGGTATAGGGACCACTTCCCAAACACTGTTCTTTAGAATGGATTTGTATTACTCGACCATTGCATCAACCCATATAGGTTTCCCTACTGCTTCCTAAAAAGTGGATGGCTCATTCTCTACAACCTTAGTCATTAGATCCATGTATGATTCGAATTTAAACAAGAATGCAAGAAATTATAGTTATAACCATAAATACAAAGATACAACAGAAATAACACTTCATTTCATTAATATCAAATATTGAAATATGTTTACAAACAGAATGGAAATAAGACCAGCTCGGGCAATGGTAGCTTATCTCTGAGAACAAATGTGGCAGCTACATACCTCTAAACTGTGTTACAATGAGGCTCCAAGGCCTATTATTATTGAGAAATAATGGAAAACCCTAAACATTTAGAAACCTTACCCTAGGAGATGAAGCGCCAAAATTGTGTGCCCCGTTTGGGTAAATTGGTACATCAATTTCTCGGAGTCGTAACTTTGGCATACAATCTTCATTTGGCTATCATAATACCTCGTTTCGAAGATCTCAAAGAGTATTCCAAAAATAGACTAGTTTCCCCATTCAAGACTTTTTCAACCTCTCTATTTTCCCTAAAAGTGGCATTTAGGGCCTCAAAACAGCTCTGAAGGTTGAGGACCCAAAAGAATGCCAAAAATAGTAAACTTTGCTACAATTAAGGAAATTGAAAAACCGAAAGAGATAGTGTTGGGGGTCCAATTCGAATAGGAGGGTGGTCAACAATATCCACCTGGATCAGTCCTCTCCCCTTAGGAAGCAATGGTCCCCATTACGCTGAGTGACTCAATGAGATGAGGAAACTTCTATTGAACTTGGTCCCTGGTGTGCCACTTGCCTTGGTGCATGAGTTTTTCATCCTTTACAACCTGATACAGTTGGATCTTTTGCTGGCAAGTGTTCTTGACCTATGTATCCATAATCTGATCAGTTGTGGCATGTTCCATGTAGTCTGGGTTTAACTGTGTTGGTGTGAGTTGTTCTGCAATGTATGATGTGTCCAACAATGGTGGGAAGTAGGGTTGAAGGTGGTCCACATTGAAACTTGGGTGCAAGCCAACAAATGGGGGAATGTTGACCTCAAAATCATTTTCTCCCACAACCTTGGTAATGATGTAAGGACCATATCGGAGTGGTCTGAGATTGCGATGGGCTCCAGTAAGGCATTATTTTTGAAAATGCAACCAGACTTTGTCACCCACCTGAAACTTGTGTGGCATCTGATGTTTATCATCTCATTTCTTGTAATTGGCATTTGACTTCTCCAAGATGTCCTGAACCTACTGGCGGATGTGTTGGATGATTTCAATAAATCTAGTCGCTTTATCAGCCTCAGACAGTACATGTGTGGATTTTGTCTGCATAGTCACATGAGGCATGGAAATATCTATCAGACATAATGATTGAAATCCTAGACCCACTTGAAAGGGACTACGACCAGTCGAGCTATGGAGAGCTCTATTATAACTGTGATGCACATATGGAAGACTCTCATCCCCGGTTCGAGGAGGCTTGGAATTGTACATGCAAAGTATGTGCACTATCATCCTATTAACGACCTCCATCTGGCCATCAGTCTGGGGATGGAAGTCGATTTGGTGAGCTTGGTGTCCAATAGCATCTAGAGGCTTAACCATAATGTTCTCAGCAACCTGCTATCCAAATATTATATAATGGTATGCAGGATCCCAAAATGTACCCAAACTCGTTCAAATAAGAGTTTGGAAATTTCCTCTGCTGTGATACTCTTCTTGCAAGCCACCAATATAGCCATCTAAGAAAATATGTCCATGAACACAAATACACAGTCATTGGCATGCTTGGTAGAAGGGAGGCTAGAAATATAGTCCATGGAGATGGATTCCTACGGCTGGTTGGGAGTAGGCAGAGGAGTGTACAGGCTTTGTTTCTTGATGGTTGGCTTGGCGATGGCATAGACAGTGAAGGATATGATATGTTTCCCAACATCCAGTCAGAGTTTGGGTCAATAAAAGTACTTTTGTAGTACAACCATCGTTTTCTCCACACCAAAGTGTCATGTCACCCAACTATAGTGTGCCTCCCAAATCAGCTTGGAACGCTCACTTGAAGGAACACAAAGGTGGCCCAGGTAGCATAGTAATGCGTCTTAGAGGTGGAAATCATGAGCTTTCTTTCTAGCTACTAGAATCTGGTATGTTGAGGCAAACTCTAGATCATTTTTGTATAGTTGCGGCCATCCAGAGGTCTTGTGACCAAAAGAGTTGAGAACAATAGTCATTGCTACAACTAGGGGTCAATTGAGGTAGTCTACAACATGATTGGTGCTACACTTTTTGTATTTAATTTTCAAGTGGAATTGTTGTAGATATGTAGACCATTTCTGATGGCGATCATTCTGCAACTTCCCTTGTGTCTGTATAAACTAAAGAGGTCGATGATTAGTGTGGATGACCGTCTCCTTCCCCAGAATGTAGTGCTTCCATTGTCGAAGCCTGCACGATGGAATACATCTCTTTATCATAGGTGGGGTGCTTCTGAATTGTATCGGAAAGTATCTCACTATGATAGGCCATTGGATTCCCATGTTGAGTGAGGAGTGCACCAATAGAATAGTATGAGGCATCTATCTCGATTTCAAAAGGCTGCTACAGGCCTTGGAGTGTGACTATCGGTGCAAAGAAGAGGCAGTGCTTCAACTCAACAAATTCCTTATGTTGGGCCTTGGACCAGGAAATTTTTCCTTTTGCGTCACCCTTAGTAATATTATTCAAAGGCCAAGTGATATGGGAGAATCTCAACATGAACCTCCAACAGAAATTTGTAAGACCCAAAAAGCTGCAAAGCTCCGTTAGAGTGGTCGGGGTTGGCTAATCCCGAATGACTTGGATCTTGGTTGGGTCCACATGAATGCCACACTCAGCTATGATGTAACCCAAGTATTAGACTTGGCTCATTCCAAAGGTGCATTTCTCCAAGTTGGCATAGGTTTTGTGCTGTCGAAGGGCTTGAAGGACCGGTTGAATGTGTTCCAAGTGTTCTTCCCAACTCTTGCTAAAGATGAGGATTTCATCCAGATAAACCACCATGAACAAGTTGGTGAAGGGCTGCAATATGTCATCCATTAGCCTCATAAAAGTATTAGGGGAATTTTTCAACCCAAGGGGGATAACCAACCATTAAAAAAGGCCTTCCTTGGATTTAAAGGCGGTCTTCCATACATCTATGGGCTCTATTGGAACCAGGTGATAACCAGACTTCACATTAATCTTGCTGAAATACTTGGCCCCCTTGAGTTGGTCCAACAACTCATCAATCCTTTTGATTGGATACCTATTCTTGATAGTGATTTTGTTTAGTGCCCGATAATCAATGTAGAGCCTCAAAGTCCCATCCTTCTTCTATGCAAGTACAATCGGGCTCCCACAAGGCAAAGAACTTGGTTGGATGCGCCCTTTCTGAAGCAACTCCTAGATTTTCTGCTTGATCTCTTCATTTTCCAAAATGGAGTGGCGATATATCAGCCCGTTGGGTAGAGGTGCTCCGGGATTCTGATCAATTGAATGATTGACCTAACAATGCAAGGGTACGCATGTGGGTGAGGAGAATATGTCCTTGTATTCTTCCACGAGCATATCCACCTACTTCTGTTGCTTGGAGGAACCCTTCCCGGGCACCATGGATGTGGCTACGACCTTCCCCTTACTTTGAGAGCGACTCGGAAAGGAAACAAATTTCCCAGTTTGGGAGATGACCTTATTGCATTTCTTAGCAGAGATCAAAGAGATGGAAGTAGGTGGGGTTATCTCTGATATCCAGTATAAATTAGTACCTAACGAAATAATAATAGAGTGAGGTCTAGACTCATATACATCATTTCGCTTCCATAAGTATGGTTTTCCTAATAATACATCACAAACTTCAAGAGGAGAAACATCAAACAATACCCCATCTGTGAAGGGCTTGATTCTGTAGGGAAGGTGACACTGTTGGATGACGCAGAGATATCATCCTTGGTGAAGCCACCCAATGGTATACAGTTACAGATGTGTTGTAGTCTGTAGGCCTAATCACTTCATGACATCTGCTAAAATTAGGTTCTTTTGGCTCCCTATGTTGATAATGAACCGCAGCAGAGAACCCCTCACCCACATTTGTGAGTGGAATCGACGCTCCCCCTCTTCTGGATCTTTAGGCTCAATATTCTATATCTTTGTGGTGGCCATAGTGGCACTAGGCTCCACGTCAATGATCTTCTTCCCTTTTTCATTTCCCTTTTCAGGTTCTGACTCAGAGTCAGAAAATGCGTCAGACTCAGAAGCCTTCAGCTCGGCCACTAGTGACTGTTTGGCCCCACACTCACTTGTGTTGTGAAAGGAGCTCTTATGGAACTCACACCACTTTCCCATGTCTTTCTTTGTATTCATGGTGTTTTTCTTTGCTTGTAGCTTCGACAGGTTCTCCTGGGTTGCCCCGCCTTGGCCTTACCCTTTGCTCTGTGGTTGGGGGCACCTTTCCCTTACTTCAGATTTGAAGATCCAAAGTCTCACTTTTTCAATTTAAGCTTTTGATCAATATTGATAGTGTATCAGTACGTCGTGTCGAACGATGAGATGTCCAGGAACTCCATCTCATCCTACATGTACCTGTGTAGGCAGCAACGATACTTGAGTACCAAATGTTTCTTAGAATCCTTGATACCCAACTTCGTGCGAAGTGTGAAAATTTCTAAACTGAAATTCTACTACTACAGCAACTGATTTATTTCACCTACTTATTATTCTCAATAAGTTATTTATGAAATCCCTTCAGCAAATATTAAAATAAATTCTACTACAATTATCACACAAGTACCTAGAGAAAAAAATACATGCACAAGAACCAATCACATCAACACAATTATTTTTGGACAATTGTCCCCAAAAAACCCAATGTGGGAAAATTGGTGCACTAGATGAGGTCTTTATTAATCTTCAACAACAATTTAATGATTTTACAGAGAAATTGAAAGAAAACACCTGAGACTTTCCCTTTGAGATCTTTTGACACTTTGGAGACCCTGCTCCCACTTCTGCATCACCCCTGCGTCACTTTGCATGGCCCAGCATGGCTCTGCGTCCCTCTACCTCAACCTGCATAGGCTCTGCGTCTCCCCTCTGAACTGTTTCTCTCTCTGTGTTATCTCCCACTATCCATGTGTCACCTACTCCTCTATCATTGCCCACTACTGATGATGTCCTATTCCTCCACCCTGCAACTCTCCGTCTGAAATCGATCTCCTCAACTTGAGAATCAATTTTCCTACAGATACTGAGTATTTTTTGGTGTGTCTCCAAATGATCCTCAAGTCTTCTCATATACTTTTCTTGTTGACAAATCAACGTCCAAGATTAAGTCCCTAATCAATGGCTAAGATTAAAATAGACTTGATCCTCATCTCTTAGAAGCTTCTCACCCTTATCTTTATTAATACCCATTAATATTTCTATTTTCCTAAGTTTAGACTTAGGAACCCATTAAAAATATTAATTATTTTAATAACTCCTCACCTGGGTGGAATTTCTCAAAACGATTTCTGGGTCTTGGAGATCTCATGTGCCTTAGCCTCTCATCCAAATTTCAAGGCTAGATAACATCTGATTCTACTAGAAATCAACACTCCCTCTTAGCGAGGAATGTGCTTTAGCAATGTTTCATTATAAAAACATCACACTGATCTTCCGCATCGGTACCTGTGCTGATGCTTGATCTGCTGCCTCACATCCCTTGCACTGCTGCTTCCTGTACTGCTTCCCATGACACTACCATTGCCATTGCTGCACTTGCACTACATCTCCCTCTCAACATGTTGCCCATAGCACTGCCACTGCTAACTGCTGCACTGCAACTCCTGAGACTTATCCATTACTGAAATTGATTATTTACCATCCCCGTATTCTCCCTGAAATAAAAAAAACTTTTTCCTTCCTAGAGCCTTGGTAAGGATGTCTGCCACCTGTTCTCATGTAGGAGTGTATCTCAACTTTACTACCCCTCATTGGACACAGTCTTTGACAAAGCGACACCTAATATCAATGTGCTTTGACCGATCATGAAATACTGGATTCTCAAAGGGGTTTATTCAACTCTGATTATCACACATGATCTTGGTCGCTTCCATCCTTCTCCTAAATAGATTCACAAGAAATTTCCTAATCCATATGGCTTCACATGAAGTTATGCTAGCTGCCATATATTCTTCTTCAACTGAGCTCAGAGCCACAGATTTTTGTTTCCTACTGCACCTGGATGTCATTCCTGATCCAATGTTGAAACAATACCCAGTTTTACTTTTTCAATCTACTGAACTTCCAACCCAATCTGAGTCAGTGAACCCACTCAGCCTAATGTCATTACCTCTGGTGTACAATAGTCCATGCTCGACTATTCCATGTATATACTTGAGAACATGTTTGGTTGTTGCCCAGAGTCCCCTCTTAGGTTCCACCATGAACCGACTGAGGGTGTTGAAAACATAAAAAATGTCTGGCCTAGCATTGACTAGATACATCAAGGACCCTATAAGTTTTTTATACAAGGTGGGATCAACGTCTTTATCTTATGATGCGTTAATCTTCTTCTAGTTGGTGATAATTGGAGTGGCCATAGGTCTACAGTCCTGCATCCTGAATCTCTTCAAGATTTTTGTAGCATCTCCCTTGTCCATGGAAAATCTTGCAGGTTTTAACCCCGTACAAAAATTACCTGCATATGAATTCTAAAACACAGAAAATAAACAATGTGAGAACATAACACATAAAACACATATCTACAAAGATTTTCCCCTGGATCCCAAAACCGGGACTACCAGCTTGATTTTTCATTATGTTCCTTTCAATGTTGTAATACATATTTATACATGCCGAAGAATCCAATACCATGGACCGAAAACCATCGCGTCCAAAACCATGGACCGAAAACCATTGCGTCCAAAACCATGTGCGAAAAATCATGCACAAAACCATAGGTAGGTCTGCCCAACCCAATATAGGGTCCAAAAACAAAATTTTCTGAGGCACTGCCTCGAACCCCATAGAGTGGGGTTACCTACACCCCTCAAACCCCTTGTGACCCCCCTGCTACATAATTGGCGTAACAAAGGGGGGGCTCCGCCCCCCTTATAACCCCCTAGTTAATTATGTGGGCTAGTCGTGGAAAGAATATAACACAACCCAACATTATCCCACTTGTTGTTTTCTTTCCACAGGGGGCCACAAGAGAGCTTAGTCATTTATCTAGCCCTACAACACCCATTGTTTCTCTACACCAAGAGAACTTCTCAGAGCTCACAGATTTTGTTAATGCATCTACAGTATTATTCAAAGTGCCCACCTTTACCAGCAACACCTTTTTGTCTTCTATCATATCCCTCACAAAGTGATACTGAACATCAATGTGCTTTGTCTTTAAATGATATGCAGGGTTCTTTGCCAATAAAATTGCACTTTGGCTGTCACAGTATATCCTTATAGCTGCCTGTACTAACCCCATACTTGAACACAATCTCTGCAACCAGACTGCTTCCTTGCTTGCATTAGTGGCTGCCATGTATTCTGCCTCTGTAGTTGATAGTGCCACTACATATTGTTTCTTACTCATCAAATTGATTGCACCTCCAAATAGGTTAAACACATACCCACTTGTAGATATTCTTTTATCTAGATCTCCAGCCCAGTCTGCATCAAAAAAGCCACGAATATCCAACACTCTCTCCAATCCTGGTCTTCCTTGGTAGCACAAACCATAATCACTAGTTCCACGCAAATACTTGAAAACTCGCTTCACTATTGTCCAATGTTCCTTCCCTGGTTCTGACATAAATCTGCTCAATACTCCCACTGCATGTGCAATATTTGGTCTAGTACATAGCATTGCATACATCAGGCTACTGACTGCACTTGCATATGGAACACAGGACATGTCCTCTTCCTCTTCTTGTGTCTTGGGACACTGTTCAACAAATAACCTCACACCTACAAGAATAGGAACCTTCATCGGTTTACTATCTTGCACATTAAGCTTCTGCAGTATTGTCTCGACATACTTCCTGTGGTTTAACGGAGCTTCCTCTTTTCCCAGTCTCTTTTAATTTCCATGCCCAAAATATAGTTTGCAGCACCAAGATCTTTCCTGTCGAATTTGGAGGACAATTGGGTCTTCAAATCCTAGATAATATCTTTGTCATTTCTAACCAGCAACATATCATCCACATACAAGACCAGATAAATAACACGATCACCAATTAATTTAAAATACACACAGTGATCCGCTTTGATTCTGGTGAAGCCAAGTCCCCATATGAATGTATCAAATTTCTCATACCACATCCTTGGTGACTGTTTTAACCCATATAGAGACTTCTTTAACTTACATACCGGTTCTTTCTTACCCTTCACCGCAAAACCTTCAGGTTGCTTCATGTAGATCTCCTCTTCCAGATCCCCATGAAGAAATTTTGTCTTCACATCCATCTGTTCTACCTCAAAATCAAAAGTAGCAGCGACAGATAAAAGTAATCTAATAGAAGTTACCTTGGCAACAGGAGAAAAAATATCACCGAAATCAATTTCGAGCACCTAGGAATAACTTTTTTCTACAAGCCGAGCTTTGTATTTCTCCACCTTTCCTTCTGCATTTGTCTTCTTCTTGAACACCCATTTACTGCTAATGGGTTTCCTTCTAGCCGACAACTCCACCAAATCCCAAGCCTCATTTTTGTGCAAAGATGACATTTCATCAACCATGGCTTCTTTCCAGAGTTTTCCATCCTCTGAATCTACTACTTCCTTCACAGTTCTGGGATCATCACGAGTAATAGATAAAGCAAAATTTGAACAGAAAGCAGATGGACTATACCTTTCTGGTTGCCTTCTTTCTCGAACTGGTCTTCTCACACCTGGAGTTTGTGGCTCTTCATCTTTTGATTCCTCCTCTGCTGTAGAGTCTGATTCTTCCTCCTTTAGCTCAAACTCTATGTTCTCATGCTCCTTCGGTTGGACTTCATGTTTAATAACATCTTCCACCTCTCTGACCACCACATCTCGGTTGTACACAACCTTCCTTGTTACTGTGTTCCAAAGCTTATAACCTTTTACACCATCCTTATACCCAATAAAGATGCACTTTTCAGATTTACTATCCAACTTGGTTCTTTTCTCCTTTGCAACATTTACATATGCATCACATTCAAATACCCTCAGATGTGAAAGAGAAGGTTTCTTACCAGTCCATACCTCTTGTGGAGTCTTATCTTCCAACACTGATGAAGGTAATCCGTTGACCAGGTAGCATGCAGTCTCCACCGCCTCTGCCCAGAATTCTTGTCCTAACCTGGCACCACTGAGCATGATTCTTGCCTTTTTCATCAATGTCTTGTTCATTCTTTCTGCAACTCCATTTTGCTGAGGTGTATATGGAGTAGTCTTCTATCGTGCTATACCACACTTCTTACAGAATTCTTCAAATTCCTTACTGCAAAACTCTCCACCGTTATCTATCCTCAGCACCTTTATCTTCTTCTCTGTCTAGTTTTCCACTAGAGCCTTAAATTCTTTAAACCTGTCAAAGACTTCAGATTTCTTCTTAAGGAAATATATCCATGTATTCCTTGAGAAGTCATCTATAAATGATACATAGTGATGGAACCTTCACAGGTCCAAACACATCACTGTGAACAAGCTCTAATATATGTTTCACCCTCTTACCATCAGAGGGGAAACTCACCTGATTCTTCTTCCCATATACACAATTTTCACAAAAATCAAAATCCAAAGATCTATTACTCATACCTTCTACCATACCTTTACCATGAAGTATTTGAAGGCCCTTCTCTCCAATATGTCCAAGCCTTTGATGCCACAACATGGTCTTGTCTCCATAGACCACTAGATTTTCTGCTCCACTTTCAGGAACCATAGAACTGTTGCACCCATCAACAACAATGCTACCTTATAGCGTGTAAAGAGTTCCAATATGAACTCCCCATATCAATACCAGTGTTCCCCGAACCATCTTGTAGGTATCCTTCTCGAACATTTTTTTTACACCTGCATCATCCAGCTTGCTTACAGAAATTAGATTTCTATCCAATGCAGGAATATGCAGAATACTCAAAAGTGTTCTAACCCTTCCACCTTGGAACTTCAACTTTACTTTTCTGTGACCAACGATTCTATCCTTCCTCACATCCCCTAAGAAGACATCACCAACATCGTATTTCTCATACTCGCAGAACCACTCTATATGGGGAGTGAAGTGAAAGGATGCACCTGAGTTAATCAACCATGCCTCATGATCTACATGTGTACTTGAAGAAGCCAATTACACATCCCCACCTTCATCTAAGCTGGTTTTCGCCTCTACAGAAGGAGCATCATCAGATCCCTTTCCTTTGTCGGGGGCTTTAGATTTACAGTCCCTTTTGTAGTGCCCTTCCTTTCCACATTTCCAGCACACCACCTTTACAAGTTTTCCTGGAGATTTAGATCTCCCACTCTATGACTTATTTTTGTTTCTGTTCTGGGACCGTCCTCCTACAGACAAGGCATCACCATTCTAGCTCTCCATATTTTTCTGTCTCATCTCCTCCGTCAGCAAGGATGAGACTATTTTATCAAACTGCAAGGCAGTTGCATTGCTACCTATTGCAATAACCAGACTATCCCATGAATCTGGTAGAGAACACAACAAACTGATGCACTTATCTTCATCTGAAATTTTAATATCAACAGATAATAACTAGCTTACCACAGTATTAAATGCGTTCATATGTTCTGCGACCGAGTCTCCATCTTTCATCCTCAGATTATACAACTTTTTCCGTAGGAACAGTTTATTCACCAGAGACTTAGATTGCTACAAAGTCCCTAACTTGTCCCACAAAGCCTTCACCGTAGCTTCCCTTGATACATTCAGCAATACTAAATCCTAGACACACAATCGTATTGTGCTCTTAGCCTTCCGATCCAACTTCTTCCATTCTTCATCAGACACTCCCATTGGTTTCGTACCTAGATCTACCGCGATCCATTGATCTTTATCCACCAACAAATCCTCCATATTGAGTTTCCATAACTCAAAACTCTGACCATTAAATTTCTTGATCTCTATCTTTCCACTGCTCGCCATCTTCTTTCACCACCAAAATCGATTCCATAGATCTCCCATTGAACAGGGTCTACCACAGACCTGAGCGAAACCCCTCAGCAACAAAGGCGTCCCCTTGAAGCCAAAATAGCTCCGATACCAAATGCAGGATTTAACCCCGTACAGAAATTACCTGCATACGAATTCTAAAACACATAAAATAAACAATGTGAGAGCATAACACATAAAACACATACACAGAGATTTTCCCCTGGATCCCAAAACCGGGACTACCGGCTTGATTTTTCATTATGTTCTATTCAATGTTACAATACATATTTATACATTCCGAAGCATCCAATACCATGGAATGAAAACCATTGAATCAAAAACCATGGACCGAAAACCATCGCATCCAAAACCATGTGCAAAAAATCATGCACAAAACCATAGGTAGGTCTGCCTAACCTAATATAGTGTTCAAAAACAAACTTTTCTGGGACGCTGCCCCGGACCCCATAAAGTGGAGTTACCTGCACTCCTCAAACCCCTTGTTACCCCCCCCCCACCCCGCACTACGCAATTGGCACAAGGAAGGGGGGGCTCCGCCCCCCTTCCAACCCCCAGTTAACTACGTGGGCTAGTCGTGGAAATAATATAAGACAACCCAATAGATCTCACCCTTCTTCTGCAAAAATTCCAACCCCGGGAAATAATGCATTTGTCCGAAATCCTTCATGTCAAATTCTGGGGCTAGTTTCTTCTTGTTGTCTTTGATGAGCCTAGATGATCTCGTCAGGAAGATATCATCCACATATAACACTAGGATTAGAGTCTCATTCTCCACAACCAGATAGTAGAGATTAGGTTTTTCTTCACACTTGACGAACCCCATCTTCTACAAGTAACCATTAATTTGATCGTACCATGCCCTAGGTTCTTGTTTAAACCCATACAAGGCTTTCTTTAATCTTCATAAATGATATTTCTTCTCATGTGTCTCATAACCTTCTGGTTGTTCAATGTATACTTGCTCTTCTATTACCCCATTCAAGAATGTCATCTTGACATCCATCTGATGAATCTCCCACCCCATCTGTGCTGCAAGAGATATCACGGTTCTAATAGAAGTATACTTGGCTACTAGGGCGAAGGTTTTTTCATAGTCTATCCCTTCCTTCTGAGCATACCCCTTAGCCACAAACTTGGCTTTGTATTTCTCCACACTGCTGTCTGCAGCATATTTGACCTTGTAGATCCATCTCGAACCTACCACTGATATGTTCTAAGGCCTAGATACCACTTCCCAGACATCATTGACAATTATAGAGATGTATTCCTCCACCATATCATCCACCCATACCTGATGTTGAACGACCTCCTCAAAACTAGAAGATTCCCCAACCTAAGCTACTAAGGTCTGGTATAGGTTTGGCTATCTTCACTCCCTTTTACTATTCCTGGGTGCACCAATGAAGTCTTCTATATTGTGTGGAATCCGTCGGAGTTCCTGGCTTGTTCTTGCACTGGTAGTAGGCACATCTATCAACTCTTCCTCTTCCTGAGATTCCTCTTGTTCTAAAGCTTTGTCTTTAGGAGAATTTCTGGTACTAGTTTCCGTTGGTTGAAGTGGTTTGACCAATGGCTCGTCTTTCGATTGCTCCTCGGAAGGCATTGCTCGAGATTTCATAAAATCTCTATCATCCATGAACTTTACATCCCACCAAGCTACTACCTTCCTACTCCCTAGAAGATAGACTTTATATGCCTTAGCATTCTCGCTATATCCCATAAGATATCCTTTCTCAACAATTTGATCTAATTTCTTTCTCTTCTCTTTGGGTATATGGCAATACGCCAAACTACCAAATATCCTGAAACCACTGACTTCAGGTGTCTTCCTAGTGAAGACCTTCTCCAGAGTGATTTTTCCCAATTCCATGTGGGGAGTCATGTTTTGGACATAAACTGTCGTGATGCATGCTTATGCCCATAGGAATTTAGGCATATCCTGATCATATAGCATATCCCTAGCTACTTCCACAATAGTCCTATTTCTCCTTTCTGTTACTTGATTCTGCTGTGGATTGTAGGGAGCTATCCACTCTCTTCTAATGCCTTCCTTGGCAAAAAAATCAATGAATTCCTTGTCAACATACTCTCCACCATTTTCTGAGCGTAACACTTTTATCTTCTTTCCTGTCAGATTCTCCACTAGAGCCTTGAACTCTTTGAATCGACCGAAAACCTCATCCTTGGTTTTCATAAAGTAGATCCAAGCCTTCCTAGAATGGTCATTGATGAAGGTGATGAAGTATTCGGGACCACTAAGAGCTTTTGTGGACATCGGTCCGCAGATTTCAGAGTGTATCACTCCTAGCACACTCTTAGCCATATTATTACTTCTGGAAAATGCTTATTTGGCATACTTGCCTAGAGCGCACCATCTCCATACATCATCTCGTTCAGTACTTAGGTCTGGAAATCCTGATATTGTTTTCCTAAGAATTCTCAGAGACCCATGGTGTAAGTGTCCCATCCTCCTGTGCCATATTTCATTCAAATATTTGTCTCCATTACTGCCTATCAGTGCCATTGGTGATTCTAGTTGCAACCTGTACAACCTGTTACTTTTGATTCCAATCTAGGCCTTCTTTTTCCAACTAGGGTGTTTGACATATACTTTCTCCTTCATGAAGAAAACCTCATAGCCCTTGTTCTAAAGTTGAGATACAGAAAGTAAGTTCATACCTAATCCTGTCACATGCAACAAATTGGTTGCTCGAAGCTGCTCTCCTGCTTCGGTTTGAAAAACTATAGTACCTCTTCCTACTAGAGTACACTTTTCCTTATTTCCCATGGTGATTTGAAAATTCATTCTTTCTTCTTGATAATCTGAAAAACATTCTTAGATTCCCGTCATATGTCAGGAAGCTCCACTGTCTATTTACTAAACCTCTGAGGAGGCGGATCTTGCTAAGCAAGCGACTTTTGCTTCCAATCTGGAAGCTAACATAGAATAATCGTAATTTATGTCCATTGTGAATTCTTCTGGAAATCTGCACGAGTCCTCGTGAGTGGATGCCTCTGCATCATGATCTTGACCATAATCAATTTTCCTCACCTATTGCCGGATCTTTGCTCTGATACCATGTGAAAATTTCTAAACTGAAATTCTACTACTGTAGCAACTGATTTATTTCACCTACTTATTATTCTCAATAAATTATTTACTAAATCCTTTCAGTAAATATTAAAATAAATTCTACTATAGTTATCACACAATTACCTAGAGAAAAAAATACATGCACAAGAACCAATCACATAAACAAAATTACTTTTGGACAATTGTCCCCGGAAAATTGCAATGTGGGAAAACCGGTGCAGCAGATGAGGACTTTATTAATATTCAACAGTAATTTATTTTACAAGGAATGATTGTGTAGAGAAACTAAAATAAAACACTTGAGACTTTCCCTTTGAGACCTTATGACACTTTGGATACCCTTCTCACACTTCTGTGTCACCCCTGCATCACTTTGCATGGCCCAGTGTGGCTTTGAGAAGCTCTGCGTCAACTTGCGTAGGCTTTACATCTCCCCTCTGGACTGTGTCTCTCTCTGCGTTGTCTCTCATTGTCCCTGTGTCACCTGCTCCTCTATCACTGCCTGCTACTAATGCTCTCCTCTTCCTCCACCCTGCAATTCTCCCTCTGAAATCAATCTCCTCTACTCGAGAATTGGTTTTCCTTGAGATACTGGGTATTTGCCGCTGTGCCTCTAAATGATCCTCAAGTGTTCTCTTATACTTTTCCTGTTGATGAGTAAACGGCTGAGATTAAGTCCATAGTCAATGGCTAAGATTAAAACAGACTTGATCCTCATCTCTTAAAAGCTTCTCACCCTTATATTTATTAATAACCATTAATATTTTTATTTTCCTAAGTTTAGACTTAGGAACCCATTAAAAATATTAATTATTTTAATAACTCCTCATCCGGGTGGAATTTCTCAAAATTATTTCTGGGTCATGGAGATTTAATTTGCCTTGGCCTCTCCTCCAAATTTCAAGGCTAGAGAACATCTGATGCTACCAAAAATAAACACAAAGGGTATGAAAAACATTGGTAAACTCTAGCATGTCTTGGTCCCTTCCCTGTCGCAGTGTGGTCCACTTTATGTATTTATCCTCATAGCTCCCGAAAAGGTAGTACTACTCCTTGATGGTGTCCAGGAACAAATCCCAAGTGGGTGTGGCCAAAAATGGTGAGGGCATGCTTTAATCCTTCTACTCACAGTATGTTTCCCACCAGTCCTTGACGTGAGGGAGGCTTTGAGAAGAGAAAAAGTAATCTTTTCCCAGCTGGAAAAATCATGAACAAAAAAGTATCCTTCTAGCAAATTTAACCATTTATCTACAGCGTTTACATCTATCTGACTCTCAGATTTTGGAATGCCAAAGTTAACTTGTACCTTAGAGGGTGTGGCGCTTCAAGAGTAGCTATTGGAAGTAGATGCGTCACCCTTGGGTAGCCAGGGAAGGATCTGGGAAAAGTTGTCCATCATATTGTTCCCATGTCACTCAAGGGATTATTCGAGCAAGATTTTGAAAGGATTTCCTGCCCCCTCGTCTTTCTTTTCTTCCCCCATAGGAGGTCATCGGGATTTGCAAGGCTGGTCTTGCAAATGTTTGACAAGTTCAAGCCCTAACTCCTTATATCCCGACCTCATTGGGGACATGCAAAGAAAAACAGAGAAGGAGAAGACCCCTATGATACCACTGATCTGAATTTAAACAGGAGCACAACAAATTACATATATAACCATAAATACAAAGATGTAGCACAAATAACACGTCATTTCATTAATATCAAATACTGAAATATGCTTACAAACAGAATGGAAATAAGACTAGCTCGGGTGATGGTAGCTTATTTATGAGAAGAGATGTGGCAGCTACATGCCTCTGAACTGTGTTACAATGAGGCTCCAAGGCCTATTTATGATTTAGAAATAATGGAAAGCCCTAAACATCCAAAAACCTAATCCTAGGAGATGAAGCACCAAAACTGTGGGCCCCATTTGGGTAAATTGGTACATCAATTTCCTGGGGTCGTAACTTTGGCATACGATCTTCACTTGGCTATCATAACACCTCGTTTTGAAGATCTCAAAGAGTAGGCTGGAAACAAACTAGATACCTTGTTTGGGACTTTTCCAGTCTCTGCATTTTCCCTAAAAACGTCGTTTAGGGCCTCAAAAGGGCTTTGGAGGTTCAAGACATGAAAAAATGAAAAAAATAGTAAACTGTGCTACAATTAAGGAAACTGAAAAACTAAAAGATACAGTGTTGGGGGTCCAAGTGGAATAGGAGGGTTGCCACCAATATCCACTTGGATCAATGTAGCCAGTGTACCTCTCAGGTGACCTCCTTTTCCTATGAAAAATTGAAGGAGCTCCCACATTCTCCCTCACATCCTGCATAAGTCTATTAGCTTCCCTGGTGTTGTAGTTTTTTTGGAGCACAAGTGTACCAAAAAAATCCCCTTAGAAGTTGATTGTTACCTACAAAGGATCAAAGTCAAATTTGGTGTTGTTAGTGGACATACTTAAATAAACACAACATTGTAAACAATGCATACAAAAACATAAACTTAAACAAAGAAGTGCATGAACATAACAATGCTCAAATGGAGCAAACACATAAATAATATATGGAAAATCTCCCTTTATTGATTTTTGGTGGTAGAGGTTGAATATAATCAGAATACTAGAGCACTTGAAGAGAATTCCTTGTGCTAGGGAGCTCAATAATACTCAGAAAGGATGTTTCTTTTCCTCAATCTCTTTGCAAGTTTCTCCTCTCTCTCAAAGAAGTGTGAAGACTCTCCAAAGGATGGATTGTTCTTCACTCACTAAGATGTTGGGTTTCTTAGAATAAATTTGGCCAACATGCTAGTGCCCTTCACTTCCTTGGTCCACCATGTTTCCTTACAAGCAAATTTGGCTTTCTGGATAGGATTAGGTTAAGTAATCATCTTTCTTTCAGACCTGTTTAGGTCAAGTTGTAATAAAAGCAGTTGTAGAGAGTTTTTCCCTATATATACCGCCCTCTACATTGTTTCAAGGGTTGGTAAATTGAGAATTTTCACTAGAGACTCGCATTGTATACCTGAGTTTTTTCTATAATCAAAGATTGCTGAAAGCTGGGAGAGAAAACTGTCTGTTGTAAATGAATGTTTGGAGATATGAAGATGGAATTCTTGTGCTACAGTCTGAAGCAATAAGTGCATCTTACCTCTGTTTATTGTTTACCACTATCTAAATAGCAAAAAGAAAGAATAGCTTAGAATTTGTTTCAGTACACTCTATGCTCAATTTTTGCTATTTCTTTATGTTTTCCTCTGAATGAATGAATTGGTTATGAATGTGAATTCCCCGGGCTCATATTTACCCCGATTCACCTATGTTTTCCAATTATCTAGGGATTCTTTACTGCCCCTAGGTAGAGCTCTGTTACCCCCATCTGTTAAGCTGATTGAGAGATTCTTAACTGCCTCTCATTACTTAGCATTCTTTCCATCATTTAAACCTGAAATATTGTTTCATGCTCAGCTATCTTGCTCCATTTTCCCTCTCTTGTGACCGAAGAAATGCACCAGCAGTTCTCCTCCTCGACTCCACGCCCAATGGTTTGAAACTTCCAGACTATGCCTTGCCTCTATGTCTGAAAACATCAATTTTCCCACCAAAAACAAAACAAAAACCCTCCAAACTCAAAACCTAGCCTAAAATCCTTTTCAACAAAGCTAAATCTAAAAGAGAGAACCCTCTCTGATTGCAGGTTGGCTAGAACCTGCAGTCCAAAGTTGGTCTATGGTTACCTCGGCCGTATCCTTTTCCGGAGCTTAAGGACAACCTGAGTGATAACATAATGGCGACTCCACTGGGGACCTTCCTCATATAGTTTCACAAAGAAGGTAAGAAAGCTCCGCTGAGACCATAAATCAAACTTTCCAATTGCTGTTTATCTCTTAAAACTACAGATGAAGCCTGAATGTCAGCCAGGAAGCCTTTGAAACTGTTTTCTGCTTTGCATTAACAGGAGTAAATAAATGCTGCTTCAGTCAATCTTCATGCTAGTTTTAAGTTACAAATAAGCTGTCCCAAATTTTAAATAGTCCCTTGTCGATTACAAAAACATTCCCAGGAAAAATACCCAAAAAACAATTCGGAAGCTGGCTCCCAAGAAAAATCCACGATATACCAGATCAAATCCAGATCCCAACCCTCCAGCTGTGTTTGAAAACCCTAACATAATCTCGAAAATCCTTAGGAAGCAAGAAAGACAGGAAAATTTTGCTGATTTGAGCCCTGAAACAGCTTACCCTAGCTGTATTCCGACTCCTGTCAAGGTTTTGTTCCGTTCAACCCCTATTTCCCTTAGTTCATCATCTACATCTCGTAGTACTCCTTCCACACCTTCATTCACTGTACATACTAACACTACTGTTGTTTCCAGCGTTCCAGTTACTCCTGTGATCCCCGTTACTCCAGTTGTTCCACTTATCCCCGCTGTTCCACTTATACCTGCCAATATGGCTAATAGATATGCACCCCTGCAATTACCTGCTAATGCTGGGGCTTTACCTCAAGAGTACCAATCTAAAATTACCTATTTTGACAGCATTGGTCCTTTCACAGCCATTCAGCATACCAAAAAGATGCAAGATTATTTTGAAAACTACGAAACAGATGATGATAGTGTAAGAATGAGAATTTTTGTTCAGAGTTTAACAGGTGATGTAAGAACTTGGTTCAGATCACTTGCTGCAAATTCCATAACCACCCCAGATGAGCTTTACCAATCTTTTACCAACAGATGGGAGAAAAAGAAAAACCCCTTGCACATACTAGTTGAATATGATACGATCAAACGAGGTCCTCAAGAGACCATTTTGGAGTACCGTGCAAGATTCAATAATGTATATAACGCAATACCACAGAACTTAAGGCCTCCACCTGACCTTTCCTTGTACAAATTTCCCGATGGATTCGACCTGGATATGGCATACCAGTTAAAAGAAAGAGCTCCTCAGACCCTTGCAGACATGCAAAATGTTGCTGCCAGCGTAGAAGCCAATTTAATTGCCAAAAGAAACAGAGCTAGAATGGAAAGAAGAACGACCTTTAAGGAAGAACCCTCAGTTTTTGATCAAAAGCTTTATGCTATCATCAGTGGCCTGCAAAGGCTGGGAGAAAGAGTAGAAAATGTTGAGAGAAAAGCATCATGGGAAGGACAACAGTCTAATACCATAAGGAACCCAAATTTTAGGAAAACGCAGAACACAAATGCTGGTAGGCCTAATCAAGACCATGATATAAGACCCCCTTTCCAAGATAATTATGTTGAAGGATCTACTTCTAGTGAACCCATAGAGGACACTCACATGAACTTAATGGATTTAAAGGGCGAGCACCAAACTGTCCTGTCCCAAGAAGACCAAAATGAACCCGATTACAATCAGTTTCAGACTAGGTCTGGCGAGTCTTTTGATTTTAAACAAGGTTATGATACCGCTGTGTATGAAGTACACAAACAATATAAGCTGAGAACTAGGACCATTGACATTTCCAAACCTAGAAAAACAAAGGATAGCAAACAACAAGATCAAAGGCAAGGCCGTCATAACAGAACCAGCTAATATACCTGTTCCAAACCCGCATCAAGTGATTGTATAAGACATAACAGAAATACAACCTTCCAAAGATAAGCCTTTGTCACCTTCTTCCTCGAAAGAAAGCTCTAACAGAGTTCCCAAAAACTTTCCTGAAGTTAAAAAACCGCAAGCAAAAACTTCCCATAACGCTGATAAACAAGAGCAAAACACAGACAATTCAAATGAAACAGAAAAAACTGCCATTATCAACACCAAGACTCCACTGGAAAATCCATTTAACTTAGAGACAGAAATAGCTAAGTTAAAAATATCCATTCCCCTCTCAGAACTTTCCAAACATGATGTATATAGGCAGCAAATTCAAAGATCACTTCAAATGCCAGAGGTTAAGGATGATGTAAATGTTTTAGATGACACCCCAGAGCTGCTATTTGGCCCAGAAGTTAATGGAAAATCAACACATGGACCGGTCCCACCCTTTTATGTCAGTTTGCATATACATGACAAAGTTTTGCACAACGCTATGTTTGACTCAGGGGCATCGCACAATCTTATGCCCAAAGAAGTTATGGAAAAACTGAATCTTGATGTTACAAGACCTTACAAAGATTTATACTCATTTGACTCAAGTCAAGTGAAATGTTTAGGCCTCATCAAAGACTTGTGTGTCTCCTTAGTCCAATATCCCAACAAGACCATCCTCATGGATGTAGTGGTTGCTAACATTCCACCAAAGTACATTATGCTCCTGTCAAGATCATGGGGAGCAAAGCTTCAAGGATCCCTTCAATTAGACCTTTCCTATGCCACCATTTCAGTCTTTGGGCAACCAAAGAGACTGTATAGAGAAACGCTCATGAAATATGTGGTAAGTAGTGAGAGCAAGCCTGAAAATTTTCCCATTTACTCGATCCACTCTGACATGGATTCCTTTATTTTGTTTAATGATGATACAAATTCTCCAATTGATAATGAGCCCTTTACTCTAGAGCAACAAGCACACATCAACGAAGAATCAGTTGCACACACTGACGAAACTGTCACAACAGTTGATGCAACCGGCCTACCAAAAGAAGTTCCCCAAACAGAAATTTTAAATCTGCCCAATCCTAAAACATCTCAATCTATTGATACTGACCATAAGCAAGAAATCACATGGTATTTAGAGTGTCAACAAGTTAGGAGCAAGGGCATGTGTATGGATTCACAACACATATAACAACCATGCAGAAGGCCATGCCTACAGACTGAACTTCAAATGCACAAATAACATGGCAGAGTATGAAGCTCTGCTTTTAGGCCTTAAACTCCTCAAAGCCCTAGGAGCTGCAAAAGTGTCTATTTTAGGAGACTCTGATTTAATCATACAACAGATGAAAGGCAATTTTATAACCAATGACAACAAAATGAGAGCCTATAGGACCGCTGCTACTAATATACTCCAGGCATTCACTGAATTCAAGCTGGAAAAGATTTCCAGAAATCACAACATTCATGCACACAGCCTAGCTACCTTTGCTAGTACATGCAAGCTTCCTTTTGACCCAAACCATCACTTTACAGCTGAAATAAAACATAGGCCCGTTGTCCCAAATAACATTAAAGATTGGCAAGTATTCGAAAATGATGCCCAGATTCATAATTTCCTCACCCTTGAGCATGAGTTTTCGAATATTAACATCGACATGGATGCTATGAATGGCTCCCAACACCAAACAAATGAAAATAAGCAATATATAACAACTGCAATAGTCAAGCAAATTCTGAAACCAACTATTTTTGACAAAAAAAACATAGAACAACTGAAACAAATACACTTAGAAGATATAGCCAAAACAGAGGCAGAGATCATTGACCTAAAGGATAATTTTCTACCTGCTGGCCTAACCCCACTAGAAGACATGTTTGATGCTAATGACGTGCCAAGAAAGCCAAAATTGCAGCCTATAAACACTGATATAGAGGAACACAACATTGGGATAGTAGAAAAGCCAAAAATGATCAAACTGTCCAAAAATTTACCACCTGATCAGAAGCCCAAGTATATTGACTTATTCAAAGAGTTCCAAGATGTATTTGCTTGGAGCTATGAGGATTTGAAATCCTATGACACCTCGGTGATCCAACACACCATTCCTTTAAAACCAAACCAGAAACCCTTCAAACAGAAACTTAGAAGAATTAACCCTATGCTTCTTCCCCCGATTGAGAAGGAAGTAAAGAGGATGTTTGAAGCAGGCATCATAGCACCTATCAGATTCTCTGAATGGGTGTCCAATCTTGTTCCTACGAGGAAAAAGACAGGAGAAATCAGACTTTGTGTAGATCTCAGAAATTTAAATCAAGTCTCCCTAAAAGACCATTACCCTTTGCCTAAAATGGACCACATCTTGCAAAGAGTAGTGGGATCATCTAGAATCTCTTTGCTAGATGGTTTTTCAGGTTTCAACCAAATACTTGTTCACCCGGACGACCAAGACAAAACAGCTTTTACTACACCTTGGGGAACGTTCAAATATGTAAAGATGCCATTCGGTCTTAAAAACGCTGGTGCTACCTTTCAACGTGCAATGGATATTGCTTTCGCCAAAGAAATACATGACTTCCTAGTTGTCTACCTTGATGACTTAACCCCATTTTCCAAATCTGATGAAGAACACCTCAAGCATCTCAGGCAAATTTTCATGACATGTAGGAAATATGGCATTTCCTTGAACCCCAAGAAGTCTCTGTTTGGCCTCGAAGAAGGCAAATTACTTGGCCACATCATATCAAAGGATGGGATCAGAATCGATCCCGAAAGAATACAAGCCATCCTCCAAATCCCATTTCCAAGAAACATTAAAGAGCTACAAGCATTCCTTGGGAAAATCAACTTCTTGAGAAGATTTATTCCAAATCTAGCTGAGCTGATAAGATTGTTAAGCAACATGTTAAAGAAGGATGCCAAGGTAAAATGGTCTCTTGAAACCAAGCAAGCATTTGAGAGTATCAAATCAGCCTTAACACAAACCCCTGTCCTAACTAGCCCACAGTTTGACAAAGATTTTATCATATTTTCGTTTGCATCTGATCACACTATAGCTGCTGTCCTTTTGCAAAAGGATGACTAGGGAGCTGAAAAACCAATCACTTTTTTCAGCCGAGCTCTAAGAGATGCCCCTTTGAAATACCCAATAATGGAAAAGCAGGCCTACGCACTTGTTAAGGCCATCAAGGATTTCAGAGTGTACATTTTATATTCACACGTGATTGCCTATGTCCCACACGTTGCTGTAAAAGACATATTGACCCAAGAGGGATTAGAAGGAAAAAGAGGCAAGTGGATTGCAAACATCCTTGAATATGACATAGAAATAAAACCAACCAAGCTGATAAAGGGACAAGGTTTA
The DNA here is from genome assembly GCA_031772625.1 of Pinus tabuliformis. Taxonomy (NCBI): domain Eukaryota; kingdom Viridiplantae; phylum Streptophyta; class Pinopsida; order Pinales; family Pinaceae; genus Pinus; species Pinus tabuliformis. The sequence continues at coordinate 498,342,260 of CM062813.1, forward strand.
GCTAAACTAATGTTCGAAACAAATTTTCAAGCCTTAGAGATTAACCAGTTGGACAATGAACCAGAGCTGGAAACTCCACAGATCAGTGAAATCTTTTTACAATCCCCATGGTACGCTGATATATGCTTTGTATTGTTAAACCTGTGTGCTCCCCCAGGATTGTCCAGAACCAAGAAAATATTTTTGAAAATGAAGGCTTTAAAGTTTTGTGTTATAGATGGTGCATTATTTTGGAGAAATCATGAAGGTATATTGCTTAATTGTTTAACCATGAATGAAACTAACAATGTCATGAAAGAATTCCATGCAGGTGACTGTGGAGGACATCTATATTGGAAGTCCACTGCTGATAAAATTTTAAGGGCTGGTTTTTATTGGCCCTCTCTTTTTGCAGATGTAAAGAAGTTTGCCATGTCATGTCACAAATGCCAAATTTTTGAGGGCAAGAGAAAGCTGTTACCCCTGCCCCTTAAACCCATCTCAACCGAACAACCTTTTCAACAATGGCGTCTTGACTTCATTGGAGAAATCCATCCCTCTTCCTCAGGCCAGCACAAATGGATCCTAACAGCCACCTACTATTTCACTAAGTGGGTTGAAGCCATTCCCTGTAGACAATCCAATGACACCATCATTATCCAATTCCTTGAGTGCAATATCCTTTCCAGATTTGGCTTCCCTGGGAAAATCATCACTGACAATGCCGCTGCCTTTAAGTCCAAAAAGATGATTAATTTCTGCCACAGATTTCATATTACCTTGGGCCACTCCACAGCCTATTACCCTCAAGGTAATGGCTTGGCCGAATCATCTAACAAAATCCTCATCAACATCATAAAGAAAGTGCTGGAAGAAAACAAGAAGAACTGGGACAAAAAGCTGGTAAATGCCCTATGGGCAGACATACTTTCGAGCAAAAGATCAATTGGGATGAGCCCTTATGAGCTAGTATATGGCATGGAGGCTAGATTTCCTTCATCCATGGGCATTCCTACTATCAAGCTGTTACAAGAGATTCAGGCTGAACCAAATGACATTCAAAGAAGAATCAATCAGACCATCCATCTGCAGCAAACCAGAGAACAAGTTTATGACAAAGCTCAACTTGTGCAAGAAAAGCTCAAAAATATGTTTGATAAGAGAGCTAAGGCTGAGGATTTCAATGTTGGTGACAAAGTTCTAAGATGGGACTCAAGAAGGGAAGACAAGGGCAAAAATGCCAAGTTTGATTTTCTATGGAGAGGTCCATTGGTTATTTCTGCTGTTCAGGGAAATAACACTTATTTTCTCAGATCTGTAGAGGATTGTTCTGCTGAAGAAGGCCCTGTCAATGGCCGTATGCTGAAGCATTACCATGACCTCTTTTAAAGGGACACAATGCAGTTTTGTATATATCTTTGTACAGTCTTATTTGTATATATCAGCACTTTGTTTTCATTTTTATAAGCAAGCCTATTGTTTAAAGAACAACAGCAAATTCTGTGAAGACGTAGCTGATGCAAGTGCCCCAGTTCTGAAAACTTTGTCTTTGCACCAATGCACAAAATAGCAAAAGGAAAAATGTCACATTACAAGCAATTCAAGGTAGAAAAGAACTATCCGCAATCAAAGGCATGTTCCAGCAGCATTGTACATAATTATCCAGCACGCAGAAGAAAGCAGGCGATGCTGTACAGTTCACAGTAATTCAGTTGAGGAGGAGGTTGTTCAGATTCCAAAGTTTCATATTTTCAGCAGCCAGAACAAAGAAGTGTTTCCAGTCTATAACAACAAATAGAAGATGAAGGCAGTCTGACCTGCTATTCTTGACTTTTCACAAGGAAAAGCCATCCCCAAATGGAGCCATTGTTAGCCTCCTGTTGCAACAGGGTATCATCTTTCATGATTGACATTTTTACATGCCAAATATGTCATACTTTGCAAGCTGCAGTGTTCCATATTTCCACGAGGTGCCATGAAGTATGCTTAGTCCAAATGCACTGTTGTATTCCATTTTTGATGATTTGTTCCAATTTTGAAGAGTTTTCATTTAAGGGAGGTCCAAACAGTTTAATCTTGGTCTCCCTAGGTTTCAATTTCCTGTTTTAGAATATAGAGAATGATATCTGTCCAAACAGTTTAATCTTGGCATATCTGTAGATAGGTAGAGAATCAAAGGGACCCAACTATTTAATCTGGGCCCTGGCAGAAATAAGTGCAGATTTAGATAGGAAACATTCAAAAGAAAAATTGTAAATCTGGGTCTGCAAGTCTAAGTGCACCCAAACCAAAAAGAAGAAAAAATGTTAGGAAGGTAGGCTGGGTAGGTAGCTGTGGTTGCAGAATGATGATTTATGATCAATTTGGTGTTACAAAGTGCTTTATCTTTACAGATTACAGTACAGGCAGTTTTCATGCAAAGGAGCTCAAAGGTGGACATAACTAACTCCCCCTTCTTCTAATTCCCCAAGTCACTTACTAACTTCCCAAAGAAGTCAAGATCTGCTTGATTCCTCTTAGTTTCATCATCCTCCATATCAGTTGCCTTGGTGAAGATCTGCTTCACTCAAGAATTTTATTTCTTTTCAAACTCTTTTCCCCAAAATTAGCCTAAGGTCCCTGACCTTGGCGCCTGCTTATCATCTCCATATTAACTACTAACTCTAGTATATAACTCCCTATCAATTTTCCCCCTTCCCCTACTACAACTTTGTATATAAAATTCCCCTATGTAAATATCCCCTCCTTGGCAATATAGCCATATTCTTTATAAGTCCGGGAAAAAATGGTCCATCTGGGGCTGCTTTTAGCCCATCCGTGTCCATGCAGGGATTAATATAACACCTGGCCAGATTAATAACCTCTCCCCTAGCCCTAAAAACCTCAAAAATCCCCCTAATCCACCCCTAACCCTAAGTTTGTACATAAATTATTAAACCTGCGCGCAAAAAACCCATGTTCCACCCCTCTTTCCTAAGTCCTAACTGTAAATATCGTAACCCGCCCATTTTTAAACTCCATAAACCCCTCAAACCCACTAAACCTAAGTTTTAAAACCCTACCGCCACGCCATATTAAATTTGGAATATTCCGCTCATATTCCCCGCCCGTATACCCCCGCCGACTCACCATCGCCGCCAGCCATTAGATCATCCGCCCCACAGATCTACGGCTGACGGGCCCTCCCATCCCTGAACTGCCCGAAGCTTAGCGTCCGGGAGATGGGCGGTATTACCGCTGTACTCCCGCCACGGGTCAAGCTCTGGGATGTGGCGGAGCCCCTCCCCCCAATACCGCACAGGCGCTAAGGCGGTGCGCCCAAAACCGCTTACCGCCCCGCCCTGTGACGTAAGCCCCACGTCACCTGTCGCGTCACCCCCCTTGCCCAGTCACCATGACGTGTCATCCACCTGCGTGGCCCCCTGCCACTATACCGCCGAGTCACCAGCCACGTGGCCTCCTGCCACCATACCCTACCACTGTACATGCCACGTCACCGTCCGTACATGATGACGTCACCCGCTGACGTCATCCTGCCACGTCATCATGCTGATGTCATTGCTGACATCACTCGCCATACAACGTCCCATCATGCTGACGTCATCAGCACTTTTTGGCGCGAAGGAGCAAAAATCGCACTTCGGAGCCCCGGAATCAGTTTCTGAGGCAGTTTTTGATGAGCGCAAATCGCTCATCGCTAGATTTTTTAGGCCAAAATGGGGAATCTTTAGGGAATCTTTTCATTTTGCAGCCCCCAGGAAGCCCGAAAGGCGCCGAATGAACCATTTTTCTTCGCGAAGCACTCAGAAAGGAGCAAAAAACAGTTTTGAAGGAAACAGAGGCCGAACAACGGCCATTAATTTGTGATTAGACCCACAGCACGTCAGAACAGCATCGGTTTATTGCCAAAGAGTATCAGAGGAAGAAGAAGAGCCAAAGAATATCAGCCGAAGATTTTTTTTTAGGGGCTCGAAGCACCTGAACATTGATGAGCCCCCCAGAAAGTCAAATCAAGAGGCGTAAGCCCATCCTTGCCCTCAAATCATAGTTAAAGCTTTAAATGTAGACAGACAACAAAAAAGCAGAAACCCATACACATTTATTGCAGAAAACACTGCACCAAGCCGCCAAGGACTACATCATTTACTCAGTTTTGATACGGCAGCCCTGAGCGCAACTCGAGATATTTTTTTGCATTTATTTCTGGATAGGATTAGGTTAAGTAATCATCTTTCTTTCAGACCTGTTTAGGTCAAGTTGTAATAAAAGAAATTGTAGAGAGTTTTTCCCTATATATACCGCCCTCTACATTGTTTCAAGGGTTGGTAAATTGAGAATTTTCACTAGAGACTCGCATTGTATACCTGAGTTTTTTCTATAATCAAAGATTGCTGAAAGCTGGGAGAGCAAACTATCTATTGTAAATGAATGTTTGGAGATATGAAGATGGAATTCTTGTGCTGCAGTCTGAAGCAATAAGTGCATCTTACCTCTGTTTATTGTTTACCACTATCTAAATAGCAGAAAGAAGGAATAGCTTAGAATTTGTTTAAGTACACTCTATGCTCAATTTCTGTTGTTTCTTTATGTTTTCCTCTGAATGAATGAATTGTTTATGAATGTGAATTCCCCCGGGCTCATATTTACCCCGATTCACCTATGTTTGCCAATTATCTAGGGATTCTTTACTGCCCCTAGGTAGAGCTCTGTTACCCCCATCTGTTAAGCTGATTGAGAGATTCTTAACTGCCTCTCATTACTTAGCATTCTTTCCATCATTTAAACCTGAAATATTGTTTCATGCTCAGCTATCTTGCTCCATTTTCCCTCTCTTGTGACCGAAGAAATGCACCAACAGTTCTCCTCCTCGACTCCACGCCCAATGGTTTGAAACTTCCAGACTATGCCTTGCCTCTCTGTTTGAAAACATCAATTTTCCCACCAAAAACAAAACAAAAACCCTCCGAACTCAAAACCTAGCCTAAAATCCTTTTCAACAAAGCTAAATCTAAAAGAGAAAGCCCTCTCTGATTGCAGGTTGGCTAGAACCTGCAGTCCAAAGTTGGTTTGTGGTTACCTCGGCCGTATCCTTTTCCGGAGCTTAAGGACAACCTGAGTGATAACAATAGGTTCACATAGAATCCACTAAATGTCTCCAATATGTCACCACAGAGAAGCTATAATAGAGATCTGCAATTCACAAATTGTCACAGAGAAATTCTAATAAAAACATCCAACTGTAGGACCAGATTTCCTTCTGCAATTAAAAGTTAGGTTCAAAGCTTTTAACAGAGATCTGCTCTCTATTTGAAGCTTGTCAAGGTAGGTGCATGGTCCAAGCTTCTAAAACTTCACACAAGAGCTGCCATAGGTCTGAGGGTTGCCTTGAAGGTGACTGTAATCCGAGCTTCTGCACAGTTCAAACTACTTCACGTAATGTTGCTTTTGCGGCTAGAAGAGAGTGCCTTATACTAAGCCTCTTGGCCGTTAAACACTCCACGGTTTTGCAATTCCAAGCCACAAAGATCTAAAGAGATTATTTTAGGTCCGAGGTCTTTATTACCACAGATGGATGCCAAAATAATTTTTTGTCCCACTTTGAGAAGGAATAACCCAAACAAACAACTCTTAAGTCCTCCTCTCCTCGCTGTTCTATGTTTTTCAAATTCTATTCACCAAAAATTCTATGCTAGAATGATGAATTCCGCTTGTATTTATACTGATTTGAATTTGAAATGAAGGGACACATCTTTCTAGAGGGAGGTCGACATGAGTGACAAAGTGTAGGTCGGCTAACCTGAAAATATATATTTTGTACCTTAAAAATTCAATATCTCATCAACCACCAGGAGTTTAGGGGCAAGTAATAGCTCATTAGAAAGAGGAGAAAAAGCTATTTAAGATGGTATATGACTCATTGTGGAAACATGCCTCCAAGGTGTCAAAAATCATCTTTCTTTATCACTTCCCTTGAATTTTTTATGTGTAGAAGGTGATCAGGACAACAAGGCTTTTCTATTGTTTAGGACAACATGGCTTCACCGTTGTTTGCCTCAACAATATTATTATGAGTGATATCATGAGTTTATCCAATGTTAGTGTATCATCCTGTATCCATCTATCCAGCAATGTTATCATATACTTGTGCAGTGATAATTCATAGTGCAACATAAATGTCCCATTAGGAGAGCTCCAAGGCAATCATCCAATCATGTCATCAATACCATCATGAAGTACCATTATCAAGTGTGGTCATTATGATAGTGAAATGATATGTTAATGTCATTAACCATATGCAACATTCATCAATTTGTTAGATCAAGCACTAGATCGTCACAAGGAGAGCTTCTTCATCAAGAGTCACTATGAGCATCAATAAGAAGGACTTCTTCATCAAGATAAAGGATACAAGAGGTTATAGTGTCTTCATGGTTAGTTCAAGGACATCTAGGACAAGACTTCTTCACATCATAATGGAATCATTAATGTCTTGACATTTTCATTAATGGAATCCTTATCAAACAAGGACTTGTCATCATGAGCAAGGACATCATCATAATATGCATGAGGTTATGAAATCACAAGAATATTTTTCATCCCAATAGTACCATATTGACATCAATGACAACCTAGATTAACAATCTCCCTCTTTGTCATTAATGGCAATGTTCTTGTGCTTCCAACATTCTCTCCCCCTTTGACATCAATGGCAAACAAGGTGCCCAATTGCTCCCCCTGTCAAGCTGCTTCTTTTCTTAAAAAAATAGTTCTTCATAGGTATGTTACTCCCCCTGTCATGTGCTCTTCTTTTTGGCAATGTGATCCATGATAGATGTATTTCTTCATGTGATGAACCAACTCTTCCTGCCTACATAAACTCTTCTAGCTCATGAAAACCTGTTGTCTTGTAAACAAGTGGAAGAAGTATTCAACAATAGTTCATTGGATAGATAAGAGATCATGTTCTTCAATGGAGTGTTCCTGAGAGATGATCTATGAATGTCCATATATGACTCATCAAGTTTTTCATAGGATCCATCCATGAATAGCTTCTGCAAGAATGCTTAATCATCATGACCTCCCCCCTAACTGTATGCATGGTCTTCCTTTTGGCAGAGTCTCCCCGTCAAATTCTTAGATTGTCGAAGATTAGGTCAACAACATGTGTTGTTGGTTGGAGAGTTCAGGAGATTTCTAGATTGTATTTGTTTCCTTCTCCATACTTGTGTAACTTTCTTCTCTGGCATGGTTCTAGCTTGTGTAGGAGCCCAAGTCAAGTTACAATCACATGCCATATGACCAATGTTATGACACTTGAAGCATTCTATATTGTTCATAAATAAGAATTCATGATTTCTTGCAAAATTGCTTCTCAGAGATTGATGGGGAACATAATATTTATCTTTGTGATATGCCCTACAATATTTTTCCATGTGTCCAAATTTTGTACAAGCATAAAAATAACCAATAAATAAACTTTGGTACCTGGGAGATGGAGATTTCCTTAATGTACTTTTGAAGCCTTTCTGCCTTGGTATTCCTTGATAATAGTCATCGTTGTTTGTATTCTTGATATCATTTGCAAGTCTCCTTGGAGTAGGATTTCTTCCATAGTTGTCTGGACTCTTCTCCCTGCCTTTGCTGGAACTGGGTGCATCACAATTTCTTCCAGGCTTCCTCACATCCTTATTGTTTGAAGCATTAAGGTTTGCATCATTCTTTATTGAGGATTCACCTATATAGACAAGCCCTAATTTATCAAGGGGAGACCTTTGATGACTTAGGATGTCATCCAGGGTTTGAAAACTTTTCAAGTTCTTATTCAGCAAGTCAACTTTGTTTTTAAGAAATACAATTTCTTCCTTCATTTCCTTGCATTCTTCATCCTTCTTTGATAGAATGATCTCCATTTATTCCTTCATCTTGGTTTCCTCACACGATTGGACCTTAAGGGAAGTGATTTCTGATTTTAACTTGGTGATGTCATCATCCTTTTCTTCTAGTTGGCATATCATGGTGTTTCTCTCCTTTTCTGCTTCAGCAACTTGTCCTTCTGTGAATGTCAAAGATTCCATCACCTTCTCAGCTCCTTGTGCTTATTTCCTTGCTTCTTCTAGTTGAGATCTAAGGGAGGAGACCTCTTCTTTATATTGACCAATCTCTGCTTCAAGTTTGTTCAAGCTCTTGTGCCTTTGTTCAAGGTGGCTTTACAAGGTATCTTCCTGTTTCTTTGCCTTATCCAATTGATTTGTCATGGATATGAATTCTTCATGATTCTTGTTCTTGTTCTGATGAAATTCTTCCTTAATATTGGTGAGCTCCTCATCTATTTCTTGTACTTGAAGCTTGACAAGGTCAACTTCCTTCCTTGTCTTGTCCTGGTCAACAACTTGTGCTTTCTTCTTAAGTTCCTCATTTTCCTTTTCCAAATTGTTAATCTCTTCCATGGTAGCCATAAGTTTAGTGAGGAGATCTTATTCAAAATATTTTTCATTCTCTTCATCTTCTAGGTGTTCTTTAGCCTTGATGTTATCACTCATATCTTCACCTTCCTTGATGGACTCTCGATTTCCTTCTTGTTTTCCATCATTTTCTTGACTAGAGATCATTGTCAACTCTCCTTTTGAGTGAAGATCATGAAGTTTATCCCATATGCCTTTTGCTGATGAGCATTTTTCAAAATTGGCCTTCATAGAATAAGGTAGCCCATTCAAGATTGCTTTCATTGCTCTTGTATTATGTTCCTTGGATTCTCCATCTATCATGCTATCAGCAATCATCGATTTCCAGACTTCAATTTCTTGAGTCTTTAAGAAATTCCTCATTCTTGCTTCCCATATATCAAATTTTCCATTGAACAATGGAGCCTTCACAAATTGATTGACTTCAATTTCAGTGGTTAAGGGAGACACATATTTAGGAGGATTGGAGACTTTATTCCTTAGCTTCACCATTTGTGTTCTAATGATCAACCTTCAATCTATTAGGCTTTGAGTGAAGGTACTAGCTCTGATACCAATTGTTGAAAATATTGAGGGGGGGGTGAATCAGTATTCCTTTTCAATTGTTACTTTTACCAGTTAGATCACTTATATTTAGAACACAAAATGAACAATAGGAATAAATGATTTTATTAATATAATTTTTACAATGAATCAAGTACAATATATATAGGGCTCCAACTCTAGATGAAGACACCGATATTCAATCTCCCAGCCTCCAACCTGTTTCCAAGCACCAACTTGAAATTTTGTGAGGCTTCGACATCTAGGGCACCAACCCTATCTTCTCAAGGCACCGACTTTGCGTTTAGAGGCTCCAACCCCTAGGGCACTAGCCCTTATCTGGTACAGGCTCTGACCTGGTTTCTATAGGACTTCGATCCTCTAGGGCTCCAACCCTATCTTATCCAAGGGACCAACCTTGAGTTTAGGAGCACCAACTCCAAGGACACCAATCCTATATTTTCCAACCAACCTGGACTTTCCAAGGCACCAACTCTATTGCTTCACTTTTTCAAGGTATGTTTGGTTGTACTTCATGGCTCCCAATATCTTCTTCAACGAGCCCTGTCAATCTCTTCAGCAATGCCTTCTCCAAATCACTTCATCAATGACAACCTTATCTTCTTAGAAGGGGTCACCACTACTCTTCATGTCACCCAAACTTCACCTCATGAGAGCTTCAACAAGGCATTGTGTCTCCAAGATTTACTCCAAGATCAGCTTCTACAAATCTTCAACACTGCCTCAAGGTATGCAAGACTTTAGGGATGTTACAACAATGTTTCAAAAGAATCCTCTCCAAATTTCCAAGGATGCTTCTTCAATTATACCAGGTCCAAAGAAATGACCTAAAAGAGTTTCCAAACAAACTCAATACTATCTACAAAAAATAGTATTTCCAATCGATATGCAACTGTGCCTTCAATTAAGATTTACAAATTAGTTTCTCCTCCAAGACAATATCTCCTTAAAAAGCTTTCACATATTTCCAATGAATCACCACAGGTCTACAAAAATGTTTCCAATGATCCACTTCAGGTCGGCAATAGATGCTTTCCTAAGTGAGCTTTATCATAGATTCAAAATTTCAAATTGATGTCTATGTCCACAGGTCGAAGACTTTGTAGACAGGTCATCATAAGTTCACATAGAATCCACTATAGGTCTCCAATATGTCACCATAGAGAAGCTGCAATAGAGATCTACAATTCACAAATTGTCACATAGAAATTCTAATAAAAACATCCAACTATAGGACCAGATTTCCTTTTGCAATTAATAGTTAGGTTCAAAGCTTTTAATAGAGGTCTGATCTCTATCTGAAGTCTGTCAAGGTAGGTGCATGGTCCAAGCTTCTAAAACTTCACACAAAATTTTCCATAGGTCTGAGGGTAGCCTTCAAGGTAACCGTAATCTGAGCTTTTGCATAGTTCAAAATACTTCATGTAATGTTTCTTTTGTGGCTAGAAGAGAGTGCCTTATACTAGGCCTCTTGGCCCTTAAACACTCCACAATTCTGCAATTCTGAGCCACATAGATATGAAGAGATTATTGTAGGTCCGAGGTCTTTATTACCACAGATAGCTGCTAAAATAATTTGTTGTCCCACTTTGAGAAGGAATAACCCAAACAAAAATCTCTTAAGTCCTCCTCTCCTCACTGTTTTGTGTTTTTCAAATGCTCTTCACCAAAAATTCTATGCTAGAATGATGAATTCCACTTGTATTTATATTGATTTGCATTTGAAATGAAGGGACACATCTTTTTGGAGGGAGGCCGACATGAGTGACAAAGTGTAGGTCGGCTAACCTGCAAATATATATTTTGTACCTTAAAAATTCAATATCTCATCAACCACCGGAAGTTTAGGGACAAGTAATAGCTCATTAGAAATAGGAAAAAACCCTCTTTAAGATGGTATATGACTCATTGTGGAAGTATGCCTCCAAGGTGTCAAAAATCATTTTTCTTTGTCACTGCCCTTGAATGTTTTATGTACAGAAGGTGATCAAGACAACAAGGCTTTTCTATTGTTTGGGACAACATGGCTTCATCGTTGTTTGGCTCAACAATATTATTATGAGTGATATCATGAGTTTATCTAATATGAGTGTATCATCCTGTATCCATCTATCCAGCAACGTCATCATATACTTGTGCAGTGATAAGTCATAGTGCAACATAAATTTCCCATTAGGAGAGCTCCAAGGCAATCTTCCAATCATGTCATCAAGACCATCATCAAGTGCCATTATCAAGTGTGGTCATTATGATAGTGCAGTGATATGTTAATGTCATTAACCATATGCAACATTCATCAATTTGTTAAAGCAAGCAATAGATCGTCACAAGGAGAGCTTCTTCATCAAGAGCCACTATGCGCATCAATAATAAGGACTTCTTCATCAAGAGTAAGGATACAAGAGGTTATAGTGCCTTCATGGTTAGTTAAAGGAAATCTAGGACATTATGAACAAAAGGCATCTAGGACAAGACTTCTTCACATCATAATGGAATCATTAATATCTTAACATCTTCATTAATGGCATCCTTATCAAACAAGGACTTGTCATCATAAGCAAGGACATCATCATAATATGCATGAGGTTATGATATCACAAGAGTATTTTTCATCCCAATAGTACCATATTGACATCAATGACAACCTGGATTAATATTTATGTGCAGTGGAGTCCTCTGTGGGGATGTCACGAGAGGATTACCCTAATGGGTAGCTCGAGGATTGTCTGGAGGAGAAGTGTGTGTGCTCCCAAAGGGGGTAGCGTGCGAGGATCCTTCAAGAGTGGTGAAGGATGTCCCTGGCCATGGACGATTTTCAATCAAAGTTTCACCAATAAATGAGGATCCAATAATGGTGGTTGAATGACGTCTTCTCCAACTAAACAGTGAGAGTCGTGGTACACCTCCCGATAATGTGGGGAGGTTTAAGAAATGCCTAGATCAATGGGAACTCATGGGGTCCCCTGTGGTGTTGATTTATATTATGTGATAATTTGATTTTAGTGATGGGAAAAGATATATATATATATTAATGAAAAATGGATCACATACATAAAGAAAAGAGAAAATATGAATGGTTTATTTTCTTTTAATTAAACTATGTGCCCAAGAAAACAAAAAAGGGGTTTTTGTTTGTTGCATATGATAAATAGTCCTATGAAAACCTAATTGTCCTATTCACTCTCAATGTAACCTGGCCTTGCAAACATAACCTCTAATGGGTCCTGGGGCAATGTCCCAAAAGAACTGGCGACACCTACCAGCGTTCGAGGAATCAACCAAGGTAATGGTAATGAGGATCGAGTGTTGCCTGCACCGTCACCTATAGGGAATGATGCCCTAGTTTTGGCCACTAAGTACCTTTGTTCCACATGAGAATTTGATTCTTTGTCTTCTTGGTAATTTGTTACCATTACAGATCACTAGATGGGTCAGGCAGCCCCAGAGAGTACTGCACGCACTGGGCCTAAGTCGAACCCCCTCTAATTTGGGTCTCTGCCATGCTCTAGTTTTATTTTCCATGGAATTGTTGAAGTATTTTTAAGCTCCCTAGAAAGTCAACAACTATGTTTCAATGGTGAATCATGACCATGGTGGCTTATGGGATGCCTACCCCCAATGGTCCTAACCTGAACTAAAACAAAATTGTGGCCCCTGTGGGCAAACTTAATTTGTTCAAGTTATAGTTGCTTTTAAAGAGGCTTATTTCACTTATTAGGTGACTTGTTAAGCCAAAATAGACTAAGTAACCAAAGATTAAAAAAAAAGGATGGTATTTGAGTACAAAGTGTATGGAGGCTCAGTGTGTGATGCAATGTGAAATTTTTTTGTGGATTATGTGCCACTTACTTTTTCCTATTAAACTATGTGGAGTTTAATGAGGGAGATGGAAATTCAAATATTTTCAAGAAGGTTTTCATATGCAAGCCCAGGTTCGTCTAGGAGACGCAAGGGAAGCATGGATTACTCACTTTCTTTACTAACATTTTCTCCTAGTCCCTATTTTTTTTTGCTTTGGTTAGTAATAAGATTCATGGATAATGGCCACTTACTTTCTTTACTAATTAAGCTAATGTGATTTGAAAAAAATTAAACAAAATAGTTTGAAAACATATGTGGATTATGGCCACTTACTTTTCTCCCTAATTAAGCTATGTGGGTATTTGTTTGCAACTAAAATGAAAAAAATAAAACAATAAAAAATATAATTTCTTGATGAACTAGGGTTCATTCAAGCAACCAGGGGTACTAAATAGTAAATACAGAATGCAGAGGTGAAGGCAATTCACTAGGGGCTTCCAATCACCTAAGAAAACTGAAAAATACAAGGATTTTTGTTTTTTTTCCTGTATGTCGCGTGTGTTCTGTAGAAAAAGACATGCACTTCACGATTCTTGAAGATACAAATGCACACTTCATGTCTTTCATAGAAGAAAGTGCACGAGCAAGAAAATTTAGAAATTTCTTCACTTCCACGGGCTTAGAACAGGTCCACAAGGGCTGTAAAAATTCCAGGGAGGTGAAGAGTGCCATGAAGGATGTTTGTGTAGGGACGAGGTCCTGCAAACAATCTCTAGATTAATGAAAAGAGACCAGTGGAGTCACCATTCCTGTTGTAGTGTTTTTGGAGCACAAGTGTACCAAAAAACACCCCCTTAGCAATGGATTGTTACCTACAAAGGATCACAGTCAAATTTGGTGTTGTTAGTGGACAAACTTAAATAAACACAACATTGTAAACAATGGATACAATGCATACAAAAAATAAACTTAAACAAAGAGGTGCATGAACATAACAATGCTCAAATGGAGCAAACACATCAATAATATATGGAAAATCTCCCTTTATTGATTGTTGGTGGTAGAGGTTGAATACAATCAAAATAATAGAGCACTTGAAGAGAATTCCTTGAGCTAGGGAGCTCAATAATCCTCAGCAAGGATGTTTCTTTTCCTCAATCTCTTTTCAAGTTCCTCCTCTCTCTCAAAGAAGTGTGAAGACTTTCCAAATGGTGGATTGTTCTTCACTCACTAAGATGTTGGGTTTCTTAGAAACAATTTGTCCAACATTCTAGTGCTAATCACTTCCTTTGTTCAACAATGAAATAGTGGTTTGCTTACAAGAAATTTTTCCAACATAACAATGTCTCTTCTTTTTGGCTCTCCCATGGCCTGTTTATATAGAGTTTTTTGAATCCCTCTTCCCTCTCTTGGTACATGTATGATAAAGACACATGAGTAGGACAAGATGATTCCATTGAGGGATACACTTCTCCAAGGCGACTCGAATTCGACTATACTAGGCTGACCTCGTATTAAGAAATTGGCTCCAAGTGTGTGGAGTGGTCCCGAATTATTGAGTCACCTTTTCTGCAACTGCATAGATTTTTTGGTGATATGTCGTGCACTTGAATTTATCAAAGAAATATATGTGTGGCCTTAATTAATTTCCTTTACAAATTTTGGACCTTAGGAGAAACTTTGATTTTTAAATCTTTGTAATGTATTCGGCATGAAAACTGCCCGCTTGTGTATTCTGCTAGATAATTTTAATGTATTATGGATTGTACTAGCTGGTGTATGATTTTCCTCTGTTGACACCTCGTCCTTTTCCTACCCTCTCTGGATGGTTCTATCTGAGTGGATGTCTCCACTCTCTGCTCCTCTACTTATGGATGCTCCACAACTTCATGAGGATCCTCCTTTGGAGCTAAAATCTCCTCTTCTGGTGGGATCTGAAGCTTCCTCTCAAGAGAGCACTGCATCACTTCATCCTTATCAAACTTTACATCCCTTCACACAACTATCATTTTGAGGGAAGGTAAGTATATACGGTAGTTGTGAGGAGTTTATGGGTAACCCAAAAAAACCCATAACTCTATTGTCGGCCCAAGCTTTTTCCTTAATTCTTTGGAGACATGGCAGTAGACAGAGGCTCCAAAAATCCTGAAGTGCAACACATCTAACTTTCTCCCCAACTAAACCTCCTCTAGTGTAATCATACCAAGAATCAAATGAGGACTCTGGTTCTGCAAATAAACTTTTTTTTTTTACTTGCCTCTTCCCACAAATGCAATGGTAGGCCTTGGTCATGTAACATAGCCCTCACAGATCCCACAATGCTATGGTTCTTTCTCTCATCTACCCCATTCTACTATGGGTTGTGGGGTTCTGTCAACTCTCGTCGAATGCCTTATTTATCACATAAATTTTTGGATTCATTCGACATGTACTCACCTCCATTATCGCTCCTGAGAGCCTTCACCTTCTTACCATTTTCTTTCTTAACCAATGCCTTGAATTCTCCAAACTTGGAAAATGTCTCATCATTCTTTTGCATGAAGAAGATCCAACACTTCTATGAGAAGTCATCAATAAAAATGAAAAAATATTTGTGTCTGGCAGTGGAGGTTTTCAAGAAAGGTCCATAGACATCATAGTGGATCCTTTCTCGTACTGTATGTTCTTTGTTATTCCGATCATGGAATGTGGATTTTGTATACTTCCCCAAGGTACATCCTTTTCGTACATCATAGTGCTCAAGTTCTCCTTTAGGGAGGCCAGTGATTATTTTTTTCATAATCTTCAAGGTGCCATGATGATAATGGCCAAGTCTTTTGTGCCAAAGTTCACTGACATTGTGACCATGCACTTTCTCCACCTTAGTGTTTACTGCAACACAATATTACACATCTAGCTTATAGAGGTTCTTCACATGAACCTTGATCTAGTTCACCTGTCTCGTGGCTATGTGTCTTAGGAATGTTTTCCCTTTGCTGAAGATCAACATCATAACCACGGTCTTCCAAAACTGCAATAGAGATGAGATTTTTCTTTAGGCCTGGAACAAACATGAAATCCTTGAGTTTCAGAGGGGAACCTAACTCCCTCTAAAAGGTGACTGTACCAACCCCAGCTTTGTTGTATCTTTCGTTGTCCCCTAGCTCTATGTGCATCTATATATCTTTCTCCTCCAGGTCATTGAAATTCTCTACACCCTATCATGTGGAACGATGCACTTGAGTTCCAAGTACCACACGTTCCCCATCACTAGTTGGACATGCATGTAATAAGGGTGAAGTCAAGCTCAAACTGTGAAGCCAAGGCTTCACCTACTACTCCTCCTGAGGTCTTCTTGGTTTCCTTTTTTGTGTGGACACTTTGTGGCATAGTGCCTGAATTCATGACAATAGAAGCATTTAATTTTCGAAAAATCTTTATTCTTTCCCCCTTGGCTACACTATGGTTTTAATTGAGATTTTTTCCCTTTTCCCTTCTATCCCTTTCCAACCAATGAAAATTTTTCTTCATCCTCACCCTTGGATGAAGTCCCACCTCTAGTATTTTTCACTATTTCCTCCTGTACCAAATTAGACCATAAGCATTCCCAAGTCGATAGTTTCTCCCTCACTTTCACCAAATATTTCCAGTTATTCCAACTCTTGGGAAGGCCTAGAAGGGCTAGGATTACCAAGTCATCCTCAACAACATTAACACCAACCCCACCAAGTTCATCACAAACTTGTGTAAATTTTCTCAGATACTGCGGGATAGTGTCATTCTTTTGTATCTTGATATTTCAAAGTTTATCCTTGAGCGCCAGCTTCCTATGGTCACTACTATTCTCAAACAATTATGTTAGTTCTTTCCACATTGCAAATAGAGTTTCTTTCCCATGAATATTTGAGACAATGTGATCTTGTACTCCCTCCAAGATTATTCTCCTCGTCTTGGCTACATCTTTCTTCCACTAAGCAAGGTTCTTGGCATCAAAAACTTGTGGTTTTGCAACATTTGTCTTAATGTATTCTAGTAATCCATTGTCATCCAATATCGCTCCCATGAAATCCTTCCATGAGATGAAATTATAGATTCCTTCCGAGGCATACTCTAGCCTCAGCCCTTGAAGGTCATCTTCCCAAATTTGTAGAGATCCTACTACACTAAACTACAAATTCTATTCTCCTCATAAACAACTTCAAAATTCTTGTTCGAAAGAGAATCTTGCCCCAATACCTTGCAGAAATTATGGTGGGTATTTGCAACTGCTCATGAAATTTTAACCAAAATCACAAGACACAAACCTACTTTACTGCTCTATGGAATTCAATTCACAATGTAGAACATCAATCACAAACATGCAAAGAGAAATAACACACATGCACACAATATTTTTTCCAGGGGAAAGCAATTTGCAAAAAACATCTATTTATTTTTGCATTAATCTAATGAATAGAGATGTATTACAATTTCTTTGCTCAAGTGAGCACAACCTACAAGTGAATAACCTATCTCTTTGCTCAATGAGAAGCTCTGACCTAGACTTAGTCATTTTGTATCTCTACTTGAACCCCTATTTCCTTGTGAAAATCCTTGAGGAATTAAACCCCTATTATTTAGGAAATTCCTCCAAAATGATTGTGTAATTCCCATGGTTGATCATCAGACTACATGCAACACCTGTACACTCAAGACTAGTCTACAACTGATGTTACATTGTCATGGAATCTCCACCACAACTGGGGAACTTGAATTCTCTGCATGCACAAGCTATTTTGGGATGATTGGTTTGTTAACTGAATGATCACTAAGTTTCACTGAAGTCCCACTACACAACTGACCTTCCACTTGTTCCTCCAATAGTTAGAACTATTTTAACTATAAAAAACTTGAAATAATTGACCTTGATGGCTACAAATTAGAAATCACACATGCTTAACTGAACTCTAAATCCTCTAACTCGAATTTACTGAGTAATATGAGTGACACAAGCCATGTCACACAAGTTAACTACATTCAAGTTGTCTGTTGATGTGGAAATTCAAATTTTCTCAATTTGCCCAAGGTAAAATCAAATTGAGACTTTCTTGCTGCATTTTTCAACATATGTAATTGTTGTAATAAAACATATGGGTAGAGAATTTTCCTATGAAATCTATCTATTAAAAATAGAAAGAGAATTTCATGTACAATACAGAGTGGTACAGGCATAAGATTGATATATAAACCCATAAAAATAGGGTACAAGACCCAAAGGTCAAATTCAATAGTAAGAAATTTTGTAAACTACCAAATTATCGGATTTCAAGTCATATCTTCAGAACATTCAGTAGCAAGCAGTTATAAACCCATGGGAAGTAGTTCGATCAACTTGGTACATAAGAGATTTCAATATAATATTGGTGAGATTAGGATTTAATAAGCCAAAAACGTAGTTAATAAGGATCCATAGGGTGCAAATTTAATTTCATAGAAAGGATTATTAATAAATATTGAAGTGTAAATGTGTAAATGTTTAAAAGAAATATTGAGCTAATATGAGTGTCAAACTGAACTTGGGTTCGTATATTCACTACTCTTGTTCATATGCAAACAAAAAGAGGTGAGTATTGGTGGAACTACATAACCAGTAAAAAATGTAATCAATAAGTATAGACTACCTAAATAAAATCATTGCGCAAAGCCATATTTACTTTAAAGAAAGCCCTCTACCTAAAAACCAAAATAATTATTTCGAAAATTCAAAGGTCTTCCAGTAAAATTATTCTAACAGAAGATCTAAACATAGTATCTTAAAATTATTGTGTAACTTAAAATCATTGCAAAGATGGAGGAAAATATTTAAGTCTTGTTTTAACAATAAAATTTCAACAAATAAAAAACCTTTGTGATGAAAATGAACAACGGGTCAATCAAAGTTGATTACTCAAGAAAGGGAGAGTTAAGAAAGGAAATTGACCTGTGTAAAGGATCTCTATGTCCTCGTTGTATGGAAAGTGTAACAACCCCGAAATTAAAATATGCAACTAATTAGATCAATCATGTGATTAATAATCAACACATAACTATTCCACTAATTAACATATAATTTCCAAAAACACAAGCATAGACAACTTACCTGTAGTGATAATATTCCTTACTTATGATCTCGAAGTTGAATGTTATTTGAATCCCGCTATCCGCAACAAAGTTTTGGGGACGACTCTCCACCCAACCATAGGCTCAACTGCACATAATCTTTCTACAGCTAGCCACCTCCGAGCCCTCAATCAATGTACTACTACCAGGGAATCCTTTGTCTCACAACACTTTTCTCCCAAGAGAATGGATGAAGGAATGATGAATCTCATCTTCCTTATCGTCTATTAAATAGATCAAACAATGGAAAGGGGTCTGCATGCACACATTCCATGTGTCAACATGCAACTTTTATTTCTTTATTTTAAGTTTTACTTAATTTAATATTTCTCTTAATTTAATTCTTTCTTATTTTATTCATTTTTACTTTTTGTTAACTTTACTTATTTTTTACTATTTTTATAGTTTTCTTAGTTTAATTCTTTCTTATTTTATTTTACTTTTTGTTAACTTTACTTATTTTTACTATTTTTATAGTTTACTTTTATATATATTTATTTAGAACTCCAGTATTATTATTTACTATTTTATTTATTTATTATTATATTCTCTTCATTATTTATTATTTATATACTATTATTATCTTCTAATTTATTTTTATTTTCTATTATTTATTTTTTATTATTATCCTTTCTTTATTGTTTATCATTTATTTTCTTATATATATATATATATATATATATATATATTAGGGGACATTACATACTCCTCCTCTTTAAGGAACTTTGTCATGAAGTTAAGTTGAACCATTTAACATTTTATTTATTTAGTTATTTATTACTTCATGTTTGCTCTACACCCTCTATTGAACTAGTATAACCTGTAGGTAATGAAAGTTTCCACAACACCCGGGAAATATCAAGGAATCTTTGTCCCTTTTCCCATTTTCAGAACTAGGCATAAGTCTCATCAGTTTGTATGCTAGCCCAAGGTTAGCCCCAAGGCTCGCGCTCGGCCAGACCTCATCTGCCCCAAGGCAGGCATCCAGTCCCAATACTCAATGACTCTAGGTATCTCGCAAGGCTGGCCCACTCCCTCCACACGTACTAAGGTGCATAGCCCCATGCATCGAAGTCTTTACACCCCCACTAGACTTCGACCTCCCAATCCATTATCAAGCACCTAGCCTACAATATCTAGCACTTTGCCTCTTCAGGATGGTCCATAGCCCCTTAAGAGCTATCCATCAAGAGTTATACAAGACATAGGAACCGCTGGAATATGTAGTGTTGATTGAGTATGTACCCAATCCATATGGTGTTACATATTCTCCCTTGTAGGTATGGGCTCCTACGATATCATTAAATAAACTGGCTCTCTCGGCCCATTTGTGGTTTTCCTGTCAATCACCACATCTCAACATACATCCAATGCATTAGCTATAACCATAGTATCATAGAAAATAATCCACATCTCAAGTCTTGCATATCATCATGAGAACATAACATCATTGTTATCACAAAATTTTGCATGTCATAAATCTACATACAATTACCACATGCTTCACATCATAATATCCTCCTAAGTTATAACATCAACATTCAACATCAAAGACGTATCATCACATAATAAATGAACCACATGTCAATATACCTCATAACATAGCATCATAGTCCTGGTGCATATCATATTCATCATGAGTATACAACATCATTATGGTAACAACTAAGTAAATAAAAACCACGTGTGCATCATTATCCTCATACCATCATATCATGAAACCTCATCCCAACATTATACTCAACAACCCTATTTTGACATAACAATTAACTAAAATCATATTGTATGATTTAGATGTATCAATGAAACTTAAACAATATGACGTAATTTAGGCCTTTCACAAAAGTACCTATCTAAGCTAAGTTATGCGATTCTATTTGGTTCACCATAAATTAGAAAAATAAGGAAAATCATGATGAATAACATCTTTGTCCTCACAGGTAGCTGACCTGAGGCTATATTGGTCCCATTGAACCTTGACTAGTTTAGCATTTTATTAGTTTAGTATGTTATTTCATATTATATAGTCTCTTTTTAATGTCCATAGTTAGGTCTTTATCATCAAACATCAAGAAACACTTGAGATATATCTTGAGTCCTTCCATACAAATACATGTCCTCAACATAAGATCATTATCTTAATATGTGATATAATGAATGTATCAAGGTTGATATCTCACTAGTTATACTAATTATAATTTGCTTCAATATCTTTCATGGTTATTCCCAAATATGAATTCATATGCTTCTTTTCTATGACATAACTTGCTTCTTTCCTACACTTATCATATGTTTTGAAATCATTATTTCTATTTTTTGAAATTTTGATGCAGGAGCATCATCTCCGAAAAACACCTTGTATTTTACCTAAGCTAGGGGGGTTTCATGTTTTGAAGAAATATTAAAAATTTCATGTAAATATTAATATTATTTTGAATTATTTGTGAGAAATTGTAAATGTGAGGGAAATTAGTTTCTAGATTATTTAGAATTAATGAGGGAGCCTAAGTTGGAATTAGTTTCTAAGTTTTAGGGATGAGAATCTATCTTTTAGGGATGTTGAAAGATTTAGGGGTTTGTTGAGGAATTGAAGAGATTTTTTTTTGGAGAGGTTGAGAGATTTCTAGTTCAAAATCAGAATTGATTCATGAAACCATGTATTTGTATCAATTAGGTTTTCCTTATATAATTAGATAGAGTGTGGATTGGAGTGCAATCCTACGGGCTTTTGTAGAGGACCATTGATTTGAATATCTATTCGTGTAAAGGATTTTTGTATTTGATTTCATTTGGGGTTATTTATGAAGAATTTGATTTGCATTGTAATTCTCGTCAAATAGGTAGGAAGATGTTGAATTTTACAAGTTAAGGGTTGTATTCCTGTTTGACAGTTGTGTTGGGCCTAATTTCGGTTTAAAGTTTACTTCAGGTAGAATTCTGAAGCTGGATATCTTTACTCGCATTCCACTGGAATGGATTTCAGCTTGTTTTGTTGGATTTGCGTATTTTAAGACTTCCATCGATGTATGAAAACAGTGCAACAATTATATATTTTAAGGTGGAATGTGACAAATCGGTGGCAGAGGCTGGCAAAACCGCTGTATTTCTCAATTTACCGGGGTTCGAAGCATATCGCGTGGTTTTCAAATTGATCTTTATGTGTTATTTAATTCGATATTAGCCAGATCATCTCGGAATCTAAAGGTTTGCAGATTTTGAAGAAAACGCACCATTTAAAGTGAAGTGCCAGACATAATGATTGCCAAAGATTTAATTGGCAAATCCAAGGCTATCAATCATTAACTTGTGAGGTTAATGTTTAATTTAAGAATAAGATAAATTCATGCTTCGATGAGTGGGACAAGGCGAAATTGAAGATTGGCGTTTCTGGGTCATGAACACATTCCTGGAACCTGTGTTGATGGCACATTAAAAATCAATTGAGAATCGATGAGTCGATACCATGGATAAACGCTGCCTTATACCGTGGAACATCCAACAGAGGATGCAGAGAATAGACGGACTCTCTTATGCACTATATGCAGGCAGCTGTTAACATATAGAGCTGTGTATTATTTATATGGACAGCGCATTGATTGGACCGATTGTCCACATAATCTGGGCATATACATATTCAGTGGTGAGCAATAAACCTTTCCCCTCGGCGCTGTGAAAAAGATCCAACGAGATCATGCAAAAACGGATGCATGCAGGTCGATTTCTTTGTTTTATTGTGTATTGAATTCAACCCGCGCGGAGAGGGATCCAATGGCAGAGTGCCATTAAACCTACAGTTAACATATGTGATGTTGATATAAGTCTATATGCGTGGAATGTTTGCAGGAGCCCGTGGTTTTATTAATAATTTTTTTAACTATTTGCATGGTGGCTGGAAAACAGCGACAGGTGAGCTTGATCTTTATCAATTGTACCTGTATGTTACGCCATTTAGCTCGGAAAAAGACCGTGCTCGTGAGATGAGAGTAAGTGCCACACATTGATGCGCGTGGAAAGCCGGTTTGATGGTGCAGCACCAGAGCCTTGCAAAGGTATTAGAAGTGGTCATGTAACTTAGTTGAAAGGCGCACTTGAATTAAATTAACTAATCTGAAGGCTGAGTATGAATTCCAGATTCTAAAGTTATGGATTTGCCACGAAGGAGTAGATTTCCATATAACTTCTGTTATTGGGAAATGTATGAGATTGGAACCCTATTAGGGCAGTGATTGCAACAACTTGGGTTTGTTTTATTATATATCTAAGCATGTCTGTGTTTTATTGTACGCTGCATAATCTTTTTTTAACCTGATTTGAATTAATTCACACGCTGCTTGGAAATTTGTGAGCATGGCTGTATTGAGTTATGTGAATGTGGATTCAAGATGTTTGGTGGGTGTTTATTCTTGAACTGATTTGAGTAAGCTGCAAATACATTTTGTTGAGAGCGCAAGGCGGTGAAGGTGAGTATTTGCATGTTGACTGGTGGTGTATTTTTACACTGGTTCAAATGTTGAAAAGCATGAATCGATGATCTCAAAATGTTGAGTTAAGAGCAGAGGGACTTGGGTGTTGAAACATTGGGAATAGTTTTTATATGCATGAATATGAAATCCTGGGTATTGCAGGCTCTGCCTGCGTCATTTTTGGTATCAGAGCCGGAATGCTCTGTTGAAATATTTATTTTCTGAATGAGGACAAGAATGTTTGTTGAACTGAAATGTATTTTGAATGTGTGATGAATGATGACGATCAGATTTTAAATTTGATATGCATAATACATAATTACAAGTGAACAGGATTACAGTGAAGGAAATTACAGAGGCAAATGAAGGACGAGATCAGGCAGGTGAGATGATTTTCTGATTTGAACTTTATGATTGAGGTTTATGGTTGCAGAGAAGACGATGGCATTGAACCTGGCATTCAACTAAAGGCTGAATAAGGAGGACAATTGTAGTGTCCTGAAGAAGAAGGTGAGTTGAAGAGATAGCTTGAAGAGAGCAGAGAGAGTGCTTGAAAGGTTCCAGAGGCAGTGAACCCAGTATTTACCAAAAGACTGAGTGAGGAGAGCTTGGTGCGGTAAGTGGCAGCAGAAGAGATTTCTGTCATAAAGGCTAGTACAACTCGTGGTGAGTGAGAAACTCATGGAGAAGATGATCATGGAGGATCAAAGAAGAGGTTCAGAGGAATGCCACAGCGATGAGATGACTGCAGAAGTCAGAGAAAGAGAGATTGCAGTAATGAAAGTGCAATTGCAGGTACTAGAGGAATGGCTGCAAGAGCAGGAAAACTAGAATAGAGGATGGATCTTTCCACTGAAGGGAAAGAAAGTGAAGTGGCAGAGGCTACAACAGAAAACGGATCGACAGATAAACATGCAGTTAACAGAAGAGCTGAGAAAGCTCGAGCAGATGATGGATGTACAATTGAGACGTGAAGAACTCAGAGCAGCTGAGTTGGAAGAGGAGGTTTCCATTGATGAAACAGAGGAGGAGATCATTGATGATTTCTTGAACTATTGGGCAGATCCAGATCAGCTAGATAATGTGAACTCTTGTGTTTTTATAGCTGACAGTTGTGATGTGATTACAGGTTTTGTTGAAGAGGAAGTTCATGTGAATGAAGAAGATGATCAGCTGGAAGAGCTGGTATATGAACCGACGATTAAAGCTGTTGAGACTTGTAGTTTTCAAACTGACAAGTTGTGTATGAATGCAGGGACTGTAAGTGATGGTGATGTTATGCTTCAGCAATGTCACAGAGAAATTGCATTGCTAGAATATTTGTTGAAGAATTCGGAGTATGACAAGGAGATTGCAGCAGATGAAAGAGTTCAGTACAGTGAACGAGTGCAGAAAGATGTCATGAAAGCAGATGATATGAAAGAAAGATTGGTTGACAGTCTTGAGAATTCTTCAGAGGATTCTTTGGGAAGTTTGGAGGAGAATTCAGAACAGCATACTGAAGTGCTGGCAAAGGAGGACAAGGCACTGATGCCTTATGATTTTTGTTCTAACAGGTGTTTTGTGAATGCAGGTATTGTTGCAGAGCATTTGACTCAATTGAGCAGTCAAATGAAGGAAGAAAAAGTTTTCTGTTCCAAAAGACAAGAGGGTATGGATGAACGGGTGGCAGTCAGAACAGAAACAAGCATAGAAGCAAGAAGTCAGCAAGTGACAGTACAGATAGAGAAACTAAAAACTGAGCAAGCTGTCTTAGCTCAGCAGGTAGCAAGAAATCAATAGTCGGGAGATTATTTGGACCGAGAGATTGAAAGTATCAGAAGACTGATGACAAAAGAATCCCGGAAGAGACCAGCAGCAGCAAAAAAGAAAAGGAAAGACAACAAGCGAAAGACAGCGAAAGATTGCAAGAGCAGAGCAAGTGGAGCACTACAGCACAAAATATGGAAGCCTGGAGAACAACAACAGATAACAACAGAAGTAAAGCAATTGACAAGCAAAGAAAGATTACAAAATAAAATTTGGGATCCAGGAGGAAATATCCAGACTTATGACCAGGTGGTCATGAATTTTCTTACATGGGGAGTTTGATGCAGGAGCATCATCTCCGAAAAACACCTTGTATTTTACCTAAGCTAGGGGGGTTTCATGTTTTGAAGAAATATTAAAAATTTCATGTAAATATTAATATTATTTTGAATTATTTGTGAGAAATTGTAAATGTGAGGGAAATTAGTTTCTAGATTATTTAGAATTAATGAGGGAGCCTAAGTTGGAATTAGTTTCTAAGTTTTAGGGATGAGAATCTATCTTTTAGGGATGTTGAAAGATTTAGGGGTTTGTTGAGGAATTGAAGAGATTTTTTTGGAGAGGTTGAGAGATTTCTGGTTCAGAATCAGAATTGATTCATGAAACCATGTATTTGTATCAATTAGGTTTTCCTTATATAATTAGAGAGAGTGTGGATTGGATAGCAAGCCTACGGGCTTTTGTAGAGGACCATTGATTTGAATATCTGGTCGTGTAAAGGATTTTTGTATTTGATTTCATTTGGGGTTATTTATGAAGAATTTGATTTGCATTGTAATTCTGGTCGAATAGGTAGGAAGATGTTGAATTTTACGAGTTAAGGGTTGTATTCCTGTTTGACAGTTGTGTTGGGCCTAATTTCGGTTTAAAGTTTACTTCAGGTAGAATTCCGAAGCTGGATATCTTTACTCGCATTCCACTGGAATGGATTTCAGCTTGTTTTGTTGGATTTGCGTATTTTAAGACTTCCATCGATGTATGAAAACAGTGCAACAATTATATATTTTAAGGTGGAATGTGACAAATCGGTGGCAGAGGCTGGCAAAACCACTGTATTTCTCAATTTACCGGGGTTCGAAGCATATCGCGTGGTTTTCAAATTAATCTTTATGTGTTATTTAATTCGATATTAGCCAGATCATCTCGGAATCTAAAGGTTTGCAGATTTTGAAGAAAAAGCACCATTTAAAGTGAAGTGCCAGACATAATGATTGCCAAAGATTTAATTGGAAAATCCAAGGCTATCAATCATTAACTTGTGAGGTTAATGTTTAATTTAAGAATAAGATAAATTCATGCTTCGATGAGTGGGACAAGGTGAAATTGAAGATTGGCGTTTCTGGGTCATGAACGCATTCCTGGAACCTGTGTTGATGGCGCATTAAAAATCGATTGAGAATCGATGAGTCGATGCCGTGGATAAACGCTGCCTTATACTGTGGAACATCCAACAGAGGATGCAGAGAATAGACGGACTCTCTTATGCACTATATGCAGGCAGCTGTTAACATATAGAGCTGTGTATTATTTATATGGACAACGCATTGATTGGACCGATTGTCCACATAATCTGGGCAGATACATATTAAGTGGTGAGCAATAAACCTTTCCCCTCGGCGCTGTGAAAAAGATCCAACGAGATCATGCAAAAACGGATGCATGCAGGTCGATTTCTTTGTTTTATTGTGTATTGAATTCAACCCGCGCGGAGAGGGATCCGATGGCAGAGTGCCATTAAACCTACAGTTAACATATGTGCTGTTGATATAAGTCTATATGCGTGGAATGTTTGCAGGAGCCCGTGGTTTTATTAATAATTTTTTTAACTGTTTGCATGGTGGCTGGAAAACAGCGACGGGTGAGCCCGATCTTTATCAATTGTACCTGTATGTTACGCCATTTAGCTCGGAAAAAGACCGTGCTCGTGAGATGAGAGTAAGTGCCACACATTGATGCGCGTGGAAAGCCGGTTTGATGGTGCAGCACCAGAGCCTTGCAAAGGTATTAGAAGTGGTCATGTAACTTAGTTGAAAGGCGCACTTGAATTAAATTAACTAATCTGAAGGCTGAGTATGAATTCCAGATTCTAAAGTTATGGATTTGCCACGAAGGAGTAGATTTCCATATAACTTCTGTTATTGGGAAATGTATGAGATTGGAACCCTATTATGGCAGTGATTGCAACAACTTGGGTTTGTTTTATTATATATCTAAGCATGTCTGTGTTTTATTGTACGCTGCATAATCTTTTTTTAACCTGATTTGAATTAATTCACACGCTGCTTGGAAATTTGTGAGCATGGCTGTATTGAGTTATGTGAATGTGGATTCAAGATGTTTGGTGGGTATTTATTCTTTAACTGATTTGAGTAAGCTACAAATACATTTTGTTGAGAGCGCAAGGCGGTGAAGGTGAGTATTTGCATGTTGACTGGTGGTGTATTTTTACACTGGTTCAAATGTTGAAAAGCATGAATCGATGATCTCAAAATGTTGAGTTAAGAGCAGAGGGACTTGGGTGTTGAAACATTGGGAATAGTTTTTATATGCATGAATATGAAATCCTGGGTATTGTAGGCTCTGCCTGCGTCAAATTTTCTCTTAAGAATTGAAACCTTCCATTCTCTCCCTCTTCAACAGGTTATGTCCTCGAAGCAAGATCAACCATCAAACTAACAATATTTCCCATCATTATCATTAATCCATCTAGATACGATATCATGTTTTATATCAATGTATCACTTTGCTTGAACGACCATACTATTATAGAACACTGAAATATGCAACTCATTTTCTTCTTCCAATAGGCATTTTTGGTTAATCCAACTCCATAACATAACTATATATTTTTCTATATTCAAAAGTAGGACATTTTTAAACTTTAAAACATGTGAACATGCAATGACTCTTTCTTGTTATTACATTATGTGTCTAAAACTACCTTCGAGCAATTATGTAAATGGACTTGTTAACTATAATTCTATCCAAAAACCGCCATAATCAATATTTGATTACTAATGTTAGTTATCCTAACAATTAATGCATCTTATATTCTCATATTCACCATTGCAATATAAAATCTTAAATAAACACCCACCACTAACATAGATATTTTCTATTGTAAAAATAAATTTGCATTATAATTTAATATATCCATAAAAAATAAAAGTGAACATTTTTTCAAAATATCGAATTGAATGTACTTATTTCTATTAAGATATTTATAAATTTACAAAATGCATCACAAACATCATCTTCTCTTATTAAAATATGACTATACATCATATCTTAAAAAAAAGGGTATACCTTCATCATTATTTATGTTTATATAACAATAAATAATATTTCATATTACAATAATATCATATATTACATTTTGTCTATTATATTAATTAATAACTTTTACTCTCATATGATTAAAGAATTTGAAATCTAACTCAATACAAATTACTAAACCTTTTTCACTTTAAACAATTATTAATTCAAATTTAATATTTTACTTTTTAATAAAAACATAATGCATTTCCATGTAGGTTTTAACCTCGTATGCAAATTACTTGCATACGACACAGAAAATAAACAATGCGAGAGCATAACACATAAAACACATAGACACAGAGATTTTCTCCTGGATCCCAAAACTGAGACTACCAGCTTGATTTTTCATGATGTTCATTTCAATGTTACAATACATATTTATACATGCTGAAGCATCCAATACCATGGACCGAAAACCATCGCGTCCAAAACCATGAACCAAAAACCATCGCATCCAAAACCATGTGCGAAAAAACATGCACAAAACCATAAGCAGGTTCACCCAACCTAATATAGGATCCAAAATCAAAATTTTCTGGGGCGCTACCCCAGACCCCATAGAGTGGGGTTACCTACACCCCTCAAACCCCCTGTGACCCCCCCCACACAATCGGCGCAACGAGGGGGGGCTCCGCCCCCCTTCTAACCCCCCGGTTAACTACATGGGCTAGTCGTGGAAAGAATATAACACAACCCAACATTCTCCCACTTGTTGTTTTCTTTCCACAGGGGGCCACAAGAGAGCTTAGTCATTTATCCAGCTCTCCAACACCCATTGTTTCTCTACACCAAGAGAACTTCTCAGAGCCCACAAATTTTCTCAATGCATCTGCAGTATTCTTCAAAGTGTCCACCTTTACCAACAACACCTTTTTGTCTTCTATCATATCCCTCATAAAGTAATGTTGAACATCCATGTGCTTTGTATTTGAATGGTATGCAAGGTTCTTTGCCAAGAAAATTGCACTTTGGCTGTCACAGTCTATCCTTATAGCTCCCTGTACTAACCCCATACTTGAACACAATCCCTGCAACCAAACTTCTTCCTTGCCTCCATGAGTGGCTACCATGTATTCCGCCTCTGTAGTTGATAGTGCCATTGCATATTGTTTCTTACTCATCCAACTAACTGCACCTCCAAATAGGTTAAACATATACCCACTTGTAGATCTTCTTTGATCCAGATCTCCAGCCCAGTTTGCGTCAACAAAGCCACGAATATCCAACACTCTGTCCAATCCTGGTCTTCCTTGGTAGCACAAACCATAATCACTAGTGCCACGCAAATACTTGAAAACTCGATTCACTGTTGTCCAGTGCTCCTTCCCTGATTTTGACATAAACCTGCTCAATACTCCCACTGCATGTGCAATGTCTGGTCTAGTACAGACCATCACATATATTAGGCTATCGACTGCACTTGCATATGGAACATGGGACATGTCCTCTTCCTCTTTTTTTGTCTTGGGGCACTGTTCAGCAGATAACTTTACACCTATGGGAATAGGAACCTTCACCGGTTTACTATCTTGCATATTAAACCTCTGCAATATTGTCTCGACATACTTCCTCTAGTTTAACTAGAGCTTCCTCTTTGTCCGATCTCTTTTAATTTCCATGCCCAAAATATAGTTTTCAGCACCAAGATCTTTCATGTTGAATTTGGAGGACAAATGGGTCTTCAAATCCTGGATAATTTCTTTGTCATTTCCAATCAGCGACATATCATCCACATACAAGACCAGATAAATAACACTGTCACCAATTAATTTAAAATAGACACAATGATCTGCTTTTCTTCTGGTGAAGCCAAGTCCCCGTATAAATGTATCAAATTTCTGACACCACATCTTTGGTGATTGTTTTAACCCATACAAAGACATCTTTAACTTGCATACCAATTCTTTCTTACCCTTCACTGCAAAACCTTCAGGTTGCTTCATGTAGATATCCTCTTCCAGATCCCTGTGAAGAAATGTTGTCTTCACATCCATCTGTTCTACCTCAAAATCAAAAGAAATAGCAACAAATAAAAGATAACCATCTCCCCTTCCTAGATGTCCTACTTACCAAGAAAAATGGCAAACTAAGCCACCAGGTCTTCAGAAAACAAATTCACACCGACAAATATCTTCACTCCAATTCCCACCACCATCCGAAGCAAAAAGTAGGAGTCATCAAAACCCTAGCTACCAGAGCTTCAAGAATCTCTGACCTTGATCATTTAAAAGAAGAACTTAACCATCTCTGCAAGGTCTTCATCAACAATGGCTATCAGAAAAACATTATCCAAAAAATATTCAAAGAATCCTCAACCAACCCCCAAAAAAGGAAGACTCTAGAAAACCCTAGAATCTCCTTACCCTATATTAAAGGAACCACTGACAAAATCGCTAGAATTCTCACCAAGCATAACATTATGGTTGCCTTCACACCCCCTAACACCATAAAAAACATGCTAGATTCTGCCAAGGACCATATTGACCCAAAAAATCACAAAGGTGTATACTCAATTCCTTGTTCGTGTGGCAAAGTATATATAGGTGAAACAGGAAGATCCTTTGGCATTAGGCTAAAAGAGCATATTAGTGATATCTCAAGAAATATGTCAGAAAAATCTGGGCTAGCTGAGCATGCTTGTTCCTCCTCACATTATATTTGCATGGAACAAGCAAAATTAATCCATAAAGAAGACCATTATTTAAAACAAAAAGTTAAAGAAGCAATTGAAATCGAAAAATCCTCCAATAATATGAATAGAGACGACGGACTAAAGTTAAGTGACTCTTGGAAACCCCTATTAAATAAAATAAAAAAGCAATAAAGATAATAATAACTGAATATATAATAATAATAATGATAATAATAATAAATAAATAATAAATAATAATAATAATAAATAAATACAAATAAATTAATAATAATAATAGATTTATTTTATTTGAGATTTAAATAATAAGTTATATATATATATATATATATATATATATATATATATATATTAAAATTATAACCAAATAAATAAACAATAATAATACTTAATAAATATAATAAATACCTATCTAAATAAATAGGTATTTATTAAATTTTTTTTATAACAAATAATGAATAATAAGTTAATAAAATAACTAATAATAATAATAATAATAAAATATTAAATAAATAATAGATTTATTTTATTTGAAATTTAAACAATAAACTATATATATATAAATAAACAATAATATAATAAAATTATAACTAAATAAATAATTATATAGAATAAATATAATAAATACCTATCTAAACAAATAGGTTCTTATTAAAAATAATAAGTTATATATATATATATATAGATAAATAATAATATAATAAAATTATAAACAAATAAATAAACAATAACAATTTTTAGTAAATATAATAAATACCTATCTAAATAAATCGGTATTTATTAATTTATTTTATTATAATAAATAAATAATAATATACCTATCTAAACAAATAATATATAATAAATAATAATAAATAAATAATAGATTTTCTCCATTTGAAATATAAATAATAAATTATATATATATATATATAAACAATAATATAATAAAATTATAACCAAATAAATAAACAATAATAATATATAATAAACATAATAAATTCCTATCTAAATAAATAGGTATTGATTAAATTATTTTTATTTATTTATAATAAATAAATAAAAATAAATCAGTAAATTATAATGATAATAAAAATAATAAAAATATTAATAAATAGATAATAAATTTATTTTATTTGAAATTCAAATAATAAATTATATACATACAAATAAACAATTATATAACAAAATTATAACTAAATAAATAAATGTAATAAATACCTATGTAAATAAATAAATTAAATAAGTATTAATTAATTTACCATTTATAAGCCGACTACTAATGAAGACAACATCAATGCTTTTCAAATAACTATTAATAAGCCAGTAATTTTCACGCTCTCTCTTCTCAAAACAAATCTCATTGCCCTGATGATGGACTCACTAAGCTAGTCCGAAACGTTGGTTTCAAAACTATTCATAGGTTCTTCCTCAAAATAAAAAGAAGTTACCTTGGCAACAGGAGAAAAAATATCACCAAAATCAATTCCCGACACTTGGGAATAACCTTTTTCTACCAACCGAGCTTTGTATTTCTCCACCTTTCATTTTGCATTTGTCTTCTTCTTGAACACCCATTTGCTGCCAATGGGTTTCCTTCCAGCTGGCAACTCCACCAGATCCCAAGCCTCATTTTTGTGCAAAGATGCCATTTCATCAACCATGGCCTCTTTCCAGAATTTTCCATCCTCTGAATCCACTGCTTCCTTCACAGTTTTGGGATCATCATCAGTAATAAATAAAGCAAAATTTGAACATAAAGCAGATGGACTATATCTTTCTGGTTGCCTTCTTTCTCGAACTGATCTTCTCACACCCGGAGTTTGTGGCTCTTCATCTTCTGATTCCTCCTCTGCTGTAGAGTTGGATTCTTCCTCCTTTAGCTCAAACTCTATCTTCTCATGCTCCTTTGGTTGGACTTCAAGTTTAATAAAATCTTTCACCTCTCTGAACACCACATGTCGGATGTACACAACCTTCCTTGTTACTGGGTTCCAAAGCTTATAACCCTTTAAACCATCCTTACACCCAATAAAGATGCTGTTTTCAGATTTACCATCCAAATTGGTTCTTTTCTCCTTTGGAACATGTACATATGCATCACATCCAAATGCCCTCAGATGCGAAAGAGAAGGTTTCTTACCAGTCCATACGTCTTGTGGAGTCTTATCTTCCAATGCTGATGAAGGTGATTCTTTGACCATGTAACATGCAGTCTCCACCACCTTTGCCTAGAATTCTTGTCCTAACCCAGCACCACTGAGCATGCTTCTTGCCCTTTCCATAAACGTCTTGTTCATTATTTCTACAACTCCATTTTGTTAAGGTGTATATGGAGTAGTCTTCTGCCATGCTATACCACACTTCTTATAGAATTCTTCAAATTCCTTACTACAAAACTCTCCACCGTTATCTGTCCTCAACACCTTTATCTTCTTCTCTGTCTAGTTTTCCACCGAAGTCTTAATTCTCTAAACCTATCAAAGACTTCAGATTTCTTCTTAAGGAAATATATCCATGTATTCCTTGAGAAGTCATCTATAAATGATACATAGTACACAGACTTACCTAGTGATGGAACCTCCACAGGTCCAAACACATCACTGTGCACAAGCTCTAATATATGTTTTTCCCTCTTACCACCAGAGGGTAAACTCACCCGATTCTGCTTCCCATATACACAATTTTCACAGAAATCAAAATCCAGAGAGCTATTACTCATACCTTCTACCATACCTTTACCATGAAGTATTCGAAGGCTCTTCTCTCAAATATGTCCAAGCGTTTGATGCCACAACATGGTCTTCTCTCTGATATTTCCAAGCCTTTGATGCCACAACATGGTCTTCTCTCCATAGACCACTAGATTTTCTGCTCCACTTTCAGGAACCACAGAACCATTGCACCCATCAACAACAGTGCTACCTTGCAGCTTGTACAGAATTCCAATCCAAACTCCCTACGTCAATACCAGTGCTCCCCAAACCATCTTGCAGGTATCATTCTCGAACACTATTTTTACACCTGCATCATCCAGCTTACTTACAAAAATCAAATTTCTGGCCAATGCAGGAATATGCAGAACACCCGAAAGTGTTCTAACCCTTCCACATTGCAACTTCAACTTTACTTTTCCGCGACCAACGATTCTAGCCTTCCTATTGTTGAGTCTTGAAAATGTCATTACACTTTCACTATTATGTCCATTATATCACCTCCATTTCACCTCTATTTCACTACTATGTCACCACATTCATCCCACTTTCATTATCATCAGGCCACATTTATGTTTTTCCAATCTTTATTAATTCTAAGTCTTTTAAGTGAATTTGTGGTTAAAAATTAGAAAATAATGTGCATATGCTTATACCTAACAAATGGGTTGAGGTTGTTGACATGTGTAGGTTGAAAGGAGACTTCTAGAAGACCCTTATGTGGCACTCTAAGGCCAAATTCGAATTTGTTTGGAAAGAATCATGGGATCATGAGGATATGTGTCACATATCCTAATAGTATTGTAACTCTAAGAAGACATGTGTCTTATCAGTTCCTATTTTGATTAGGACTCTAGAGGTAGAGGGAGATTCATGGACTCTCATTAATGAGATGGCTTCTCATCTTTTGTATAAATAGGAGATCTCTCTCCTTCATTAGTTAGTCTATTTAGCTTAAGCTTTTTAGTCCCTAGTTCTTAAGTTTGTAGTTCTTCCTTGATGGCTTTTGAAAGCTTTGGAGAACTTTGTTGCACTTTGTACTTTTGAAGAATTTGAATAAAGCTTTGATGTTCTCAACATGGAAGGAGATGTGAAGTAGATGTCATGGAGCATATTAGAATGTAAGGTAGAGTAGATTTCATTTTGTAAATATTGCTTTGTGGAATGTAAGGTAGAGTAGATTTCATTTTGTAAATATTGCTTTGATTTCATTATGTTATTTGATTGCTTTCAAGTTTGATAGATTAGATTTTTCATTCATGCAATTTTAATTCATGCAAGTGTGTTCAACCGGTTGATTGTAGATTAGTGATGCACATAGCCTTTTAATGACTAATGACATGATAGAATCATCTTGTCCTTCTGTTGAAGCAGCAAGGATACTGGGTCTCATAGTCACTAGCTCATTGTTTGGTTGTTGCATTCTATTTTGATTGTAGATTAGTAATGCACATAGCCTTTTAATGACTAATGACATTGATAGAATCATCTTGTCCTCCTGCTGATTTATTTTTCTGAGTTCTAATTCCAGCATTGTTATTTCTTTCAGTTTTGTTTTGCTCATTTACTTTCATGCATTTTAGATATCATATTACTCAACTTGTTCATGATTGCTTCCCATAAAGTAGATTGAGCTGAAGGGTAAAGGATCAGAAGAGTTGAAGTAGTGTGATTAGTTTCCTTTATGCAATTTAATTTCTTGCAATTTAGATATCATATTGCTTAACTTATTCATGATTGCTTCCCATAAGGTAGATTGAGCTGAAGGGTAAAGGATCAGAAGAGTTGAAGTAGTGTGATTAGTTTCCTTTATGCAATTTAATTTTCTGCAATTTAGATATCATATTGCTTAACTTGTTCATGATTGCTCCCTATAAGGTAGATTGAGTTGAAGGGTAAAGGATCAGAAGAGTTGAAGTAGTGTGATGAATTAGTTGCTTTGCTTTCAGTCTTTGATTTGCTTTAAGTTCAATTTTTACTTTCTTTTTTCATACAACAGCAAGGATACTGGGTCTCATAGTCACTAGCTCATTGTTTGGTTGTTGCATTCTATTTTAATTGAAGTAGCTGCACATTTACACTTTTGTTTAAGTAGCTGCATATTTACACTTTTGTTTATGATCTTTTGAAATGCTAAGTTTTGGAAGTTACCATTAGGGACATAGGCCTTGTCTTGAAATCCATACTTGTCTTTTAAAAGTATTCTTAAGACCTTAGAATAGGATTTCCATTTGCATTAGACACTTTAGGAAACCAACAAGAACAAAACCCCAAAAACAACATAAACTATAAAACAACGAAGTAAGAGAAAGGTTAACTAAGCACATATGGTGCACCACACTTCATCAGTTTACGATACCCGTATTGATAATTTATGTAGAGAAATTTAAGACATTAAATTGACTAGACATTTTGGCGCCATTTCTGGGGAAGTGTAATTAGGAGACCTTATTTCTTACATCTGAAAAAAAATTAACAATTCTTGAGTATGCTCTCCTCCTGCACTTTGTGTGATCTGGAGGATCAGAAAAATGATTGTTATGTAAAAAAAAAAAAGTTAATAATTCTTGAGTATGCTCTCCTCTTGCACTTTGTGTGATCTGGAGGATTAGAAAAAGAATTGTTATGTAAAAAAAAAAAAAAAGGAGACAAAATAAACTTCAACATTTCAATTGATTCAATAAAAAAATGATGAAAAAAAATGAAACTCAACTGCTTTGATAGGTTCAAATTGTCCAAAATTGTCTGGTTATGCTTTGTAGTGGTCTTCAAAACACTGTATCTTGTTTTAATAAGGTTTTGCAACTTAGCTGCGGAAACTGCCCTGATTCCGCAGCTAGCTGAGAATTCCGCAGTTGTTTCAAGGTTTAGCAGGTTACAAGCGTCCAATGAAGAAATCGACCACATGGGCATCTCCAGAATCGTCCTGACATGGATCCTATCCTAGTCACCCAGCTCAGATCGATGAAAAACCAGCCTAGGACCTCAGTCAAAGTCCTGTTTTTAGCATGTTTTTCTTGAAGTATTTGCTGCTTGAAATTGAAAATCATTAATCCTTTTTATAAAATTTAACAATTTTAGAGAAAAAAAAGAAGAGAAAAGCAATCTATGGCTATCTCCATTCCTAGTTTTCACTGTGGCTTCAATAAAAAAATCTGCCTCCCTGATCAAGCTTTGGCCTGAAACAAACCTGCAACATAAAAAAAAAAATTGCACTGTATATATGATTGAAGCAAGGACTTTTTAGAAAAAATCTAAAGCTACGAGCAGCACACACGGGCTAGGTTGTAGAATTGAATAATTCACACTGAAAAAATACACTGAACCCTGCTCATGTCCACTCCCATGACAAAAGAAAAACAGAAGCACATTAAGCTTTTTGTTAGAGGGAATGAATTGGACCATGATGATGAAAAATTAGCCACTGGAACACCCTATTAAAATCACCATTATTTTGGGTTTGCGGGGCTCACAAATTGCTGTAAAAGGGGCTGTTGTTTTTTTGTTTGAGCTATTACTTAACATTAAACAAAATCAGAGGAAGAATGACAAACTCCATCGTCTGTAGATACAACAAAAACTCGATCACTGAATAAGCGTCATGCTTCAAAGGGGTATTAAGTGCCACTACTGTGTCTTCCAAAGAATGCAATGTGGCCTTATGTGTTGCCCAACATGTATGAGAATGCATCCAACCGTTAATTCGAAATTCTACGGGTCGAATGCAGAACAACATAAAAAGAAAAATTAACTCAGGAAAAACGTGAACAGCAGAAAAACGTCTAACTTCAAACATTCGATTTGCCCAAACAGAGACGAATTTCAAGAAAATAAAACATGGGTTTTTTTGCCAGGTGGGTTCGTTAGATAACCCCAAAACCGTTTGAAGAAATTTGTGGTGGTCTAGGAGAAATACTCGGTTCTTTGGAGCCTCTTTTTGCCTTCCGCGTGTGAAAAAAACTGTGTTTTTTTAAACAGTTGCGGCCATATTTCAATTTCTTTCAGAAATCCGCTCAGATCCGATTTCCTTGGCTGCCAGGTCACCCACCGTGTCATTGAATGCATGAGAGGAAAAGATTTTTATTAAATGAATAGGAAATAGCTTGAACACGTCTTCCGCCACCCGTCTGCCCATTTAACAGTAAGATAATTAAATACGGCACTTCTCCAACAGCTATTCCTATGACTCGGCGTTTTACTTGCTAAAATATCGGCACAATGCTAATACTCAGGGATCTTGTCTTCATTAACATGTTTTGTGTACGACGTGCTTGGCAGTCTGACCATATTTTCAGCCAAAAAAAAAAAAACTCTGCATTGTTCTTCTATCCGCTCTTCACAGCATCTTGGCCTCGAATACGTCTATGATTGATCTCAATTTCATTGGTGCAAAAACACATGTTCAAGACCGTATAGTAGGGGCACATTTTTTCAGTCCTGCACATGTGATGCCACTCCTTGAAATTGTTCGAACAGAGAAAGCTTCACCACAGATTATTGTTGACCTTATAAATGTTGGAAAGAATATAAAGAAAGTCCCTATAGTGGTGGGAAATTGCATCGGCTTTGCTGTCAATCAAATGTTCTTTCCATACACTCAATCAACGCATATGTTGGCAATTCTTGGTGCAGATATTTATAGAATAGACAAAGTCATCACAAGTTTTGGAATGCTAATGGCTCGATCATACCTTCAGAACAGTCCAATCATATGATGATGGAGGTTTTAAATCCTCTTGGCATAGTCAGAGTAATTACTGCATTCAACTTTCCATGTGTTGTACTTGGGTGGAATGCATGCATCACTTTGGGTGGAATACATGAATCCTCTTTCCTCTATGTTTAACTTAAGTTTGAAAATATTCTCACACTCCATTTGTGATTATGGATGGTGGTTAATTTGACTACGGCTTCATTGCCACCATGCTCACATAAGCCTTCACTCCACATTCGTTTTCTCTTCCACGCACACAGCCACTTCATTTCATAGTATTTTCTACACTCTGTTTTCATTAGCTGCGGAAACAAGCCACTTTCCGCAGCTGATTCAACTTTCCGCAGCTAGCTCAACTTTCCGCAGCTAGCTCAACTTTCCGCAACTGGCTCAACTTTCCGTAGCTGTTTTGTTAAACTCTAGGTTGCAGGTGTCATCAAGCAAAACAAGTCACATGGGTAGCTAGGGGAATGTTGGTACATGGATGGTGTCCTATTCATTCGATCAAATTTGATGAAAAAGACCCCGGTCAAAGGGAAGTCAAATTGTGTGTTATCACTAAGTCGCCACACTGAGTCGCCACACACTGAGTCACTGCATGTCAAGAAAAAAAATAATAATTTTGAATCAATGAAATGAATAAGCTATTTGCTCACTTTTCTGAAGGTATTGATTAATTTTGGACTGATGATAAAAAATGAACGGCTAACTTTGTATCCAAGATTGTAGCTACAGAACCGTGCACATTCCGCAGCCAGAAAAACCTCATTGTTCAAATCAGCCTATATTTCTCATACAAAATCAGATTTTGATGATTTAACTATCATTGGAAAGATCTCAACAAGATCTACAATGAGAAATCTATCATTAGAGTTTGAAATGGCAAATAATGAAATAAATTGCTGAAAAGAAGCAACATTCAACTTGGGCACCAATTTCAAAGCAGGTATAAATTCTTTTGATTTTTCCTTTGAGAACTTGTTTCATTAATACAAATTCTTAGTTTTGTGTGTAAATATCATAACTAGAGAGATTCATCACCTCTCTCCTTTGATAATCTTACATTCCATTGCAGAAGAAGTATTAGTTTTTTTGCAGGTTTCAGGAGGAAGGACAAATGACTACAAGAGAATGGTGTCTCTCTAAGAGACCAATTTGTTTCATAAGAGGATGATCAGCAATAAAGAGGAAATATGCTGATGTAAAATCAGATCCAAACACTTGAAAAAATTTCAGATATTATTGCCTCCATCACATCCATCCATCACATCCATCCTTCATAATAAACCATTCACCTCATTTCACTCCATATTTTCCATTTACATTCACATACACTTTCCATCTCTTTTTGTCCATTCATAACTCACAAATAAAAGCAAGAGGCTCATTCACATGATTATTTCCATTGCCATTTCTGTTCTCCATTGCCATTTTCCATTTTCATCTTCCATTCCTTGTCATTTTCATTCCGCAAATAAGCCCTGCTTCAATGCAAATTATTGAGTCCATAGTCCTTTGAGTCTAAGTTTTTTGTAAAAACACCATGAGGCTTGCATGCCTTAATGGCAAGTCCTCATGCTGACAAACAATGGGAATACATTAATGTCCCTTGTTCGTCAGATCTTCTAGGTGACTCGACTTCAACAAATTCATTTGTACCTAGCAAGATGTGTTTGGGCATCTTGAATCTCATTGTCATCAATGGTGAGAGTTCTCGTGTTGACTAGTGGCATCCATTAATGGCCACTAAGCCAACAATTTCCTACTATGTTCGACATCAGAACATCTTTTCACATAGTAGGAATTGTGCCAATGAGGTTTGAAGACATGAAGACTATTATTTTCAGCATTTTGGAGCAGATTCAACAAGTTTTAGTAGAAGCAATAAAAAATCATCTTATCTCTCTATCCATGATT
Source organism: Pinus tabuliformis (assembly GCA_031772625.1). Taxonomy (NCBI): domain Eukaryota; kingdom Viridiplantae; phylum Streptophyta; class Pinopsida; order Pinales; family Pinaceae; genus Pinus; species Pinus tabuliformis. The sequence goes on from CM062813.1 coordinate 498,382,747, forward strand.
CCTCTTGTTCAGCCACCTGAAGAAGAATATGATCAGAAATTTTCAGCCACCACACATATAACTCATCCATTCCAAAGGGTAAGTGAAGGTACGTCATTTTCTAACTTTTGACCATAGAATTCCATAAAAAGCTAGAATGATAATTGTTGGAAAAACATTTCTCTTCCTCATTTCATAAAATTGCCAATACCATCAGTTGGGGGGGGGAATACATTCATATTCATATATTTCCATGTCCATATCATATTCAGGAGCCCACATGCTTCCAACATATATTAACTATTACATTGCTATTATGAGCATACAATGGCTTTTGAAAAAGTGCTTAAAGGATAAATTGGATACAAACAAAATCATGGTTGTCACACAAGAACCAACCATCATGCAATCCAATAAAGATATACTTTGCAACAATAATCAAAATATCATTATGCAAAGTTCAAAGATCAAAGTAGAAGGCAACAAAAAAAAAAAAAATGGTTGTAACACAAGAACCAACCATGTTGCAATTCAAGTAAAACAGTTTGCAGAAATATGAAGTTATCAAATGATATCATGCAAAGTTAAGCCAAAGCTCAAGGATCAAAGAGTTGATGTAATATATATTGCATGAGGACATGCAATTGCTTCAGTTGGGGGGTATGTTGAGTCTTGAAAATGTCATTACACTTTCACTATTATGTCCATTATATCACCTCCATTTCACCTCTATTTCACTACTATGTCACCACATTCATCCCACTTTCATTATCATTGGGCCACATTTATGTTTTTCCAATCTTTATTAATTCTAAGTCTTTTAAGTGAATTTGTGGTTAAAAATTAGAAAATAATGTGCATATGCTTATACCTAACAAATGGGTTGAGGTTGTTGACATGTGTAGGTTGAAAGGAGACTTCTAGAAGACCCTTATGTGGCACTCTAAGGCCAAATTCGAATTTGGTTGGAAAGAATCATGGGATCATGAGGATATGTGTCACATCTCCTAATAGTATTGTAACTCTAAGAAGACATGTGTCTTATCAGTTCCTATTTTGATTAGGACTCTAGAGGTAGAGGGAGAGATTCATGGACTCTCATTAATGAGATGGCTTCTCATCTTTTGTATAAATAGGAGATCTCTCCCCTTCATTAGTTAGTCTATTTAGCTTAAGCTTTTTAGTCCCTAGTTCTTAAGTTTGTAGTTCTTCCTTGATGGCTTTTGAAAGCTTTGGAGAACTTTGTTGCACTTTGTACTTTTGAAGAATTTGAATAAAGCTTTGATGTTCTCAACATGGAAGGAGATGTGAAGTAGATGTCATGGAGCATATTAGAATGTAAGGTAGAGTAGATTTCATTTTGTAAATATTGCTTTGTGGAATGTAAGGTAGAGTAGATTTCATTTTGTAAATATTGCTTTGTGGAATGTAAGGTAGAGTAGATTTCATTTTGTAAATATTGCTTTGATTTCATTATGTTATTTGAATGCTTTCAAGTTTGATAGATTAGATTTTTCATTCATGCAATTTTAATTCATGCAAGTGTGTTCAACCGGTTGATTGTAGATTAGTGATGCACATAGCCTTTTAATGACTAATGACATGATAGAATCATCTTTTCCTTCTGCTGAAGCAGCAAGGATACTGGGTCTCATAGTCACTAGCTCATTCTTTGATTGTTGCATTCTATTTTGATTGTAGATTAGTGATGCACATAGCCTTTTAATGACTAATGACATGATAGAATCATCTTGTCCTCCTGCTGATTTATTTTTCTGAGTTCTAATTCCAGCATGGTTATTTCTTTCAGTTTTGTTTTGCTCATTTACTTTCATGCAATTTAGATATCATATTACTCAACTTGTTCATGATTGTTTCCCATAAGGTAGATTGAGCTGAAGGGTAAAGGATCAGAAGAGTTGAAGTAGTGTGATTAGTTTCCTTTATGCAATTTAATTTCTTGCAATTTAGATATCATATTGCTTAACTTGTTCATGATTGCTTCCCATAAGGTATATTGAGCTGAAGGGTAAAGGATCAGAAGAGTTGAAGTAGTGTGATTAGTTTCCTTTATGCAATTTAATTTTCTGCAATTTAGATATCATATTGCTTAACTTGTTCATGATTTCTCCCCATAAGGTAGATTGAGCTGAAGGGTAAAGGATCAGAAGAGTTGAAGTAGTGTGATGAATTAGTTGCTTTGCTTTCAGTCTTTGATTTGCTTTAAGTTCAATTTTTACTTTATTTTTTTCATACAGTAGCAAGGATACTGGGTCTCATAGTCACTAGCTCATTGTTTGGTTGTTGCATTCTATTTTAATTGAAGTAGCTACACATTTACACTTTTGTTTAAGTAGCTGCATATTTACACTTTTGTTTAAGATCTTTTGAAGTGCTAAGTTTTGGAAGTTACCATTAGGGACATAGGTCTTGTCTTGAAATCCATACTTGTCTTTTAAAAGTATTCTTAAGACCTTAGAATAGGATTTCCATTTGCATTAGACACTTTAGGAAACCAACAAGAACAAAACCCCAAAAACAACATAAACTATAAAACAACGAAGTAAGAGAAAGGTTAACTAAGCACATATGGTGCACCACACTTCATCAGTTTACGATATCTGGATTGGTAATTTATGTAGAGAAATTTAAGATGTTAAATTAACTAGACACCTATCATTCCCTAAGAAAACATCATCGTCATCGTATTTCTCATACTCGCAAAACCACTCTCTATGGGGAGTGAAGTGAAAGGATGCACCTGAGTCAATCAACCATGCCTCATGATCTACATATGTACTTGAAGAAACCAAGTACACATCCCCACCTTCATCTGAGGTGGTTTTCGCCTCTACAGAAGGAGCATCATAAGATCTCTTTCCTTTGTCAAGAAATTTAGATTTACAGTCCCTTTTGTAGTTCCCTTCCTTTCAGCATTTCCAGCACACCACCTTTACAGGTTTTCCTGGAGATTTAGATCTTCCACTCGATGACCTTTTTTTTTTCTGTTCTGGGACCGTCCTCGTACAAACAAGGCATCACCATTCTGGCTCTCCATATTTTTCCGTCTCATCTCCTCCGTCAGCAAGGATGAGTCTATTTCATTAAACTACAAGGCAATTGCATTGCTACCTATTGCAATAACCAGACTCTCCCACGAATCTAATAGAGAACACAACAAACTGATGCACTTATATTCATCTGAAATTTTAATATCAATAGACAACAACTGACTTACCACAATATTAAATGCATTCAGATGCTCTGTCACCAAGTCTCCATCTTTCATCCTTAGGTTATACAACTTTTTCCATAGGAACAATTTATTCACTAGAGACTTAGATTGGTACAAAGTCCCTAACTTGTCCCACAAAGCCTTCTCCGTAGCTTCCCCTGATACATTCAGCAATACTGAATCTGAGACACACAATCATATTCTACTCTTTGCCTTCCAATCCAACTTCTTCCATTCTTCATCGGACACTCCCGTTGGTTTATTACCCAGATCTACCATGATTCACTGATCTTTTTCCACCAAAAGATCCTCCATCTTGAGTTACCACAACTCAAAACTTTGACCATTAAATTTCTCGCTCTCTATTTTTCCACTGCTTGCCATCTTCTTTCACCACCAGAATCGATCCCACAGATCTCCCACTGAACAGGGTCTACCATGAACCCGAGCGAAACCCCTCAGCAACAAAGGCGTCCCCTTGAATCCAAAACAACTCTGATCCCAAATGTAGGTTTTAACCTCGTACATAAATTACCTACATACAAATTCTAAAACACAGAAAATAAACAATGCAAGAGCATAACACATAAAACACATATACACAAATATTTTCCCCTGAATCCCAAAACTAAGACTACCAACTTGATTTTTCATTATGTTCTTTTCAATGTTACAATACATATTTATACATGCCGAAGCATCCAATACCATGGACCGAAAACCATCGCATCCAAAACCATGTAAGAAAAATCATGCACAAAACCATAGGTAGTTCGGCCCAACCTAATATAGGGTCCAAAATCAAAATTTTCCTAGGCGTTGCCTCAGACCCCATAGAGTGGGGTTACCTGCACCCCTCAAACCCCTTGCAAACCCCCGCTATGCAGTCAGTGCAACGAAGGGGGGGCTTCGCCCCCTTTCTAATCCCCTGGTTAACTACATGGGCTAGTCGTAAAAAGAATATAACACAACCCAACATTCCATTATATATCTAAAAGTGAATAATAATAAAAAATATGATAAACTATGTGAAGGCAATTATAATCCCAAATATGATAAACGTAGATACAGGAAAAAATTTCATGCGTTAATATATAAATGCTAAAAATAAATAAAAATAAGTGGGATATATTACTCCAATGGACCCAGGCTACCCATCCTCGACCAAGGAAAAAAACACATCACTCCGTTCTCATAACACTTCAATGATAATTAAGAAACTTGTTTGTAAAAATCACTAAAAAAAAAATTAATTAAGAATTTCCACTTACAACTAAGTCATTTCTTAACATTCTGATAAAAATACATGTAATATTAATACAAAATAATTTCTAATTCCGTCATAATAGTTAAAGAACTTGGTTTGTGGGCCTTCAAGTTGGGTGTTGGCACAGTAGAGAGGAGCTATCTAATTTTAAATATCAGTTCAAAAAGGAAAAGAAGGGAAGTTAACACAAAAATAAGTATGGGATTTAATTATACTAGTTGTTAGTAATTTGCGGTTATTATGGGAAGATTAAGGTTTTTAAAATAGAAAGAGAAGACAGTTGTAGAGAAAAATGCAAGACATCAAGATAGTTAATTGCAAATTTCGGTATGGGTAGTTGAGTCTCATCAACCCAATAGTTAAGAATTTTTAAACAATTAATTTAGTATTATATTATTTTATTTATTTATTAAATAAAGCTCAATATTCCCATAAATATTTAGATGAATATGGGAGTAAGGATTAGAATCATTATTTAAAAAAATAAAAACATAACATTTTAGAGTATTTATGATAACTCTAATTAAGTATTTTCTCAAAGATTAAGTAGTAATGTTATTTTTATGGATAGACAATTGTCAAAACTCGAAATTGGGTTGATCTTAATTTCACCACAAACAAAATTATGAATAAATCTATGTTTTTCTCTAGAGGTCATACATAGTTGAAACCTGCTCTGATACCATATGTAACAACTTTGAAATTAAAATATGCAACTAATTAGATCAATTATGTGATTAATAATCAACACATAACTATTCCACTAATTAACATAGAATTTCCAAAAACACAAGCAAAGACGACTTACCTGTAGTGATAATATTCCTTACTTGTGATTTTGGAGTTGAATGTTATTTGAATCCCGCTAACCGCAACAAAGTTTTGGGGACGACTCTCCACCCAACCGTAGGCTCAACTGCACATAATCTTTTTACAGCTAGCCACCCCCGAGCCCTCAATCAATGTACTACTACCAGGGAATCCTTTGTCTCACGACACTTTTCTCCCAAGAGAATGGATGAAGGAATGATGAATCTCATCTTCCTCGCCGTCTATTAAATATAGATCAAACAATGGAAAGGGGTCTGTATGCACACATTCCATGTGTCAACATGCAACTTTTATTTCTTTATTTTAAGTTTTACTTATTTTAATATTTTTCTTAATTTATTTATTTCTTATTTTATTCCTTTTTTATTTTTGTTAACTTTACTAATTTTTGCTATTTTTATAGTTCTCTTAGTTTAAGTATTTCTTAAGTTATTTTACTTTTTGTTAATTTTACTTATTTTTACTATTTCTATAGTTTACTTTTATATATATCTATTTAGAACTCCAATATTATTATTTACTGTTTTATTTAATTATTATTATATTCTCTTCATTGTTTATTATTTATTTACTATTATTATATTTTCTTTAATTTTCTATTATTTATTTATCATTATTATCTTTTCTTTATTGTTTATATTTTAATATTATATTATTTTATTATTATTATTATGGGAAATTACAGAAAGAAAAATCACCCATAAGCCATACAAGAAGCAAAACCCTGCCAACAAGCCCCTACCAGCGATGATTATAGTCTATGCATGCAGATAGAGGGATTTTTCCTACAACAACCACAAATAAATCAATAAAAATAGTGGTATGTTAATATATATAAAGAAACTCAAACTTAAGATTTAATCCAAGAACCCTAATCAAAGGACGTGTCATAACAAATAATATATGTATAGGGAATTAAAACGTCGTTGGAATTAAACTGCAAATACAATAAGAAAATTGGTGTTTATAAAATACTATGCAAAGACGGAAACCTTTGCAAAGCCCTTGTAAACAAGAAAATTGAAGACAAAAATGTAAGTAAATGTCAGAGGAAACTAATAATTATAAATTACAAGAGGAAAAAAATGAACTAGTGCTCAATACCTGTGATGGTCACCATAAAATTCTTAGTTCAAGCAGTGGAATGAACCAAGTTCAAAAACCAGTCAAAAACCATTCATAAATAACCTTTGAAACAGAGAATGTAAAGCTTTCAGACAAAGTTAGAGTCTGCCGAAAAATTAAGGTCTTTGAATGCTTCACACTTTAAAATAAAATGTTGGGACCTGTTGTGATACTCAACAACCCCCATTTATCTTTAGACTTAGGAGAAAGAATAATGGGGACCCTTTAAAAAAAATTAGGATAGGATCCTTCCTTGTTTAGATAAAATATGATAAGTTTTATATTTATTCTTTTATATTTTAATAAAACAATAAAGTTTATGAAAAGGGCATAAAACATTTTAGGAATCCTTTTGTAGTTTTAGGAGATAAATTACAAGTTTTACAAATCCCGTAATCATAACAAATAAATGAAAATATCTTAACTCCAAAGAGGACAGGGGTATGTATTCATTGACCTCTATTGTTGGCACTTTCTCTCATATTGCTGCTATGTTATGTCGCCTCTATGGTTATCCAAATATGCATAAATTATATAAAGAATGGGTGTCATTAATAGAAACCTTTGCTGATGGTTATATCATGGATTGGGCGACTATTTTATCCAACAATTTGACCACTCAAATCCACAATTACAAACAGAAGCGCAATGTCTTTGAAAGAATGACTCCTCCTTTCTTTATGAGTGCCTATGTCATGGATGCAATTTGTTTTTCTTATGATTTTCCATCTCTAGGATGGAAATGTACAGACCAATTTCCTTGTCCTATATCTGTTTATCTCAATATCCTTTGGTAAACCAAATACCATGCTCACTTCTACAAAATATGTCATGAGGTCATGCTTTCTATCGACCAAGAGGTCTTTGGTAGAAAAACCCCTAGACTTACTGCAAAATCCAATAAAGACTTAAAGCCTATAGGAAAGTGGTTTGGTGAAGAGTCATTTACTTACATTCGGGTTTTTGGTAGCCTTGTCGATCCTCATGTTTTACCCCTTTTTGTCCCAAATAAATTGTTGGCCAAGGAAATTGCTTATCAAACAATTGGTAAGGGCTTAACTAAAGTACTTAAAGATGCCAAGAAATCTGCCTGACCATGTTTTCATATCCCTTGTGGTACCTATCCCTTAGATAATTTCAAGCATTCCTTAGTTGAAATTGAACAATTAAAAGCCTTTAGTTTTCTAACCATACTAAACAAGCCATATGACCCTAATGGCATAGCGAAAGATGTTACAACATAGGCTAAGCTCAAACTGTTTTAAAAGCGAGCTTGACAAGTTCGATGATTTGTTTGAAATGGTTCCAAAGTATTACAACATAGGCTAAGCTCAAACTGTTTTCAAGCGAGCTTGACAAGTTCGATGACTTGTTTCAATCAATATTGTCAGCGAAGAATAGCCCATTTGCCAGAATCCCTTTTAAAACAATTTTGACAGAACTCAGAAGATTCAGATGCATTAGCTTCCTCTTCAAAAGCTCTAATTATTTCCCAAGTCTCTAAAACAACTAATATAGATGTTGAGCAAACACGCGAAATTAAAGAGGAGAACAAATTGGATGAAATATGGGAGGAGTTCAACCATGGTTTAACAACAAAATAAACTCATGTTATATGTATCTGAGCCGATCTACAAGAAGAACAGGTTACAGTTAGCAAAGAGACATAACAGGTTCCAGATACTACAGGGACAACCCCGTTTACTGTTGAGGCTTACCAAGGGAATATTATTCCTAAAACTCCCAAGAATAACATTAATGCCTAAAATGTCAATCAATCAATTGTTGCTGATGATATGGAAATAATTCATGCATTCCCTACGGTCGACATAGTCCTCAAGATTGAAGAAATCCCACCTTTGGACGTATTTTATAGTCCAAAGGATAAAGCAGTATTGAGTAGGTCAAGGAAGAAAATAAATTTAGAGCAATTATAAGCGCTAGTTTTAAATGAAACTCCTTTTCAAGTCCTTTGGAAAGGAACTCAAACAACCCTTGACGAGGAATTAAAAAGATTATCTTAGTTCGCAAGAGCTTATGCTAGTGCTACCATTGATAAAGCTGCAGAAATACAACTACTAATGAATGAAAAAGATTAAAGGATTGTTCAATTAGAATAAACCTTCCAAATTGAAAAGCAAGTAATTAAGCAACAATGGCAAGCAAATCTTATCGAGTTATAGAAATTTTTTAATGATTTAAAGCTACAATTTGAAGCTTAAGTGAAGGATAAAGATGAACATATACTGCAATTGCAACAAAGGATAAACCAGCTAAGAGAAAATCCATAGATAAATGAAGTTTGCAAGCAGGCATCAGAACTGGATATACTCCTAACAAAGAAGCAGACTACTTTTGTCACAAATTGGCTTTATTTCATCACTTTTCAAAGACCAACAATTCATTAGTAAACCAACTATCCGATTTTAGGTCGTTTTATGAAGAAATTGACGAGAAAATTTCTAAGTATATAGATTGGCAAGACAGTACTCAGGAAAGATCAATTGATCTTCCTCAAATTAAAGAATCACAGAAGGATATCATTTTCGGTGACTGGGATATCAAAATGAAATGAGCAAAAATGGCTATTATCAGAGCCATAAATCTTGCCTCAAATTTCACAGAATACACTACAGATACCTTATTGCAAGCCAATCTAATTCAGGAATGCCCTAAGTACACCTTGAAATATGCCAAAGCTTTAAAACAATCTTGGCAGGAAACATCTAAGAAGAAGGTTCAATATATTCAAAGTTTATCATAAGCGAACCTTGAAAGTTATCGACATTTTCTAGTGAAACCTCATAGTCAATGGCTCATGTTGAGGTGTCTCTTGAATGGAAAAATAGAACTGCTTCCATGGCTTAGTGATGCAGTGTTTACGCGACAAATGTGCATGTAACCAGTACATCCCCCCCAGCTGAAGCCGCTCACAGACATATATGGTCTCAGAGAGCAGATGAAGAATCAATCTAGAGTAGAGCCATGAGTTCTTGTTACAACAGATCATTCATTTAGTTGTCCTTTATCTTAGCTTAGTTTTTTGAATTTTTTATGAAGAATTTTATTTTAATTTTACTATTTATGTAATATTAATAAGTTATTTAAACCCCTTTCATGCATTTGGAAAGGGATCCAAAATTTTGAGAATACAATTTCGAACTTGCACTATTGTTTCATCCAAAGTTAGCTAATTGAGAATTTGAGCCTGAAATTTATCTTTTCATGAGAAGAGCACTAATGAATCGGGTACTATTATCTTTATGTTATCATTATGTATTACTGAATTAGATAGTGAATATCTTCTGTGTTATTTCACTATATAAATGCTTTGAAAACAATTAGTCATTATCACTATTGAAGTGTAGAATTGAATGATTTGTGATTATGTATGAGATAACGATATCTTTTATGTGATTGAGTTTTAACCAAATAAATTAATTAACTATTTAATTAATTTAGTTTATCATATATGATTTCTTTTCATCAAAGTATTAAATTATCTATATTGTTATATGCTTTGTGAAATCTTTCTTTGAATCACATACAAAGATGTACTATCCCGGGAAATAAGTAGAATAAGTTTATTTAGTAATTTTATCATTAGCTATAAAATCATTTCATCAGTTTTCATTATGTTATTATATTAAATCTCTTTAAAACGGGAAATTGGTCCCTTTATACCTAGTTAGACCAACCAATTTCAATGGAAACGGAGTTGCTTTAAGCTCCCGACTGGGTGGTATTCCCCGATGTTGAGGCAGTCAAGTTCCAACCTTCAACATTTTTGGTGCTAGAAGGAAGGCCCCCGCCTATGAATGTAAATAAGGCTTAATCCCAAATCAAAAGGTCATCTGAAGAGTCATTCGCCCTTAAAATCTCCTCCGATTTCCAGATCTCAATCGAAATCTGTTACCCCTAGACCGGAAGTTGTAACCAAGTCTCCTAGAACTAAGATAATCGATCGACCTCCTTTACAAGAGTTATCTGAAGTTCAGAATTTAATTGAGAAATTAGAAGGAATCTCTATTTCCCAAGAAAAGCCTCAACATTCTAAGTTATCTGAAGGTAGCTTATCGTCATCTTTTCCCACTTCACATATTTTGACTCATTCTCAAAGTGAGAAATTTGGGATCACTCCATTTGAGTTTCCCTTACCTTCCCACTAAAGAAAGACCCAAAAGTCTAAAGTTCAATCATCCACTAGTGAGATTTTGTCTTAATCTCCACCAAAAACACCTTTATTTCATTCCACCTCATTAGCTTCTTCTCATCCAACCAATCCATTCATCCCTATCTCCCATTCCCAACCAACAGGTGCTAGTTTGAGTAGTACTAGTGTAGAGGCTACTTATTCCACACAGTTAACCTCTTCTACTACTACAACTTCTTCTATTCAAATTTCCATAATGGCACGTAAGCAACAAAACCCACCAAAAGTTAGACCGTGGACTAGTCCTAGAGATGTTCAGATGGCAACACCTCTCCATCCTCTACCTAAGCATCCTGAAATATGGTTACCAAAGTTCAATCCTAAAGATGGACTCCGTGCTGAGGAACATCTCCATAATTTTATGCTCGCCATTAATCTCAATGGAGTAGTAGAAGAAGACTATGTAGTGATATTATTCCCATATACCCTTGAAGGATCTGCAAGTTCGTGGTATTTCTCATTACCACCAGCATCTATCACTAGTTGGGATATATTTGAAGAACATTTTTGGTGATGATCGCACAACTACTACTCTAATCAATGATCTATCCAGTCTTAAAGCCAACCCCAATGAGAAAATCAAAGATTTCAATTTTAGGTTTAATAAATTGTTAAATAAAATTCCAAGTACCTCTAAACCTAGTGTTTATGTTCAAATTGAGTGGTATATTTCTGCTCTTCCTTTTAATATCACAATTTGTGTAGATAGGGCTAATAGAGCCACTTTAGCTGATAATATGAAAGAGTCAATAGTTGTAGAAAAAGGGATTCTTGCCTTAGAAAAGAAAACTGCTCAAGAAGAGAGAAAATCTAAGAAAGTTACTTCCAAAAAAGATACCAAAAAGAAGTCATCTAAAGACCCTTTCGTTTTAGAAGGATTACAAAAAGTCCTTAAAACAATGTCAAATGAAATGGTCGAGATTAAAAAACAGGTCTCAGATTCCTCAAAAATTCCTTTTAGACCATTTAAGAAAGCTCGGCCTTTGCCATCTCAACCACCTAATGTCATATCTAACGTTGAATCAGATCTAGAAGTGGATGAAGAATTATATTTATCTATAGAAGAATCAAAAGAAGAAGAGTTGGTCGAAGCACATGAATCATGGGATTTCATCCTCACTACATCGGAAAATGAGGAAGAAGAAGAAGCCTTACCTGTAGGGATTAGGAGTAAAAATCCATTGATTCACCTTCTTCAAGTGAAAAACAAAGACCAATTACTCTTGTCAATAAGGATAAAAACACAATGAAGAAATATCCTCCCAAATCTACTGAATCCATCCCATCCTCTTCCAATTCTCCTTCTACATCAAAAACTCTTATTGTTTCTGATAAAGATATAGAGTATAATATTGTGGAAGATATGAAGAAAGTAAAAACTAATATTTCCATGTATGAGGTAAGTAAACTTAAGCAACAACAAATGTTTTTGCTCAAAGAATTAAATGGTGTCCTTACATCTCCTTTTCCAACCGTAAAAGCCTCATTAGGAAAAGGAAAGCCTCCACATGATACTCCTAACAAAATTGATGCCTCAGATGCATTTCTAATTGGAGATCGGTCCAAGTCTCATACCCCTCCTTTCTTATTAACCTTTGAGATTTTCAATACAAATGTTCACAATTTCCTAATAGACTCAAGTGCTTCCTCAAATATAATGCTATTGAGTTTGTCTCAAACTGAACACAACACCTGGAAAATCTGTTGTGCAAATTGTACAATTAGATAGAACCAAATTTAAGTTCTTAGGAGAATTAAACTTTGTTTTAATAAGATTATCCTCAAATTCAAGAGTTTGTCAGATTATTGATATTTTGAATGCTGATATTCCTAACTTTTATGGTCTTATATTAAGTGGGGATTGATTTGAGAAATTACATTGTTATTTCACCACAGATTGGTCACATAATTGGCTTCCTTACAATGGCAAACCAAATCAAATTTGGGTAGACAAAGAAAACCATATGAAACACTTGGTTACTAACTTGGATGAAGAGAATGATCCTGTAGCTTTTACAAATAACATCCTTGGCAATTATCCTTCAGAATCTTTCTTTAGAAGTTCTGCAACTCAGGAATCTCCTTTTTTAGCAAATTATGTTTCTTCATAAATTGAAAATTATTCACAAATAGATTTGACTAGGTGTATTAATGTTGTAGATACTGTTGTAAATACTCATGGATCTTTATTTTGGACACTTTATTTTGATGGTTCTAAATCTAGTCAAGGTGCAGGAGCTAGATGTATATTAATAAGCCCTACTATTGAAAAAACTATTCTATCATGTAGGCAAGAATTTGAATGTACTAATAATACTCCAGAATATGAAGCATTAGTACAAGGATTGTATAAAGCGATAAATCTTGGTGTTGAATATCTTCACATCTTTGGTGATTCTGAAATCGTTATAAAACAAGTCAGAAATAATATCCATTCTATTTCAAATCACCTTAGGCAATATCAATCCTTAATTCAAAATCTTACTTCACATTTTGTAGCATTCAATATTTCTCCAATACCAAGAATACAAAATGCCAGTGTTGATCTTTTCGCCAACGTTGCATCTAAATTAATCCCACCTAAAGATTTTAGTCCACAAATTTTCTACAGAGTGGATTTTTCTCCCATCCATTCCCGATAATGTTACCAATTGTAAAGTATTCAATGATGATGGATATATCCTAGATTTTTTAACATCCGAAGAATCCTATCTTGACCAAGTAATTGATGAGGATGAACATGATTCTCAATTGAATAATCAAAGGAAAAAATGCTCTACCAAAACCTGTGGTTAAGCTTGAGGATCTTTATGATCTTAAAGTCAGGTTCAAAAAGGTCAACAACTGCAAACTTCAAAGTTCAACTTTGAGATTTGAATTAGTTAACCTAGTATCTAATATAAAACCCCAAAATATTAACTTAGGTCTTGGTCTCTCATCTGAAGAAAGAAATGCATTTATTAATCTGTTAAAGAAATATAAAGATATCTTTGCTTAGAATTATCAAGATCTGAAAACTTATGATGCCTCCATCATTCAACACATTATCCCAATGGTACCAGATGTTAAACCCATTCAACAAAAATTTCGGAAGATACATCCGAATTTGGAAACTCGGATTAAAAGCGAGTTGAATAAACTTTTAAAAGCCAAATTCATCTTTCCAGTGAGACATTCCAAATGGGTTTCCAATCTTGTACGAGTTATAAAGAAAAATGGTGATATTCACATTTGTATTGACTTTAGGAATTTAAATAAGGCATGTCAAAAAGACAATTTTTCCCTCCCATCAATGGAACAAGTTCTGCAATCAGTTGTTGGTTTTGAATTAATGTCTTTTTTAGATGGATTTTTAGGATACAATCAGATCCTTGTTCATCTAGAAGACCGATTAAAATATCAAAAAATGCCTTTTGGATTAATGAATGCAGGAACTATATTCCCAAGAGAGATGGACATTGCTTTCAAATGGTTGATTAATAAAGTAGTTTTGATATATCTAGATGATATTACCATATGTTCGAAGAAGATAAATAATCATTTGCATGATTTAAAGAATATCTTTGAAAGATGAAAAAGGTACAAAATTTCCCTAAACCCCAAGAAATCATTTTTCTCTCTTAGTGAAGGTAAACTCCTTGGTTTTATTGTATCCAAACATGGAATTTGTATTGATCCAGAAAGAATTAAAACAATTTCAAAAATTCCATTACCAAATACCAACAAACCAATGCAACCTTTTCTTGGCCAAATCAATTTTGTTAAGAGATTTGCCCCCAAATTCTCTAAAATTGTCCTACCATTACAAACAATGGTAAAAAAAGATTCACTTTTTAAATAGGGTGATCATGAAAGAGAAGCATTTAAAGCAATCAAACAAGTTGTAATTGATGCCCCTTCTCTACCAACTCCCAATTTTTATGATCAATTTATTTTATATACTTTTGCCTCCAAATTATCATATGCAACAGTCTTAACACAACCAAATGAACAGAAAATCAAAGCTCCTATTGACTTTTTTTAGCTCAAATTTTCAAGGAGCTGAATTAAATTATTTAGGAGTAGAAAAGAAAACCTTTGCAGTTTACAAAGCTATCAAATATTTTAGACCCTTTCTTCTAAAATATTATGTTAAAGTTATTGTTCCTTTCTTAGCAGTCAGAAAATTACTTATTCAAAAGGAGTTAGGAGAAAAAAGGGCTAACTAAGTTACTACATTACAAGAATATGATCTAGAAATCAAACCCGCTAAAATTGTAAAAGATCAAGGTTTTTGCAGGTTAGTCATAGGAATGAATGATACATCAATAGATGAAGTAACAGGTAATATTGAACAAATCACAAAGGTACTCCTTGTTAACACTCAGTCCCAGTATGTTGAATTAATCTTTTATTTGAAAAATGGTTATGCTCCACTTGAACTAGATGCTAAGAAAAACAGAGCCTTGAGATTGAAAGCCAATCAATATCAACTCATCAATGATGTATTATTTAGAAAAAAATATGATTATGTTTTGTTAAGATGTTTGGAAAAAACTGAAGCAAAAAAGGTCTTACAAGAACTTCATGATGGGCCAGTAGGTGGACATTATAGTGGAGATACAACGGCTCACAAAATTCTGCATGCTAGATATTACTAGCCAACTTTATTCAAATATACCCACATGTATGTAAGAAGATGCAATTTTTTTCAAATTGCTTCACGAAGACAGAGGAAACCTTCCATGCTCTTGCAACTAGTTAACATCAAACAACCTTTTGAGCAATGGAGATTGAACATAATAGGTGAGATCATTCCTCATTCTTCCAAACAACATAGGTACATTTTGACTGCAACATATTATTTTACAAAATGGGTAGAGGCAATACCTCTGAAGCTAGCCAATTCTGAGAGCATCATTGAATTCATTGATCAATTTATTATTACCAGGTTTGGTATCCCTCATGCTCTTATTTTTGACAATGCTTCTTATTTTTCTGGAAATGCAATGACTAAATTTTCTTTAAAGAGAGGATTTAAACTTAAGTATTCTGCAAATTATTACCCTCGGGGAAATGGCTTAGCAGAATCCACTAATAAAAATCTTATAAGGATCATCAAACGAACTATCAACCAAAATCAAAAGAACTGGCACAAAGCTTTAATATTTGCTTTATGGGCTGATAGAATAACCGAGAAAACCTCAATAGGTACTTCTCCTTTTCATTTGGTATACGGGAAAGAAGCTATCCTACCTCCAAATCTATCTCTCCCCTCATCAGCCCTAGTTCAATTTATTGAAGAACAACCTTCTTCTACTTTACAATTATGAATGTCTCAAATCCTTAAGCTAGAAGAAGAAAGAAATAAAGCTAAGCTAGTCCATGCTCACCATCAACAATTGGTCAAAGCTTCATTTGATGTCAATTCAATCAAAGATAAAAATTTAAAAATCGGAGACTTAATTTTGAAATGGGATAAAGTGCATGAGGACAAAAGAAAACATACAAAATTTCAAAAACTCTAGCTTGGTTCCTTTCAAATTTTTTAGAAGATAGGTCCATCAACTTTCATCTTGCAAGATTTACAAGTGAAGAAGGAAATTCTTCCTGTTAATGGTCTTGTACTCAAAAAAATATTTTTCTTGAAAGAACATAAGTTCTTTTGTACAATATGTAAATATCTTTATATATCATGTCCTTTTGTTACTAAAAGTACTATGCTTTTGAAAAACACATTGGATGTTTCTCTTTATTTTTTAATTGTTAAACTTATTTAAGGAACAAATTAGAAAGAAAAACTTTAAATTGGAATCTAAGTATTGAATCTATTTTAAAGCTTTGAAATAAGATAATCATTTAGTTGTGAAATCTTTTGGTTTGAAACTCTTTAAAAATCTATTTGTTGTGAATTGGTTTTGAAAAGTTATCTTATAAAAGAAGAAATTACTATGAAGTCTTTAGCATATTTTATAAGAGGTCATCCAAGACTCGTAAAGAGTAAATGAAACCTCCCCGTCCATTTATTTTTAAAAAAATTCAGAGTGTAATTCAAAAATATAAAAAATTAAAAGTTAAGAGGTCTCATCACGAACCTACTTACCGTGATCATAGGAAACTAATAAAATTGACATTATCACTATTGGAAATCAAACCAAGATAATGGCTCTTAGTCACCAGACTTTGAGACAAGAGATCTCATCACAAGTCAGCTTGTTCAATTTTATTACAACTTGTGAATGACATTATCATTTTCTGGATACCAAACTAGGATAATGACTTTAAAGTAAAAAATAAATTATATAAAAAAAAGTAAAAAGGAAATTCATTGCCTCTAAAGAATGTTATTATAATATGGATGAGATACTGGTTCATTTTGGTTAAATGGTAACCCTGTCGAGGCTATGAATGCCTACTGGCAGCAAAGGTTCTACCAATGACTAATAAGTTTATTCAATACACTAAGCTTCTAATAGTTTTTACTTTATCTTTTCAACCTATTAGCAACTGGTTTACATAAAAACGATTTTTATCTATAACACACGTTGAGAAACTTTACGATAAAATGAATTATTTCATTTAAAAGTTATCTATATTGATCTAGATTTCAATCATTTTAAAACTTTCAAAAGAAATTTCTTGATAAAGATTGACATCTTACAAAGATTAACTATTCCGTCCAATGTGTCGCTAATTGTTGTGGTACTCAACAACCCCCCATTATCTTTAAACTTAGGAGAAAGAATAATGGGGACCCTTAAAAAAAATTAGGACGAAATCATTCCTTGTTTAGATAATATAGGATAAGTTTTATATTTACTCTTTTATTTTATTTTTATTAGGCACAGGGTGAATTGGTAACTGCCAGACCTAATCTAAGGAAGACCCAGGATCAATTCTCGTAGCTGCCACTATAACACCAAGAGTACATCCAACAACCTGCAAGCAGATATACTAATTTCTTATGATTTTGGCAAGAGCTGAGACTCATAGATAAGGAGAGTCTTCTCCTTGAGCTGCACACCATAGTAGGATAATATACTCAATGTGATTTGACCCCTGACCTCGTGGGTTTCACCCAACAATTACTCTTTTATTTTTGAATAAAACAAGAAAGTTTATGAAAAGGGCATAAAACCTTTTAGGAATCCTTTTGTAGTTTTAGGAGATAAATTACAAGTCTTACGAATCCAGAAATCATAACAAATAAATGAAAATATCATAAAAGGATTGGTCTTATTTAAACCTACGCGTAGTATCAGCGGTTTCAAATAATAACAAAATAATGAAAAGACGATTGTGAAAAGTTGATAAGCAAAACAACAAAAAGCTGATGAGCGCAACAATGAAAAACCGATAGGTGAAATAGAAAAAAGATAAAATGTGAAATGTTGAAACCAACATCACAATCCGTCAAAAGATGATATTGCATTTTGTCAATCGAGGGATGTCGATATCACATTCTATTAAAACTCTAGTATTTCGCTAATATAGATTCCGCATTTATATGTTTTTCGAAAATCGCAGATTGCTGAGTTATGTTAATATCACCCGATACCAAACGTTGATAAAATATTTTCTGATATAATGACAAGTGTCAGTGTCACGTGAACAAACGTTTGAAAATTAAATGACCACTCTGCATAGTTCTAATTTCGAGTTTTTTTGATGATTTGTAATAATTTTGAGTTAATGTGAAAGGATTTTCCATAAAGCTCGCATTGAATTGATATGACTCTTTGCATCTTTCGAAGCTCTTGCTGCTTATCTTGGTTTGTTTCCTTATAGGTAAATTCCAATAAAGAACAGTTAAAGGGCATGTCAAGAATAATCAAGGCAAGGAGGAAGTCCGTAAAACAACAAGAACTAGTCTTGCCCCATGAATAAGTGTTTGAGATGCACTACAACAAAACAGGCAATTTGCGCCAGATTTAGCACCAGATTCTAGTGCATTTTTTTCTCAATTGGGATGAGAAACCTGGCGCTAAATCTGGCTCTATTGTACAATTTTTAAAGCGTCCTTTTTTGCACCAAATTTTGCATCTTTTTTACGCCAAATTTTCCATCATTTTTTGCATCATATTTTGCACCAAGATTTTCATTTGGTTTTACAACAGGTTTTGCTTCTAGTTTTGTGCCTTTTTTTGCATCTATTTTTGCATCATTTTTTGCTTCCTCTTTTGTGGAATTCTTTGCTTCTATTTTTGTGTCATAATTTGCATCGATTTTTACACCATCTTTGACATCTTATTTAGCGCCTTTTTTTACATCCAATTTGTGCCAATTTTTGCATCTGGTCTTATGCCATCTTTTGCTTCTAATTTTGTACTTATTTTTACATCTATTTTTGTGCCAATTTTTCTGCCTTTTTTTACACCATCTTTTCCATCCAATTTTGCACCATATGTTGAATCTGATTTAGTGCCAAAATTTGCATGCATTTTTGCACCATATTTTGCATTTAATTTTGCATCATTTGTTGCATCCAATTTAGCATCATTTTTAACACTATTTCTTGCATCCAATTTTTCATCCTTTTGAGCATCTAAATTTGCATCCTATGTTGAACCATATATTGCATCCACCTTTGCATCCCATTTTGTGTCTATTGTTACGTTCACTTTTGAGCCATTTTTTCGTCTACTTTTGCATTTGCTTTTGCACCAAGTTTTGAATGATTTGTTGCATCATTTTACATCCAATGTTGCATCTCAATTTGCATCCAAAATTGAGCCATTTTTATGCCCATTTTTGCACCATTTTTTCTTCTTTTGTGTCCAATTTTGCACCATTTTTTATGTCCAAATTTGCATCCCTTTTGGTATCTAGTTTTTCATCCTTTTTGGCTTCCAAATTTGCATCCTTTTTTCTGCCACATTTTGTGTCCACATTTGCATCTCATTTTGCACCTAGATTTTAGTTGGAATTTTCATCTAGTTATGCATATCTTTGACATCCTTGGTTTCACCATTTTTTAGTCCCATTTTGCATCTTGTTTTGTGTCTTTTCTTACATCCTTTTTGCATCCTAATTTTACACCATTCTTTGCATCCTCATTTTGGTGTCCATTTTTGCATCCTTGTTTGCACCCAATTCGGTATCCTTTCATATGCCCTATTTTGTTCCCTTCTTTGTGTCTAGTGTTGCATCCTTTTTTAATTTTACTTTAAAAACCTTTTTGTGTCATTGTTTGCATATTGTTTTGATGGCTAGTTTAACATCCAATTCTACTCCCAATTTTTCATCCATGGTTAAATCCACTTTTGGCTTCTTGTTTAGAGTTTTACTTTTATTTCCATTTATGACCACCTCTATGGGTTCATTTTACTAAGTTCATTTACATAGTGAAATATATTAAATTTTCTAAATATCATTTTGCTGTAGGATTTAATGCATGGTTAGATGAAAACAAAAGCCTCTCAGTTTATCTCAGTAACCTAGGACAAACCAATTAAGAGAAAGGTTGTTTTAAGGCTTAGGATTCTTAGTAGATCAAGATGTAGAGTATAGATTAAGAAAAAGAGAATGAATTCTTGTGAGTCCTCGCATGCAGGTCTTCTTGGAGTTTTTCGTATAGCCAAGAAGCGCTCCTAGCTAGCTCCAAAGCTTGGTCCTACACATAAGAGAGATAATAAAGCAACCTTCACAACATAATATCTTAATAATCAAAACTATAAAAAACATATAAATATGATTGAATAAATAAATATAAACCAAAAACCCATGCATACATTAGTTAAATAGAAGAAGTAAAGAATGAATAGAAACATATGGAAGGAAGAACAACTGATCTATATGAATAAAGGAGTTGGAGGAAAGTTACAACAATCAGATATAGTTGCAACATCACCTCCCCCAACTCATAGCTCCAAAACTCTCCCTCTCAAGACAAATCTCAAGAGCGTGACAATACAAAATTCCCATCATTTTTTCAATGGCCAAGCCTCTAATATATAGGAAAGTGGAGGCTATGAAGATTTCCAAAATTCCTCATTAGTTCAATTTGGGAAAAATCTTTTGGGTTAATAATGTTTCCTCATATAAAAAAGGAATTTTCCACTTTTTAGATGCTTTTGTGCTTAGGAAAAAGCTTCCCCATGCTTTATGGCTCTTTCCCACTTTTGTATGCTTTTATTTTTTAGGAAAAAGCTAAAGATGAGGATAAAGAGATTAAATTCCACCATATGTTTCCGAAAGTGACCAAGAATGTCAAATTCAAATTCTAGTTTGCTTATGTTTTAGTTTTTTTTTAAATATATATTTAGTTTTAGTATTTTTTTTTTCTAGAAAAATATATTTAGTTTTTGGTATATTTTTCTATAAGAAAAATTATATTTTGTTTTTATAAAAATGGATTTTAAACATTCCATTCATGCTAAATTTTTGATTTTATGATAGGAGTTTAAATTATATATAGTAAAGTAACTTAATGTCATGTGTCGAGATGGGTGTTATACATCTCTTTCTTGCTAAGTTATAGAATGTGCTTGGGTTTTCTTAATGCAATAAAACTAATTATGTTCTTCATGATATCTTGAAATGTTCATCTTGAACCAGGCTAATAAAAAAATAAAGTTAAAATAGGTTTTCCTTTGTCCTTTATAGATCTTTGTCCCCATTAATCTTGGTCTTAATAGATTAATTGTCTTGTGGTGGCCTTGAGTGGTCACTTCCATTAGTTGCATGCTTTGTAGTTTTCAGTTAGTGACATTTTTTAGGCTTGATAATATGTTATTTAATTTATCAAAATGTGTTATTGTCCATATTATTGTTAAATATTAATATTAAATATGCTGATTTTTAAGCATGTTTTAGCAAAACTTTCCCAAAATGTTTATAGATTGTATTTTATAATGCAATGATTCTTTGCTTGATGAAATTGTTTTGGATATTTTTTTTAATGATTCATTGATTGATGAAATTGTTATGGATATTTTTTTTAGTATATTAAATTGTATGTGATAAAGTCAAAAATCACCTCTTTTTTATATTTTCATTGATCAATTTCCCTTAAGGCCATCAAGTTCACCATTTGGTCCCAGGTTAAGGAAATATAGGAGTCATGAAGTGGAATTTTCCAAGCACTTAAATATTGAGACATGTTTCTTTTTAGTCACTTTATACTTTCTTTCTATGTAAATTTTTGATGAAAATAGTCTTGGAACATGAGGGGCGTCAATAGTAAGCGAAAACAAACTCCTAAAAGAAAAATGGTATGCAAAGCACCCATAAATAATGTTGATATAAGAAGCAAAAATATTAAGTGAGGTTCAACCTCATATAATTAGAAAATGGGGGAGGAATTTCCAAGTAGTAGTGATTGATGCTTAGAGATACTTGGGTTGAATGGTTATTATTTGAAATGATTAAGACATCAAGGTTACCAATATGTTTACCTCTTTTCGCATTATGACAATACAATTTTAGTTAATTGACATTGAGGACTACTACCATGTATCCAATGTCTATGACTCCAATATCACAAATGGAAAACCTCTATTTCTCAATTCTATTTCTAGCACAAGTAATTTATACTCCCCATCTCCATGGATTGTTGGGAGTGACTTCAATATTATAAGTGTCTCGAGGAAAAGAAAGAATGAATCGAAATGTTTAACAAGATATTTTGTAAGCTATACCATTAAAGCCACAAAGTAGTCTCCATTAAAGTTGTCAAGAAATGAGTCTCCAACCCACACATGTGGATCAATGAGATGTAATACATGTGTGTGTGGTTACGAACTCAATACACCTTTATAATAACTCCACAAACTTATGTATTTCACTCTGTCACATAAATTGACAGTAGTGTGACATAAGTAAACCAAGAGTAGACATGAAAGCCTTAGGAAACAAACATTCCTTAGATCCTCAATTAGGTGCTTAAATGATGAAGTGAAAATGCAAGGAGAAAAGAAGAATTCATGATTTAACCATCACATACATGTGATCAAGTGTGACTAGGAGTGTATATATTCATATATTTTCCAAAGAGGGAGTGAATACATGAGTTACCATTTATTGGCCCTTATTTTTCTTTCTTTTTCATTTTCTTATATATAGGACTTAGGGAATAAGGTTTTCATAAGTTTGGAACAACTCATAGATATAAGATTTACATGAATTTTCACTTCAACCTTAGAGTTTAGACTTAGATAAATCAATATAGTGTATGTTTAATGATTTTGGCTTTCACGTTTTTTATTGTATTTCATCACAAATACAAAAGGGGAAATATTTTGCCACAAATCTATGAATGCTTAATCATAAAGTCGTCATGTGATGAAAACAAATTAATGATGTTATTCTCTACGAAAATGATGGGTATTCTTGAGAAAATCTTATGCTTGTGGATGTTTCCTCCCTGGTTGAGAGGGAGTGAGGGTAGACACCATGTTATCCATGTGTCATGTACTATGGCTAGGATTAACAATCGTAAGCCTAGTAAAGGCACTAGTAGGGATAATGGTGGATTGGATAAACATCTAGGACTAATATTCTTTAAGAATTTGGACATTGACTAGGACTAATCGCCATAAGTCAAGTACATTAATCCAAGATAAGAATAGTCATGAGGATTGACATTTTCTGGTGTCAAATATTGTGATAGTGGATTAGGAAATGATCATGTGAGGACATACCTGGTAAACATCTTGGTGGGGTAAGTGCCTTGAAAGGCAGTGGTGTCCAAATTTATGCCTCCCAACATTGTGCTCTGATCTAATGGAGAGATAAACTTGTTAGTCAAGGCCTTACTATTTTGAAAATTTTGGCTATGATGATGTAAATCATCATTGATGCTTATCAATCTAGATCCCTTCTTATATGAATATTTCAACTTGAGAGTACTTTTTTGTCTCATTATGAGTACCTCGCTAGTTTAGAGGGAGGGTCATCATCTT
The DNA here is from genome assembly GCA_031772625.1 of Pinus tabuliformis. Lineage (NCBI taxonomy): Eukaryota > Viridiplantae > Streptophyta > Pinopsida > Pinales > Pinaceae > Pinus > Pinus tabuliformis. The sequence continues at coordinate 498,406,278 of CM062813.1, forward strand.
CATTATTGCCATCATCACCACCATCAATGTGATCATTATTGTCTTCATTTCATTATCATCATAATCACCATTCATGTCTTCTTCATGATCATCATCATCATCATGATTTTGTATATTGTCGTCAATTGTTCATAATTATAGGTATCATAAGAAATATCACCAACCTTAGGACACATGATATATGAAAGACAAATAACCACTTTATTTTTTAGAAATGATTGATGATCATCAACATCACTACCATTATCATCGTCATTATAATTTTCATCATCCCCATCATCATAACTAATATAAGTTTTATCATAATTTTTGTCATCTTCATCATGAACATCATAATCATCATTCATGCCATTATTGTTCTTGATTATGACCAAGATGAAAATAATGATAATGATGATTAGATGATGATGACTTGGAAGATGACGCCAAAGATAATTATTATGATTTTTACCATGATAACATTTAAAAATTGGGAGGAATGGCCAAGGTCATTAGCATCATCATCATTGTCATTGTAACTCCCATCGTCTTTATCATCATTGTCATTATCATAACAATTGCAATTCATGTCATCATCATCATCTTCATTATCATCATCGTTATAATTATTGACATTGTCATCAGTTGTTCATAATTTTCAATGTCATAAGAAATATAATCAATGCAAAAGATATGATGTGTGTTGGAAAATGGATGCAAAAGTAAACAAAAAAATGGGGGTAAAAATAGACGTAAATTTGGATGAAGAGTGGACACAACATAAGTAGATGCAGAACAAGACAGAAAAATTCAACAAAAGTGGATGAAAAAGTAGATGCAATAGTTCATACAAACTTGAACACAAAATAGGACTCAAACATGGATGAAAAATTGGAAGAAAACATGGGCACAATAGTAGGCATAAAACTTAGCATGAATTGTGGTGAAACAAATGTGGATACTCCAATGAATGTAAAAAAAAGGGACACAAACTTGAATGCAAAAAGGAGGAAAACTTGGATGAAAAAAGGGATGTAAACATGGGTGCAATAGTGAACATAAAATTAGTTGCAAAACTAGACAAACCAAAAGTGGATGCAAAAGTAAATTCGAAATGGGATGCAAAAAACATAAACAATATTTGATGCAAACTTGGACACAAAAGAGGATGCAAATATGGATGCAATAGTGGAAGAAAATGTGGGTTGCAATGATAGGAATAAGATATGGCACAAATAATAGCACAAAAAAGGTGGATTTAATAATAGACACAAAAAAATATGCAAACTTAGATGCAAGACAAGATGCTATAAGGGATGTAAAAGTGGATGCAAACACGAGTGCAACATGAGAAACAAAATTGGATGCAAAATATGGATGAAATGGAAGTACATGCAAAAGAAGATACAAAATGAGATGCAAAACCCAACACAAAAGTGGATGCAAAAATAGATGAAATATTTTATGCAAAAGAGGATGTGAAGATGGATGCAAAATTGGAAGCAAACGTGGGTACAATAGTATGTGCAAAACATGGAACAAATTTTGTCACAACAAAAGTAGATGTAATGATAGATGCAAAAAAAGAAGCAAATGAAGATGAAAAATAGGATGCAAAAAGGGATGTAAAAGTGGGTGTAAACATGGGTGCAACAATGGATGTAAAATAGCTTTTGCAACTTGTTCATGATTGCTCCCCATAAGGTAGATTGAGCTGAAGGGTAAAGGATCAGAAGAGTTGAAGTAGTGTGATGAATTAGTTGCTTTGCTTTCAGTCTTTGATTTGCTTTAAGTTCAGTTTTTACTTTCTTTTTTTCATACAACAGCAAGGATACTGGGTCTCATAGTCACTAGCTCATTGTTTGGTTGTTGCATTCTATTTTAATTGAAGTAGCTACACATTTACACTTTTGTTTAAGTAGCTGCATATTTACACTTTTGTTTAAGATCTTTTGAAGTGCTAAGTTTTGGAAGTTACCATTAGGGACATAGGTCTTGTCTTGAAATCCATACTTGTCTTTTAAAAGTATTCTTAAGACCTTAGAATAGGATTTCCATTTGCATTAGACACTTTAGGAAACCAACAAGAACAAAACCCCAAAAACAACATAAACTATAAAACAACGAAGTAAGAGAAAAGTTAACTAAGCACATATGGTGCACCACACTTCATCAGTTTACGATACCCGGATTGGTAATTTATGTAGAGCAATTTAAGATGTTAAATTAACTAGACACCTATCATTCCCTAAGAAAACATCATCGTCATCGTATTTCTCATACTCGCAAAACCACTCTCTATGGGGAGTGAAGTGAAAGGATGCACCTGAGTCAATCAACCATGCCTCATGATCTACATATGTACTTGAAGAAACCAAGTACACATCCCCACCTTCATCTGAGGTTGTTTTCGCCTCTACAGAAGGAGCATCATAAGATCTCTTTCCTTTGTCAAGAAATTTAGATTTACAGTCCCTTCTGTAGTTCCCTTCCTTTCAGCATTTCCAGCACACCACCTTTACAGGTTTTCCTGGAGATTTAGATCTTCCACTCGATGACCTTTTTTTTTTCTGTTCTGGGACCGTCCTCGTACAAACAAGGCATCACCATTCTGGCTCTCCATATTTTTCCGTCTCATCTCCTCCGTCAGCAAGGATGAGTCTATTTCATTAAACTACAAGGAAATTGCATTGCTACCTATTGCAATAACCAGACTCTCCCACGAATCTAATAGAGAACACAACAAACTGATGCACTTATATTCATCTGAAATTTTAATATCAATAGACAACAACTGACTTACCACAATATTAAATGCATTCAGATGCTCTGTCACCAAGTCTCCATCTTTCATCCTTAGGTTATACAACTTTTTCCACAGGAACAATTTATTCACTAGAGACTTAGATTGGTACAAAGTCCCTAACTTGTCCCACAAAGCCTTCTCCGTAGCTTCCCCTGATACATTCAGCAATACTGAATCTGAGACACACAATCATATTCTACTCTTTGCCTTCCAATCCAACTTCTTCCATTCTTCATCGGACACTCCCGTTGGTTTATTACCCAGATCTACCGTGATTCACTGATCTTTTTCCACCAAAAGATCCTCCATCTTGAGTTTCCACAACTCAAAACTTTGACCATTAAATTTCTCGCTCTCTATTTTTCCACTGCTTGCCATCTTCTTTCACCACCAGAATCGATCCCACAGATCTCCCACTGAACAGGGTCTACCATGAACCCGAGCGAAACCCCTCAGCAACAAAGGCGTCCCCTTGAATCCAAAACAACTCTGATCCCAAATGTAGGTTTTAACCTCGTACATAAATTACCTACATACAAATTCTAAAACACAGAAAATAAACAATGCAAGAGCATAACACATAAAACACATATACACAAATATTTTCCCCTGAATCCCAAAACTAAGACTAACAACTTGATTTTTCATTATGTTCTTTTCAATGTTACAGTACATATTTATACATGCCGAAGCATCCAATACCATGGACCGAAAACCATCGCATCCAAAACCATGTAAGAAAAATCATCCACAAAACCATAGGTAGGTCCGCCCAACCTAATATAGGGTCCAAAATCAAAATTTTCCTAGGCGCTGCCTCAGACCCCATAGAGTGGGGTTACCTGAACCCCTCAAACCCCTTGCAACCCCCTGCTATGCAGTCAGTGCAACGAAGGGGGGGCTTCGCCCCCTTTCTAATCCCCTGGTTAACTACATGGGCTAGTCGTAAAAAGAATATAACACAACCCAACATTCCATTATATATCTAAAAGTGAATAATAATAAAAAATATGATAAACTATGTGAAGGCAATTATAATCCCAAATATGATAAACGTAGATACAAGAAAAAATTTCATGCGTTAATATATAAATGCTAAAAATAAATAAAAATAAGTGGGATATATTACTCCAATGGACCCAGGCTACCCATCCTCGACCAAGGAAAAAAACACATCACTCCGTTCTCATAACACTTCGATGATAATTAAGAAACTTGTTTGTAAAAATCACTAAAAAAAAAATTAATTAAGAATTTCCACTTACAACTAAGTCATTACTTAACATTCTGATAAAAATACATGTAATATTAATACAAAATAATTTCTAATTCCGTCATAATAGTTAAAGAACTTGGTTTGTGGGCCTTCAAGTTGGGTGTTGGCACAGTAGAGAGGAGCTATCTAATTTTAAATATCAGTTCGAAAAGGAAAAGAAGGGAAGTTAACACAAAAATAAGTATGGGATTTAATTATACTAGTTGTTAGTAATTTGCGGTTATTATGGGAAGATTAAGGTTTTTAAAATAGAAAGAGAAGACAGTTGTAGAGAAAAATGCAAGACATCAAGATAGTTAATTGCAAATTTCAGTATGTGTAATTAGTCTTATCAACCCAATAGTTAAGAATTTTTAAACCATTAATTTAGTATTATATTATTTTATTTATTTATTAAATAAAGCTCAATATTCCCACAAATATTTAGATGAATATGGGAGTATGGATTAGAATCATTATTTAAAAAAATAAAAACATAATATTTTAGAGTATTTATGATAACCCTAATTAAGTATTTTCTCAAAGATTAAGTAGTAATGTTATTTTTATGGATAGACAATTGTCAAAACTCGAAATTGGGTTGATCTTAATTTCACCACAAACAAAATTATGAATAAATCTATGTTTTTCTCTAGAGGTCATACATAGTTGAAACCTGCTCTGATACCATATGTAACAACTTTGAAATTAAAATATGCAACTAATTAAATCAATTATGTGATTAATAATCAACACATAACTATTCCACTAATTAACATAGAATTTCCAAAAACACAAGCATAGACGACTTACCTGTAGTGATAATATTCCTTACTTGTGATTTTGGAGTTGAATGTTATTTGAATCCCGCTATCCGCAACAAAGTTTTGGGGACGACTCTCCACCCAACCGTAGGCTCAACTGCACATAATCTTTTTACAGCTAGCCACCCCCGAGCCCTCAATCAATGTACTACTACCAGGGAATCCCTTGTCTCACGACACTTTTCTCTCAAGAGAATGGATGAAGGAATGATGAATCTCATCTTCCTCGCCGTCTATTAAATATAGATCAAACAATGGAAAGGGGTCTGTATGCACACATTCCATGTGTCAACATGCAACTTTTATTTCTTTATTTTAAGTTTTGCTTATTTTAATATTTTTCTTAATTTATTTATTTCTTATTTTATTCCTTTTTTATTTTTGTTAACTTTACTAATTTTTGCTATTTTTATAGTTCTCTTAGTTTAATTATTTCTTAAGTTATTTTACTTTTTGTTAATTTTACTTATTTTTACTATTTCTATAGTTTACTTTTATATATATCTATTTAGAACTCCAATATTATTATTTACTGTTTTATTTAATTATTATTATATTCTCTTCATTGTTTATTATTTATTTACTATTATTATATTTTCTTTAATTTTCTATTATTTATTTATCATTATTATCTTTTCTTTATTGTTTATATTTTAATATTATATTATTTTATTATTATTATTATTATTATGGGAAATTACAGAAAGAAAAATCACCCATAAGCCATACAAGAAGCAAAACCCTGCCAACAAGCCCCTACCAGCGATGATTATAGTCTATGCATGCAGATAGAGGGATTTTTCCTACAACAACCACAAATAAATCAATAAAAATAGTGGTATGTTAATATATATAAAGAAACTCAAATTTAAGATTTAATCCAAGAACCCTAATCAAAGGACGTGTCATAACAAAGAATATATGTATAGGGAATTAAAACGTCGTTGGAATTAAACTGCAAATACAATAAGAAAATTGGTGTTTATAAAATACTATGCAAAGACGGAAACCTTTGCAAAGCCCTTGTAAACAAGAAAATTGAAGACAAAAATGTAAGTAAATGTCAGAGGAAACTAATAATTATAAATTACAAGAGGAAAAAAATGAACTAGTGCTCAATACCTGTGATGGTCACCATAAAATTCTTAGTTCAAGCAGTGGAATGAACCAAGTTCAAAAACCAGTCAAAAACCATTCATAAATAACCTTTGAAACAGAGAATGTAAAGCTTTCAGACAAAGTTAGAGTCTGCCGAAAAATTAAGGTCTTTGAATGCTTCACACTTTAAAAGAAAATGTTGGGACCTGTTGTGATACTCAACAACCCCCATTTATCTTTAGACTTAGGAGAAAGAATAATGGGGACCCTTTAAAAAAAATTAGGATAAGATCCTTCCTTGTTTAGATAAAATATGATAAGTTTTATATTTATTCTTTTATATTTTAATAAAACAATAAAGTTTATGAAAAGGGCATAAAACATTTTAGGAATCCTTTTGTAGTTTTAGGAGATAAATTACAAGTTTTACAAATCCCGTAATCATAACAAATAAATGAAAATATCTTAACTCCAAAGAGGACAGGGGTATGTATTCATTGACCTCTATTGTTGGCACTTTCTCTCATATTGCTGCTATGTTATGTCGCCTCTATGGTTATCCAAATATGCATAAATTATATAAAGAATGGGTGTCATTAATAGAAGCCTTTGCTGATGGTTATATCATGGATTGGGCGACTATTTTATCCAACAATTTGACCACTCAAATCCACAATTACAAACAGAAGCGCAATGTCTTTGAAAGAATGACTCCTCCTTTCTTTATGAGTGCCTATGTCATGGATGCAATTTGTTTTTCTTATGATTTTCCATCTCTAGGATGGAAATGTACAGACCAATTTCCTTGTCCTATATCTGTTTATCTCAATATCCTTTGGTAAACCAAATACCATGCTCACTTCTACAAAATATGTCATGAGGTCATGCTTTCTATCGACCAAGAGGTCTTTGGTAGAAAAACCCCTAGACTTACTGCAAAATCCAATAAAGACTTAAAGCCTATAGGAAAGTGGTTTGGTGAAGAGTCATTTACTTACATTCGGGTTTTTGGTAGCCTTGTCGATCCTCATGTTTTACCCCTTTTTGTCCCAAATAAATTGTTGGCCAAGGAAATTGCCTATCAAACAATTGGTAAGGGCTTAACTAAAGTACTTAAAGATGCCAAGAAATCTGCCTGACCATGTTTTCATATCCCCTGTGGTACCTATTCCTTAGATAATTTCAAGCATTCCTTAGTTGAAATTGAACAATTAAAAGCCTTTAGTTTTCTAACCATACTAAACAAGCCATATGACCCTAATGGCATAGCGAAAGATGTTACAACATAGGCTAAGCTCAAACTATTTTAAAAGCGAGCTTGACAAGTTCGATGATTTGTTTGAAATGGTTCCAAAGTATTACAACATAGGCTAAGCTCAAACTGTTTTCAAGCGAGCTTGACAAGTTCGATGACTTGTTTCAATCAATATTGTCAGCGAAGAATAGCCCATTTGCCAGAATCCCTTTTAAAACAATTTTGACAGAACTCAGAAGATTCAGATGCATTAGCTTCCTCTTCAAAAGCTCTAATTATTTCCCAAGTCTCTAAAACAACTAATATAGATGTTGAGCAAACACGCGAAATTAAAGAGGAGAACAAATTGGATGAAATATGGGAGGAGTTCAACCATGGTTTAACAACAAAATAAACTCATGTTATATGTATCTGGGCCGATCTACAAGAAGAACAGGTTACAGTTAGCAAAGAGACATAACAGGTTCCAGATACTACAGGGACAACCCCGTTTACTGTTGAGGCTTACCAAGGGAATATTATTCCTAAAACTCCCAAGAATAATATTAATGCCTAAAATGTCAATCAATCAATTGTTGCTGATAATATGGAAATAATTCATGCATTCCCTACGATCGACATAGTCCTCAAGATTGAAGAAATCCCACCTTTGGACGTATTTTATAGTCCAAAGGATAAAGCAGTATTGAGTAGGTCAAGGAAGAAAATAAATTTAGAGCAATTATAAGCGCTAGTTTTAAATGAAACTCCTTTTCAAGTCCTTTGGAAAGGAACTCAAACAACCCTTGACGAGGAATTAAAAAGATTATCTTAGTTCGCAAGAGCTTATGCTAGTGCTACCATTGATAAAGCTGCAGAAATACAACTACTAATGAATGAAAAAGATTAAAGGATTGTTCAATTAGAATAAACCTTCCAAATTGAAAAGCAAGTAATTAAGCAACAATGGCAAGCAAATCTTATCGAGTTATAGAAATTTTTTAATGATTTAAAGCTATAATTTGAAGCTTAAGTGAAGGATAAAGATGAACATATACTGCAATTGCAACAAAGGATAAACCAGCTAAGAGAAAATCCATAGATAAATGAAGTTTGCAAGCAGGCATCAGAACTGGATATACTCCTAACAAAGAAGCAGACTACTTTTGTCACAAATTGGCTTTATTTCATCACTTTTCAAAGACCAACAATTCATTAGTAAACCAACTATCCGATTTTAGGTCGTTTTATGAAGAAATTGACGAGAAAATTTCTAAGTATATAGATTGGCAAGACAGTACTCGGGAAAGATCAATTGATCTTCCTCAAATTAAAGAATCACAGAAGGATATCATTTTCGGTGACTGGGATATCAAAATGAAATGAGAAAAAATGGCTATTATCAGAGCCATAAATCTTGCCTCAAATTTCACAGAATACACTACAGATACCTTATTGCAAGCCAATCTAATTCAGGAATGCCCTAAGTACACCTTGAAATATGCCAAAGCTTTAAAACAATCTTGGCAGGAAACATCTAAGAAGAAGGTTCAATATATTCAAAGTTTATCATAAGCGAACCTTGAAAGTTATCGACATTTTCTAGTGAAACCTCATAGTCAATGGCTCATGTTGAGGTGTCTCTTGAATGGAAAAATAGAACTGCTTCCATGTCTTAGTGATGCAGTGTTTACGGGACAAATGCGCATGCAACCAGTACATCCCCCCCCAGCTGAAGCCACTCACAGACATATATGGTCTCAGAGAGCAGATGAAGAATCAATCTAGAGCACAGCCATGAGTTCTTGTTACAACAGATCATTCATTTAGTTGTCCTTTATCTTAGCTTAGTTTGTTGAAGTTTTTTTTGAAGAATTTTATTTTAATTTTACTATTTTTGTAATATTAATAAGTTATTTAAACCCCTTTCATGCATTTGGAAAGGGATCCAAAATTTTGAGAATACAATTTCGAACTTGCACTATTGTTTCATCCAAAGTTAGCTAATTGAGAATTTGAGCCTGAAATTTATCTTTTCATGAGAAGAGCACTAATGAATCGGGTACTATTATCTTTATGTTATCATTATGTATTACTGAATTAGATAGTGAATCTCTTATGTGTTATTTCATTATATAAATGCTTTGAAAACAATTAGTCATTATCACTATTGATGTGTAGAATTGAATGATTTGTGATTATGTATGAGATAACGAGATCTTTTATGTGATTGAGTTTTAACCAACTAAATTAATTAACTATTTAATTAATTTAGTTTATCATATATGCTTTCTTTTCATCAAAGTATTGAATGATCTATATTGTTATATGCTTTGTGAAATCTTTCTTTGAATCACATACAAAGATGTACTATCCCGGGAAATAAGTAGAATAAGTTTATTTAGTAATTTTATCATTAGCTATAAAATCATTTCATCAGTTTTCATTATGTTATTATATTAAATCTCTTTAAAACGGGAAATTGGTCCCTTTATACCTAGTTAGACCCACCAATTTCAATGGAAACGGAGTTGATTTAAGCTCCCGACCGGGTGGTATTCCCCGATGTTGAGGCAGTCAAGTTCCAACCTTCAACATTTTTGGCGCTAGAAGGAAGGCCCCCGCCTATGAATGTAAATAAGGCTTAATCCCAAATCAAAAGGTCATCTGAAGAGTCATTCGCCCTTAAAATCTCCCCCGATTTCCAGATCTCAATCGAAATCTGTTACCCCTAGACCGGAAGTTGTAACCAAGTCTCCTAGAACTAAGATAATCGATCGACGTCCTTTACAAGAGTTATCTGAAGTTCAGAATTTAATTGAGAAATTAGAAGTAATCTCTATTTCCCAAGAAAAGCCTCAACATTCTAAGTTATCTGAAGGTAGCTTATCGTCATCTTTTCCCACTTCACATATTTTGACTCATTCTCAAAGTGAGAAATTTGGGATCACTCCATTTGAGTTCCCCTTACCTTCCCACTAAGGAAAGATCCAAAAGTCTAAAGCTCAATCATCCACTAGTGAGAATTTGTCTTAATCTCCACCAAAAACACCTTTATTTCATTCCACCTCATTAGCTTCTTCTCATCCAACCAATCCATTCATCCCTATCTCCCATTCCCAATCAACAGGTGCTAGTTTGAGTAGTACTAGTGTAGAGGCTACTTATTCCACACAGTTAACCTCTTCTACTACTACAACTTCTTCTATTCAAATTTCCATAATGGCACGTAAGCAACAAAACCCACCAAAAGTTAGACTGTGGACTAGTCCTAGAGATGTTCAGATGGCAACACCTCTCCATCCTCTACCTAAGCATCCTGAAATATGGTTACCAAAGTTCAATCCTAATGATGGACTCCCTGCTGAAGAACATCTCCATAATTTTATGCTCGCCATTAATCTCAATGGAGTAGTAGAAGAAGACTATGTAGTGATATTATTCCCATATACCCTTGAAGGATCTGCAAGTTTGTGGTATTTCTCATTACCACCAGCATCTATCACTAGTTGGGATATATTTGAAGAACATTTTTGGTGATGATCGCACAACTACTACTCTAATCAATGATCTATCCAATCTTAAAGCCAACCCCAATGAGAAAATCAAAGATTTCAATTCTAGGTTTAATAAATTGTTAAATAAAATTCCAAATACCTCTAAACCTAGTGTTGATGTTCAAATTGAGTGGTATATTTCTGCTCTTCCTTCTAATATCACAATTTTTGTAGATAGGGCTAATAGAGCCACTTTAGTTGATAATATGAAAGAGTCAATAGTTGTAGAAAAAAGGATTCTTGCCTTAGAAAAGAAAACTGCTCAAGAAGAGAGAAAATCTAAGAAAGTGACTTTCAAAGAAGATACCAAAAAGAAGTCATCTAAAGACCCTTTCGATTTAGAAGGATTACAAAAAGTCCTTAAAACAATGTCAAATGAAATGGTCGAGATTAAAAAACAGGTCTCAGATTCCTCAAAAAATCCTTTTAGACCATTTAAGAAAGCTCAGCCTTTGTCATCTCAACCACCTAATGTCATATCTAACGTTGAATCAGATCTAGAAGAGGATGAAGAATTATATTTATCTATAGAAGAATCAAAAGAAGAAGAGTTGGTCGAAGCACATGGATTATGGGATTTCATCCTCACTACATCGGAAAATGAGGAAGAAGAAGAAGCCTTACCTGTAGAGACTAGGAGTAAAAAATCCATTGATTCACCTTCTTCAAGTGAAAAACAAAGACCAATTACTCTTGTCAATAAGGATAAAAACACAATGAAGAAATATCCTCCCAAATCTACTGAATCCATCCCATCCTCTTCCAATTCTCCTTCTACATCAAAAACTCTTATTGTTTCTGATAAAGATATAGAGTATAATATTGTGGAAGATATGAAGAAAGTAAAAGCTAATATTTCCATGTATGAGGTAAGTAAACTTAAGCAACAACAAATGTTTTTGCTCAAAGAATTAAATGTTGTCCTTACATCTCCTTTTCCAACCGCAAAAGCCTCATTAGGAAAAGGAAAGCCTCCAGATGATACTCCTAACAAAATTGATGCCTCAGATGCAATTCTAATTGGAGATCGGTCCAATTCTCATACCCCTCCTTTCTTATTAACCTTTGAGATTTTCAATAAAAATGTTCACAATTTCCTAATAGACTCGAGTGCTTCCTCAAATATAATGCTATTGAGTTTGTCTCAAACTGAACACAACACCTGGAAAATTTGTTGTGCAAATTGTACAATTAGATAGAACCAAATTTAAGTTCTTAGGAGAATTAAACTTTGTTTTAATAAGATTATCCTCAAATTCAAGAGTTTGTCAGATTATTGATATTTTGAATGCTGATATTCCTAACTTTTATGGTCTTATATTAAGTGGGGATTGATTTGAGAAATTACATTGTTATTTCACCACAGATTGGTCACATAATTGGCTTCCTTACAATGGCAAACCAAATCAAATTTGGGTAGACAAAGAAAACCATATGAAACACTTGGTTACTAACTTGGATGAAGAGAATGATCCTGTAGCTTTTACAAATAACATCCTTGGCAATTATCCTTCAGAATCTTTCTTTAGAAGTTCTACAACTCAGGAATCTCCTTTTTTAGCAAATTATGTTTCTTCATAAATTGAAAATTATTCACAAATAGATTTGACTAGGTGTATTAATGTTGTAGATACTGTTGTAAATACTCATGGATCTTTATTTTGGACACTTTATTTTGATGGTTCTAAATCTAGTCAAGGTGCAGGAGCTAGATGTATATTAATAAGCCCTACTATTGAAAAAACTATTCTATCATGTAGGCAAGAATTTGAATGTACTAATAATACTCCAGAATATGAAGCATTAGTACAAGGATTGTATAAAGCGATAAATCTTGGTGTTGAATATCTTCACATCTTTGGTGATTCTGAAATCGTTATAAAACAAGTCAGAAATAATATCCATTGTATTTCAAATCACCTTAGGCATTATCAATCCTTAATTCAAAATCTTACTTCACATTTTGTAGCATTCAATATTTCTCCAATACCAAGAATACAAAATGCCAGTGTTGATCTTTTGGCCAACATTGCATCTAAATTAATCCCACCTAAAGATTTTAGTCCACAAATTTTCTATAGAGTTGATTTTTCTCCCATCCATTCCCGATAATGTTACCAATTGGAAAGTATTCAATGATGATGGAGATATCCTATATTTTTTAACATCCGAAGAATCCTATCTTGACCAAGTAATTGATGAGGATGAACATGATTCTCAATTGAATAAATCAAAGGAAAAAATGCTCTGCCAAAACCTGTAGTTAAGCTTGAGGATCTTTATGATCTTAAAGACATTTAAAAAGGTCAACAACTGCAAACTTCAAAGTTCAACTTTGAGATTTGAATTAGTTAACCTAGGATCTGATATAAAACCCCAAAATATTAACTTAGGTCTTGGTCTCTCATCTGAAGAAAGAAATGCATTTATTTATCTGTTAAAGAAATATAAAGATATCTTTGCTTGGAATTATCAAGATCTGAAAACTTATGATGCCTCCATCATTCAACACATTATCCCAATGGTACCAGATGTTAAACCCATTCAACAAAAACTTAGGAAGATACATCCGAATTTGGAAACTCAGATTAAAAGCGAGTTGAATAAACTTTTAAAAGCCAAAATCATCTTTCCAGTGAGACATTCCAAATGGGTTTCCAATCTTGTACAGGTTAGAAAAAGAAGTGGTGATATTCACATTTGTTAGGAATTTAAATAAGGCATGTCAAAAGGACAATTTTCCCCTCCCATCAATGGAACAAGTTCTGCAATCAGTTGTTGGTTTTGAATTAATGTCTTTTTTAGATGGATTTTTAGGATACAATCAGATCCTTGTTCATCTAGAAGACCGATTAAAATATCAAAAAATTCCTTTTGGATTAATGAATGCAGGAGCTATATTCCCAAGAGAGATGGACATTGCTTTCAAATGGTTGATTAATAAAGCAGTTGTGATATATCTAGATGATATTACCATATGTTCGAAGAAGATAAATAATCATTTGCATGATTTAAAGAATATCTTTGAAAGATGAAAAAGGTACAAAATTTCCCTAAACCCCAAGAAATCATTTTTCTCTCTTAGTGAAGGTAAACTCCTTGGTTTTATTGTATCCAAACATGGAATTTGTATTGATCCAGAAAGAATTAAAACAATTTCAAAAATTCCATTACCAAATACCAACAAACCAATGCAACCTTTTCTTGGCCAAATCAATTTTGTTAAGAGATTTGCCCCCAAATTCTCTAAAATTGTCCTACCATTACAAACAATGGTAAAAAAAGATTCACTTTTTAAATAGGGTGATCATGAAAGAGAAGCATTTAAAGCAATCAAACAAGTTGTAATTGATGCCCCTTCTCTACCAACTCCCAATTTTTATGATCAATTTATTTTATATACTTTTGCCTCCAAATTATCATATGCAACAGTCTTAACACAACCAAATGAACAGAAAATCAAAGCTCCTATTGACTTTTTTTAGCTCAAATTTTCAAGGAGCTGAATTAAATTATTTAGGAGTAGAAAAGAAAACCTTTGCAGTTTACAAAGCTATCAAATATTTTAGACCCTTTCTTCTAAAATCTTATGTTAAAGTTATTGTTCCTTTCTTAGCAATCAAAAAATTACTTATTCAAAAGGAGTTAGGAGAAAAAAGGGCTAACTAAGTTACTACATTACAAGAATATGATCTAGAAATCAAACCCGCTAAAATTGTAAAAGATCAAGGTTTTTGCAGGTTAGTCATAGGAATGAATGATACATCAATAGATGAAGTAACAGGTAATATTGAACAAATCACAAAGGTACTCCTTGTTAATACTCAGTCCCAGTATGTTGAATTAATCTTTTATTTGAAAAATGGTTATGCTCCACTTGAACTAGATGCTAAGAAAAATAGAGCCTTGAGATTGAAATCCAATCAATATCAACTCATCAATGATGTATTATTTAGAAAAAAATATGATTATGTTTTGTTAAAATGTTTGGAAAAAACTGAAGCAAAAAAGGTCTTACAGGAACTTCATGATGGGCCAGTAGGTGGACATTATAGTGGAGATACAACGGCTCAAAAAATTCTGCATGCTAGATATTACTAGCCAACTTTATTCAAATATACCCACATGTATGTAAGAAGATGCAATTTTTTTCAAATTGCTTCACGAAGACAGAGGAAACCTTCCATGCTCTTGCAACTAGTTAACATCAAACAACCTTTTGAGCAATGGAGATTGAACATAATAGGTGAGATCATTCCTCATTCTTCCAAACAACATAGGTACATTTTGACTGCAACATATTATTTTACAAAATGGTTAGAGGCAATAGCTCTTAAGCTAGCCAATTCTGAGAGCATCATTGAATTCATTGATCAATTTATTATTACCAGGTTTGGTATGCCTCGTGCTCTTATTCTTGATAATGCTTCTTATTTTTCTGGAAATGCAATGAATAAATTTTCTTTAAAGAGAGGATTTAAACTTAAGTATTCTTCAAATTATTACCATCGGGGAAATGGCTTAGCAGAATCCACTAATAAAAATCTTATAAGGATCATCAAACGAACTATCAACCAAAATCAAAAGAACTGGCACAAAGCTTTAATATTTGCTTTATGGGATGATAGAATAACCGAGAAAACCTCAATAGATACTTATCCTTTTCATTTGGTATACGGGTAAGAAGCTATCCTACCTCCAAATCTCTCTCTCCCCTCATCAGCCCTAGTTCAATTTATTGAATAACAACCTTCTTCTACTTTACAATTATGAATGTCTCAAATCCTTAGGCTAGAAGAAGAAACAAATAAAGCTAAGCTAGTCCATGCTCACCATCAACAACCGGTCAAAGCTTCATTTGATGTCAATTCAATCAAAGATAAAAATTTAAAAATCGGAGACTTAATTTTGAAATGGGATAAAGTGCATGAGGACAAAAGAAAACATACAAAATTTCAAAAACTCTAGCTTGGTTCCTTTCAAATTTTTTAGAAGATAGGTCCATCAACTTTCATCTTGCAAGATTTACAAGTGAAGAAGGAAATTCTTCCTGTTAATGGTCTTGTACTCAAAAAAAAAAATTCTTGAAAGAACATAAGTTCTTTTGTACAATATGTAAATATTTTTATATATCATTTCCTTTTGTTACTAAAAGTACTATGCTTTTGAAAAACACATTGGAAGTTTCTCTTTATTTTTGAATTGTTAAACTTATTTAAGGAACAATTTAGAAAGAAAAACTTTAAATTGGAATCTAAGTATTGAATCTATTTTAAAGCTTTGAAATAAGATAATCATTTAGTTGTGAAATCTTTTGGTTTGAAACTCTTTAAAAATCTATTTGTTGTGAATTGGTTTTGAAAAGTTATCTTTATAAAAGCAGAAATTACTATGAAGTCTTTAGCATATTTTACTTAAAGAGGTCATCCAAGACTCGTAAAGAGTAAATGAAACCTCCCCATCCATTTATTTTTAAAAAAATTCAGAGTGTAATTCAAAAATATAAAAAATTAAAAGTTAAGAGGTCTCATCACGAGCCTACTTACCATGATCATAGGAAACTAATAAAATTGACATTATCACTATTGGAAACCAAACCAAGATAGTGGCTCTTAGTCACCAGACTTTGAGACAAGAGATCTCATCACGAGTCAGCTTGTTCAATTTTATTACAACTTGTGAATGACATTATCATTTT
The DNA here is from genome assembly GCA_031772625.1 of Pinus tabuliformis. Taxonomy (NCBI): domain Eukaryota; kingdom Viridiplantae; phylum Streptophyta; class Pinopsida; order Pinales; family Pinaceae; genus Pinus; species Pinus tabuliformis. The sequence continues at coordinate 498,422,729 of CM062813.1, forward strand.
CTGGCTACCAAACTAGGATAATGACTTTAAAGTAAAAAATAAATTATATTAAAAAAAAGAAAAAAGGAAATTCATTGCCTCTAAAGAATGTTATTATAATATGGATGGGATACTGGTTCATTTTGGTTAAATGGTAACCCTGTCGAGGCTATGAATGCCTACTGGCAGCAAAGGCTCTACCAATGACTAATAAGTTTATTCAATACACTAAGCTTCTAATAGTTTTTACTTTATCTTTTCAACCTATTAGCAACTGGTTTACATAAAAACGATTTTTATCTATAACAAACGTTGAGAAACTTTACGATAAAATGAATTATTTCATTTAAAAGTTATCTATATTGATCTAGATTTCAATCATTTTAAAACTTTCTAAAGAAATTTCTTGATAAAGATTGACATCTTACAAAGATTAACTATTCCGTCCAATGTGTTGCTAATTGTTGTGGTACTCAACAACCCCCCATTATCTTTAAACTTAGGAGAAAGAATAATGGGGACCCTTAAAAAAAATTAGGACAAAATCATTCCTTGTTTAGATAATATAGGATAAGTTTTATATTTACTCTTTTATTTTATTTTTATTAGGCACAGGGTGAATTGGTAACTGCCAGACCTAATCTAAGGAAGACCTAGGATCAATTCTCGTAGCTGCCACTATAACACCAAGAGTACATCCAACAACCTGCAAGCAGATATACTAATTTCTTATGATTTTGGCAAGAGCTGGGACTCATAGATAAGGAGAGTCTTCTCCTTGATCTGCACACCATAGCAGGATAATATACTCAATGTGATTTGACCCCTGACCTCGTGGGTTTCACCCAACAATTACTCTTTTATTTTTGAATAAAACAAGAAAGTTTATGAAAAGGGCATAAAACCTTTTAGGAATCCTTTTGTAGTTTTAGGAGATAAATTACAAGTCTTACGAATCCAGAAATCATAACAAATAAATGAAAATATCATAAAAGGATTGGTCTTATTAAAACCTACGCGTAGTATCAGTGGTTTCAAATAATAACAAAATAATGAAAAGATGATTGTGAAAAGTTGATAAGCAAAACAACAAAAAGCTGATGAGCGCAACAATGAAAAACCGATAGGTGAAATAGAAAAAAGATGAAATGTGAAATGTTGAAACCAACATCACAATCCGTCAAAAGATGATATTGCATTTTGTCAATTGACGGATGTCGATATCACATTCTATTAAAACTCTAGTATTTCGCTAATATAGATCCCGCACCTATATGTTTTTCGAAAATCGCAGATTGCTGAGTTATGTTAATATCACCCGATACCAAACGTTGATAAAATATTTTCTGATATAATGACAAGTGTCAGTGTCACGTGAACAAACGTTTGAAAATTAAATGACCACTCTGTGTAGTTCTAATTTCGAGTTTTTTTAATGAATTGTAATAATTTTGAGTTAATGTGAAAGGATTTTCCATAAAGCTCGCATTGAGTTGATATGACTCTTTGCATCTTTCGAAGCTCTTGCTGCTTATCTTGGTTTGTTTCCTTATAGGTAAATTCCAATAGAGAACAGTTAAAGGGCATGTCAAGAATAATCAAGGCAAGGAGGAAGTCCGTAATACAACAAGAACTAGTCTTGCCCCATGAATAAGTGTTTGAGATGCATGTCTCCATTGTTTACAGATACTACATGCACTCCGGATGCAGGTTCTTCCTCTTGGGAGGCAATATACAAACTATTCAAGGGTGAAAATCCAAGAATAATAGTGAAACATGATGCTACTATTGATGATTCTCCTCCAAGTAGCAATGACACATGGAATGATGTGGCCAATTCATTTCTCCATAGAATTGTTGTCCACCCCAAAATTCTACCATATACAGATATAGTGAGATGGTTTGTTGACCATATGGACATTATAGATAGAATGTTTATAACTCTGAAGAAGATAGTTATTGGGTCTTTTAAAGTTTGGTATTTAAGGAAAATGTATCATCTACCTCAACATTAGAAGAAATATGATAAGCAATTTGTCCATAAATTCATTGAAGAGAATCTAAATCTTGCGGAGCTAATTAGAGAATGGAGAAGGGACCCAAACAAACACAAGCAAGGGGACAGGGGTATGTATTCACTAGCCTCTATTTTTTGCCCTTTCTCTCATATTATTTCTATGTTATGTCCCCTATATGGTTATCCAAATACCCAGAAATATCTTAAGAATGGGTACCATTAATAGAAGTCTTTGTTGATGGATATATCATGGATTGGGTGACTATTTTGTCCAACAATTTGACCACTCAAATCCACAATTACAGATAGAAGCACAATTTTCTCGAAAGAATTGCTCCTCCTTTCTTTATGAGTGCCTATTTCATGGAGGCAATTTGTTTTTCTTATGACTTTCTATCTCTAGGATGGAAATGGACAAGCCAATTTCCTAGTCCTATATCTATTTATCTCGATATACTTTGGGAAACCAAATACCATGCTCACTTCTACAAAATTTGTCATGAGGTCATGCTTCCTATCCACCAAGAGGTCTTTGGCAAAAAAACCCCTAGACTCACTACAAAATCTAATAAAGACTTAAAGCCTATAGGAAAGTGGTTTGGGGAAGAATCATTTACTTACATTCGGGTTTTTGGTAGCCTTTCCCATCCTCATATTTTTCCCCTTTTTGTCTGAGATAAATTGATGGCCAAGGAAATTGCTTATCAAACAATTGGTAAGGGCTTAACTAAAGTACTTAAAGATGCCAAGAAATCTGCCTAGACATGTTTTCTTATCCCCTGTGGTACCTATTCCTTAGAGAATTTCACGCATTCCTTAGTTGAAATTGAATAATTAAAAGCCTTTAGTTTTCCAACCATACTAAATAGGCCATGTGACCCTAATGGCGTGGCGAAATATGTTACAACATAAGCTAAGATGAAACCATTTTCAAGCGAACCTGACAAGTTCGATGCTTTGTTTGAAATGGTTCCAGGGTATTATATGGTAGAAAAATTGGCAGCATATCATCTAAGTCCTAACGAATTGATTATATTCAATCAGTATCGTCAACGAAGAATAGCCCATTTTCTAGAATCCCTGTTAAAACAATTCTAATAGAACTCATAAGTTTCTGATGCATCAACTTCCTCTTCAAAAACTCCAATTATTTCCCAAGTCTCTGAAACAACTAATATAGTTGTTGAGCAAAAGAGGAGAAAAAATTGGATGAAGTATGGGAGGAGTTCAATCGTGTTTTAACAACAGAAGAAACTCAGGTCATAGGTATCTCAACTAATATACAAGCAAAACAAGTTACGGTGAGGAAAGAGAAAAAACAGGTTCCAGAAACTACAGGGACTCCTCGTTTACTGTTGATGCTTCCCAAGGGACTATTATTCCTAAAACTCCCAAGAATAACATTAATGTCGAAATTTTCAATCAATCAACGGTTTCCAATGATATGGAAATAATTCCCACATTCCCTACTACCGAGATAGTCCTCAAGATTGAAGAAATCCTGCCTTTGGATGTATTTTACAGTCCAAAGCATAAAGTAGTGATGAGCAGGCCAAGGAAGAAAATAAAGTTAGAGCAATTGCAAGCGCTAGTTTCAAATGAAACTCATTTTCAATTCCTTTGGAAAGGAGCTCAAATAGCCCCTGATGAGGAATTGAACAGATTATCTCAGTTTGCAGGAGCTTACGCTAGTGCTACCATTGATAAAGTTGCAAAAATGCAACTGTTAATGAAAGAAAAAGATCAAAGGATTGTTCAATTAGAACAAACTTTCTAGATTGAAAAGTAAGAAATTGAGCAACAATTTCAAACAAATCTTACCGAGTTACAGAAAATTTTTAATGATTTAAAGCTACAATTTGAAGCTGAAGTGAAGGATAAAGATGAACAGATATTGCAATTACAACAAAGGATAAACCAGCTAAGGAAAACCCAAAGATAAATGAAGTCCACAAGGAGGCATTAGAACTGTATATACTCCTAACAAAGCAACAGGCCATCTTCTATCACAAATTGGCTTTAATTCATCACTTGTCAAAGACTAGAAATTCCTTAGTAAACCAACTGTCCGATTTGAGGAAGTTTTATGAAGAAATTGACGAGAAAATTTCTGAGTAAATAGATTGGTAAGACAATACTCAGGGAAGATCAATTTCTCTTCCTCAAATTGAAGAATCATAGAAGGATATCATTTTCAGTGACTGGGATATCAAAATTAAACGAGCAAAAATGGCTATTATCAGAGCCATAAATCTTGACTCAAATTTCACCGAATACATTACAGATACCTTAGTGAAAACCAATCTAATTCAGGAATACCCAAAGTACACCTTGCCATATTCCAAATCTTTAAAACAATCTCGGCAATAAACATCTAAGAAGAAGGTTCAAGATATTCAAAGTTTATCACAAGTGAACCTTGAAAGTTATTGACATTTTCTAGTGAAACCTCATAGTCAGTGGTTCGTGTTGAGGTGTCCCTTGAATGGAGCAATACAACTGCTTCCAGGGCTTAGTGATGTAGTGTTTATGGGACAAATGCGCATGCAACCGGTACATCCCCCCCAACTGAAGCTGCTCACAGACATATATGATCTCATAGAGCAGATGAAGAATCAATCTAGAGCACAATCATGAGTTCTTGTTACAACAGATCATTAATTTAGCTGTCCTTTATCTTAGCTTAGTTTGTTGAATTTTTTTTGAATAATTTTATTTTAATTTTACTATTTTTGTAATATTAATAGGTTATTTAAACCCCTTTCATGCATTTGGAAAGGGGTTCAGAATTTTGAGAAGACAGCTTTGAACTTGCACTATTGTTTGATCCAAAGTTATCTAATTGAGAAGTTGAGCCTAAAAGCTATCCTTTTCATGAGAAGTGTGCTAATGCATCAAGTACTATTATCTTTATGTTATTGTTATGTATTACTGAATTAGATAGTGAATATCTTATGCGATATTTCGTTATATAAATGCATTGAAAACAATTAGTCATTATCACTATCTATGTGCAGAATTGAATGATTTGTGATTATGTATGACATAACGAGATCTTTTATGTGATTGAGTTTTAGCCAACTAAATTAATTAACTATTTAATTAATTTAGTTTATCATATAAGCTTTCTTTTCATCAAAGTATTGAATGATCTATATTGTTACATGCTTTGTGAAATCTTTCTTTGAATCACATACAAAGATGTACTATCCTGGGAAATAAGTAGAATAAGTTTATTTAGTAATTTTATCATTAGCTATAAAATCATTTCATCAGTTTTCATTATGTTATTATATTAAATCTCTTTTAAACGGGAAACTAGTCCCTTTATACCCAGTCGAACCCACCAATTTCAATGGAAACGGAGTTGCTTTAAGCTCGCGACCAGGTGGTGTTCCCTGATGTTGAGGTAGTCAAGTTCCAACCTTCAATAGCACCTTAGGGTTCTTTCCCTGGTTTGGGACAAAAGAACTTGTAAGAGGAGAAAAATTGTAAGAGCAGCATAAATGAACAATGAAAAATGTCATATGGAAACCCTTATCATAGGATGACCATTGATTGACATTACAACAAAAGTTGATCGTCAATCCAAGGGTCTGATTTTGAAACCAACATGTGGAGACAAACCCTAGACTCATCTCACTCGAATTTTCCAATGTATATCCAAACAATAAACCATGTTCACAAGGAATAGTGTTACCCTAATGTTTAAAGGTGCAGGTAATGTAACATTTATGGTATGTAACCTCTTATGCACATAGACATTAAACCTAAGTATCGAATAAATGATGAATGTGGTTGATTGTTAATGAAACTTCATGGTTATATAATGTTTAAATCACATAGGTGTTAAAATAATGTATCAACAAAGATCAACAAGACCTATTGTTAATGAAGGATATGACGATAACACATAAACATTATTATCAATATATTAGTTATAGGACATGACATATATACTACCTTTTTCACTTAATTATAGGATAATAATAAAAAGTAAAAGATATTAAAATTACAAATATTGAACAATAAAGAAAAAATTATGTATGAAATATACAAGGACAAAATTACTATCTCTACAGGAAACATGTACATTAATAACGTTGTTTCTATTGTAAAATGTTAGTATTTTTATAAAATAAAATAAAAATAAAAAATTAGTGACATTAGAGGATGCATTATATGAATATAGTAGCATGATCTCTTAAAGAGGTAAAGGAAATGAACAGGTTGATATTATGGTCATATGATTGCTACACAGGAGTGATTGTAAGCTTTGTAATGATTTTTTAATATTTGTTGTATCTAAGATGAAATGATTTAATTGAGCAAGAGGTACATGATCAATTATACCAAACACCCCAAATTTTTGGTCCAAGTTGTAAAAGTTTTGATTTCCCCATGTGTTTTGTAAGCCCTGTTGAGTTATGATAACATGCATAAGTGTGGTAACACACATAATCATCCCTCTCATGTATAGAATGGATGTGGTATCAAGATGTGGAATTAAACAATAGGTAGGTACAAGGGTGGTAGGTGTACGTGTATGATAGCTTGATGGGAATCACAGAAGTTGAGTCTCAATTATTGGGAAATGTGAGATGGAATAATATCTAAATGTGAAAAGGTTGGGATCAAGTTAAAGAGAGTTTAACATGTTGATGCACCATGTAGGTGAAAAGGATTCCTAATTAGCAAGTTTAGCAGATGGCACCCATGTATATCGATAGATGGATTTCTTTGTGTGTGGACATCAACGATAAATTTTATGTAGGCACAAGATGAAGCAAAAGAAATTTTATTGATGAAGCCCATAGTGAAGAAATACCAAGTGAAGACATAGGTGTGATCCTCAATGTAGCATAAAAGAACAGTTGGCAACAATGCTTATGAAAGTATAAGGGAAATCTCTAGGTAGTAATAGAGGTGGGATAAAGGTGGACAAACTAGGTAAAATTGTTTGGAATAAGAACAGACTCAACCATATTGTAATGTGAGTCACACATTGTATTTGTAAGTAAGTCTATATGTCATGTTTTTTATTTGATGTATTGGTCCTAGAAAATGTTTGAGTGAGCACCTAGTATCTCCATGGGTTTTTGTATGTACCCATATCTATAACATGTAAAGAGAATATCACTATAATACCTAGAGAGGCATGCATACCCACTTGTCATGTGTCCCAGATGATTTTCATAACTTTTCTAGTTTAGTGTAGTAACCTCTATTAGGGAGTTCATTAAAACTCAGAGGTGTGGGACATGTGTTGGTTAGATACTCTATGAGTGGACCATATTTATTGGTTGTAGACTCTATTATAGAGTTCTTTAACACTTGGAGTGGACCATATTGGTTGTGGACTCGAGGAGGTTAAGATTTTTATTTAGGGAATTTAATTAAGAAGTTAAATCAACCATGTAAATGAAGGGACTTCCTAGTAAACTAATGGTTTCAGTGGTTAGGTACCCATGCATTCTAGTGGATGGTTGTTCCTTTATATGGACATCGACAGTTTGGTGATGTCTGCATGATTAAGGTATAAGATGAGAGTAATTGGATGGACCAGATATATACTTTGTTATTGAGGAGGTTCTTCAAGTCATAGTGAAGCATTTTTTGTAGAGAAGAAATCCTTGAAGACCTCAACGGATGAAGATTAAGACTAGTCCCTAAGGGGGATTGTTGGAGTATGTAACTTCTACTAGGATTATATGTGATCATATTTGGTAGTTTATATTATTGGTCATTATTAGGTAAAGTTCACCTCTACAAGAAGGAGTATGTTCCTAGTTTCTAAGAGGTGGTTAGATCTAGTTAATTTCAAATTATTCCCCAACTAATTAGCTTCCTAGATTGGTGTGTGGTTGAGATATTCACTCAACTAGTAGATTGTGTGATCAAATATAGTTTACCTATCTTGAGAAAAAGCTTGGTGTACTTATATATATATATATATATATATATATAATGATAACTCCGTATTAATCATATGTAATGATATATATATATATATATATATATATATATATTGATAACTCCGTATTAATCAAATGTAATGATATATATATATATATATATATATATATATATATATATATATATATATATATATATATATATATATATATATATATCATTACATTTGATTAATACAGAGTTCTCAACCATAATTTTTGGTGTGTGAAGGGTGTCTTCTCTTCGATTCTAACATTAGAGTGTATGCAGTTTCTCTTGGTGTAAAGAGACGATGGTTCGCGTGTACATATTTTGGACCCAAATTCATATGTGCATTTTCTTCAATGTGGTGTGTGGAAATCATTGAGGTTTCATTTTACAACACTTGCCCCTATCAAGGATTGAACTTTTGGTGTGAGGAGGTGATGACTGACATGTATAGATCTTGGATCCAATTTCATTCCCACATATGTGGATAATATTGACCAAGTTTCATTCCCATGGGACTTTTTATCCCCTTGAGGTGAGCCTAACCATGTTCCATTCCCATAAACCTTTATGACAACTTAAAGTGAGTCACATACGCGTTTAAATATTTTAAACCCAAACTTACCCCCACTTCCTCCTCAATGTGGATATCCCACACTTAACCCCACTTCCTCCTTAATGTAGATATTCTTGATTAGGGCTCATTCCAATGTGATTTCATGGCACTTTGAGGCAGAGACTAAGGAATACAAAGGTATGGGTTGAAATTATTGCAAAAGGAGATGATGACTTGCATGTACCTATTACAAATTAAACCTTGTGTCAAGTGCTTCCTAATTTAAATACTATTAACCAAGTTTCACTTTCAAAAGCCTCTAATTTTATTCATGATAAATATCATTGGTTATGTTTCATTCTTACAAGTTCTTATAACTAAAACTAAAGATACATAGATAAAATAGTTGAACTTATAACATCAAAAAATTCTGACCTTTATAATGAAAAATTCTTAAATGTAAAAATTAACTTATAATATTCAAATATTACAATTGTGTAAATTATATTGACAACATAAAAGATTACATGTTTATGCCCAAAAAAATATAAATATAAAGACTAAACTTATAATATACCATATAAACGCATTATTATATTTAAAAAAAAAAAACTTATTAATTAAATTATATAAACATTATTACAATTATCTCAAATTTAAAATTTAAAATATTCTTAACATAATCTGATTTTGATATCTATAACTGCCATGGGGAAGGATAAAGAGGAACAAATACATTCAAATATATCCAATGGGACCATCAAACTTGAGTTAAATGACATTTTTAATAATAAATGAGAATTCAAATCCCACTTAGATGTCTCATTGGATGGTATACAAAGCGTCATTAATGGAGAAATATGATTGATTGATGTACAAAGCGTTATTAATGGATAATACTTCCATATAAATGATTAAAATGTGAATTAATAATTAAATGATGTAATACAATAATAAGTTGTTTAAGATTTACGGGGATTTTTTGTTTTTTCAAGTTTTAGAATTTATAAGATAATCATTGTTTACTAATATGTGTGGAGATTTATTATAATGGTGGATTGTAAGGGAAAAAATCCACTTTTACTAAATATGTATTGGATTGTCAATTATTTTTATTACATTGGAAAAATACAAACCCTTAATCAATAAAAAAAAACAATTTTATGTCTTATTTTAAGAGAACAATATATAATATTTATTAAAACATAATTAATAACTATATAATAATAATAAAGAATTTTAAATAATTTGTTAGTAATAAATATGATAGCAATAATAATAAAACATATTGTGCAGCTTTTTAGAGAAAGGAAATTGGTCATATTCAAAGCAAGCTTAAAATCGTCCCATCATATTAAATGTCATTAGCTTGGTTTCCAAAAGGAATTCTAGGGTAGTTCAAACAAATTTTCTTTTAGTTTCTTTGCTCTGAGAATTTGGGAAAAAATGGTTCTAGGCTCTTGGGAAAGGCTTGCAAATCCAAAATCAAAGGGAATTTGAGGGCTGAAAAACATATTCTTGTTCTCAAAACTATTGGCACCTAAAAATGTTTGAAGACTGATCCAAGGCACTAACCTCTGGCCACAGAAGACCACGACAAAATATCTTCCTCAAGAATCCACTTTGGATTGGATCACAAGCCCCAAAAGGAATAACAAAATGCCGCAAGCATTTGGAAAACAATTATATATGTTTTTCCCCTAAATGAGAAATGGTTAATTTGGAAAACTAAAGGTGGAAATCAAGTCCTCACCAAAATAGATCCCTAGATTGGTTGCAAGCATAACTATAAAGTCCTTTCTCACCTCATTTGTGAGCTTCATAAAAATGACCTCCACACATTGAAACAAATAGCTCAAATATCCCACTAAAAACAAGTCACGAGGAAACAAAGGTGGCTAACATAGAGAGAAATAGGGCTAAGAGGGGATAATGCTAACACATAGAACTCCTACACAAAATCCCTTCAAGGTTCTTTTGTGACCCTCTTAGATCATGAAGACTGGCTCATTGGATTCCTAAACCCAATAGGAAACTATGAACCAAAGATTAGATATAAAGTATTATCCCAAGAGAACATATGAACTATGAATATGATGGGAAAACATTATGGAAACTCAAATGTCTAGCAAAAACAAAAAAAAAGTATGTGCCTTCTTTAAAAAAAATAAAACTCTTAGTTGGAACTATCTACAAAGAGAAGTTTTGAAGGTCTAGGAAGATGTTGCCTCTGTAGGTAAGAAGTTTAAACTAATTCTCATGTCATCCTTTTTTGCAATTTCACTTTAGAGGCGTGGAAAGAAGTGGATAGAGTTATAGGGTTGTCAAATTCCTTGAAAGGAAAAAACATCGAAGAAGCCCTCAAGTTCTAGATTTACAATCTCATTATATTGTTAAGCTCTTCCACTCACCATTGCTTGGGGGATTTGAATTGTTAGGAACCAATCATTGTTTGAAGACATAAAAACTCTTCATATAAAAAGTTCTTTTGCAAAGTATAAACATATTCTTTGCCTTCTCGTAGCCTACCAAGTCACATTCGATTGCAAGGACCAAATATACCTTTACTCTAGTACAATATAAAGCCTCCATAAAATACATATACAAATTCAAAAACTTGTAGTCCTAGTAGGATGCAAAAGTAAATAGGGCTATCAAAATATCTAAAATGACTATTATAACTACAAATGAACTAACACTAAAAGAAATGCCTTGGATCAAATTCTAAAAGACAACCCTCTTGATGTTCCCACATGATCCATATGCTAGGCACTTAGAGTAAACCTTCCTTGAATGTAGAATCAATGATAACATTGCATTCCTTGAAAACAAGAAAACAAGAATTTTCATTTCTAAGTGATTTGAAATTTAAGACATTATCATATTAGGATTAAAAAATAAGTTCTTCCATGGAGGAATCCCTTCTCGTCCATTTTATAACAATCTGGGAGTTTACCATGACTTGAATATTTTATACTTCCTTTTGGAGAGTTACCAATAAAACCAATTTGAGTGTCATTAATTCAATTAATATTTGAACTCGTGTCTAAACCTACTTTTATTTTAAAACAATGATTATCATATAAATATAAAATTCACTAGCTCCTCCAATAGGAGGGTTACCCTATGAGGCTCCATCAAAGTAGAAATAGCTTCCAAACCTATCTATGATTTCATCCACCACCACCCTTGGTGGTTTGTCATTTTTGACCTACATGAAGCTCCTAAGAATGTTCAAACCTTGAGTTGTGCACCAAAAAGGGGGAATGAAGTTATCCTCAAACAAAGTTGAGTTCCTACCAACAATATTCCCCAAGTGAGAATCAATGGTGTGGCTTTAATATTGCCTTTAATTACCACAGGCAATTCAATTGTCATTCCATCCCATGTGGATCTTCAATCCAATCCATAATCTCGAAGTGTTTCATTGTCATAGTATGCCAACACACTGAAGGCCCAACTCAACAAGACATCATGGACTTGTTGTTATCCCTCAACACAGACTATTTCCAACAAACCAGAAAACATTGCCATATGATTCAATGTGGATCATAAATATTTATGTAATATACCACACCTCCGATGTCCCTCACCTACAATTTGTCGATAGTCAGAACAAAGTGAGTGAAGGCAAGGAGATGAGAAGCAAGAAGGTAGTGATGTTTTGGAAACCTTAGTGAAAGAAAGAGGCAAGAGGAGATGACACTAGGGAATAACCAATGAAAGAAAGAGACAAAAGCTAGTGACTTAGCCACAAGATTTTTGCACCAATTTTTTAAGCATATTGCCATTAAAAGGCTCTTCCACAATTTTTTGAACTTAATAGTTTTTTCAAATTCTCTACCAACTAAAAAAACATAATCTCATGAAATAGATGAATGAGAGATGGGTTCCTCATAAAGTCTGCAAAAAGGGTATTTTGCTTAGTCCTTATTACCTTCCTTTTGGTATCAAATCTTATGTTGGAAATTTATTCTATCGCACTAGCTACTTTAAAAAATTCCAGATCTTAAAAGATACTTAAAATTCCCCAACTTTTTAATACATCACAATATATCTTCCATTTTTCCTCATTTAATTGAAACTTTATATTCCAATCTTAATTGTATATACTATGCACACAAAATTCCTAAATCACGCTAGCTCATCCTTTAATTCCTCAATCCTTACATGGCTGGCCCTTAAGGCCACAACGTAAGCTTCCAGCCTCATTGCCTAACCGGCCAGAAAAGTTACAGAACCTGTTGTTAACAGTGTTTAAAAATCATCCCCATCGAAACAAATAATTAAATTCCTTTTTTCCTCCTTTAATTGAAACTTTATATTCCAAACTTAATTGTATATAATATGCACACAAAATTCCTAAATCACACTAGCTCGTCCTTTAATTTCTCAATCCTTACGTGGCTGGCCCTTAAGGCCACAACGTAACCTTTCCCGCCGAGCCTCATTGCCTACCAGGCCAGAAAAGTTACAAAACATGTTGTTAACAGTGTTTAAAAATCATCCCCATGGAAACAAATAATTTAATTCCACTACTGTCACCTTGCTTTAATGTTTTAAAGCTATGAAATTATCATAAATTGCCATGTATGTTGGATGATGCACATCACTCTTAACACTTCGCTGGCAGATCAGATATCCTCATAGTGTTTTCTACTTTTTTCACTTCAGCTTTTTATACCTTCCGAGTAAGAAGAAAAGAGTATTACAACATCTGTGAATTCTTACATACTATACAGGAAGACTTCTATATATCCTTGTCTTTTACAAGGCCTTCTATGGAGCCAGCAGCAGTTATGAGTGTTACAAGAAGAGATATGAAGCTGAATATTTGGAAAATGTTCCACTTCAGTGTCCATCTTGGGAGTTTATTCTGTGCAATGTGCATTTCAACAGGAAAGTAGACTACCAATGGCCAGAAGTTCAGAGAACCCAAAATTCCCAGCACATCATTGAATAATGGAAATAAGATGGCAATGCCAGTGGTTGACATCACAAATGCAGTTCTCCAGCACAGCCTCAGCAGATTGACTCTGCACGACCCCCATAAGGGAATGCTTATGGGAATTCCTTCCTTGATGAATTTACTGTCAGGCCAAGTATGAGAAAACCATCCTTCAATGCAAGCGAATATTGGTTGACAAAACACCTGCAAGGGTGTCATGAAATGATTTGCAATGACGTTTCTATTGGTAGCAGAGATATTAGAGTTGACATCCAGCAGAACTGAAAAAAAGGGTGAGAAAAATCGTACTTGGTATGCTGCAACTAGATGAACCACAATGCATGCATTAGCGAAGTCAATAAGCCAGTAGGGCTCATAGAATCCAAATCCTGTCAATAGGTTTCCTGGGGCCTTTTCCCCAAAAGCTGCGTAACCCAGAAAAGCACATAGCATATAGAAGGTAGTTGTTATGCTCAGTGAAAACACATTTGCTTTCTTCATAGTTACGTTCTCTGGGGGTGTTGACTTGAGAGTATCCTGCACAGTTGTAAATTACAGGAAGGCTCATAGTTATCCATGGAGTTTCATGTTGTCCAAAGGATTCAAATATACAAATGAACAAAAAGACTGAGCTATACCTGAATTTCAAGGACAAGGGAAGTATATGGAAATGCAAATGCAATGTCACCAAGACCTTGAAGCATCCTCCAAACTTTTTGGGTTTCAGGAAGAGATTTGCTCGCGCTGATTCCACCTAGATTTCCTTTAAGCTCTCCATTTTCTGTCATTTCAAAGAGCTTTGAACCCATAAGTTTCAACATGCCAGAGAACACATACACTACCTAAATGATATTTGCATTTTCGATATAGTAAGTGAATAAAGTCATGACCATGGTAACTTAGAGATTGAAATTCCTTATCATGGCCATATATGTAAGAGGCCAACTGGGGCAATGGTTGAAGCCCTGAAAGTAATAAAAGAGAGTAAGATAAAACAATACCAATAACTTTAGCCATGCCAAGACCAAATCCTACTGTTGCGTAGGTAAAGGACATGGTTGCTGCAAGTATTGAAAGGCCCCATAGTTTATGAAAGTTTAGTATTTGACACAACATAACTTGTGTAACTCCAAAGAGGATCATATAGATGAGATCTGGAAAATGACATGCTGCTGAGCCATGTCCAGTCTTGTGGTAACAATTTGATCGCCTGATTGCTCTGCAATGTTACATAATTCAATCAATCAGAGTCAGCTTTACAACCTTCCAACACAAGTAACTGGAAAACCTACTTTTAAAAATGGGCAGAAGGCCTCTACAAAATTACTGTTTAGGAAACTCCCTGCAAAGCAGGGGATTGAGCGATGAAAGTAAATTAGAGTAGGTGGTTTGTTTAGATCAAAGGGCATTATGGTTTCAAAGCTCTTTCAATGGAAAGTGACCTGATGCTGGTTGAAGTAGTGATTGTGTAAGCGACACAAATTCCATAGAAGCTGCTATACTGAATTAGGCCACATATCCATGCTCTTTTTGCACCTGAAAAGCAAGACACATAATTACTATGTTCAGGGTAGGGACTCTGGAAAAAATGTTCAGGGTAAGGTAGGGAATAGAGAGGTGCATTTTCAGTTTACATAAATGTGTTTTATATGTGAAATTGAGAAAAATATATATCTAAAAATGAGAATAAAAATAATAATAAAAATGATAAAATAAATCAAGATACCTTTATCATTTTCTATTTATTTATATTTTTTATTTTTTTAATATATAAATTTTTAATAAGTCCAGAGTTCAGTTGCATTTGTGTTAAGTATATTTAAACTCAAAGAAATAACAGAGATTTTAATCAATCTGGTAGATATAGCACCCAAATTAGCTCGAACTGCATCCCTGTAACAACTGTTTCTGTGAGGCCCGGAGACTGGATCTGGGAACCTAGAACAATCCGAGATCAAGAAAGTGGAATACAACGTGACAAGAGCAAAGACAACCATGGCCACAGGGCCTGCAATCCATCCCAATTGGGCAACAGCCCATGCCAAGGATAACACTCCTGCCCCTATGATGGTTGTGATGATATGAGCCACTGCTGTCCAAAGTGTGCCTGTTCATTCCATTCTCATCCACAACTTCAAAATTCAGTCATGGAAAAAACTAAGACATCCTTATAAAAAAATCATCGAAGAGAAATATAATGAAATGGATAAATACCATACCTGTTCGCAAGACATCTTTTGAGCCCTCGGATTCCATGGCAGATTCCGACTCCTTGTTGCAGGCTGTGTGCGAGCTCGGTATATGAAAACAGATTGACAAATTTTAATTGGATCCGGAGGAAGTGAATACTACCTTTAAATTCGAATTTCAGATCGCGACAAGAAGCCAGAAATAATTAAATCGAATTTTGGATTGTAAGTAATTTCCGGCCCACATGATACTCGTTGGGCGATGGGAATTCGCCAGTCAAATTTGGAAATTCTCTGCTTTGGGAGTCGAAGTGTGGATTTGGGACTTTGGTCGTTAAAACTTTTCACTTCAGACAAGAAAAACGTAACTTTTCTAGAACTGTTCATGTTTATGCGTTCACATTTGGAAAAATATAAACATATCATGGGTTCAAGTTTATATGTAACTTTTCAGTAACAAAAATATATTTCACTTTGATTTTAAATTTTTAAAAAGTTATTTTTTATTCTATTTATCAATCTATTAGATTGTTAAAAAACCTATTATTTAAATTATAAAAATAATTATCACAATTAATTAAAGTTTAAAATTTAAGAAATTCTTAATTTTATTTTAAAATCTATAAGTCAAAAAAGACAAAGGACAAATATATTCTATAAAATCACAATATATTCTATGGGACCATTAAACTTAGTATTTATAAAATAATTTACAATAGATTACACCACAACAAACAAATATATTCTATGGGACTATCAAATTTTGCAATAATATAATAATCTTCAATCATCCAAATTAAAAGCTTACTCTTGCATATTTCAATATAAAATCCTATAATATCTGGTTTTTATAAAACAAAATTGATTGATTGATGCACAAAGTGTCATTAATGGAGAAATACTATTGAATAATGTACAAAGTGGATAATATTTCAATATAAAATTATTAAAATATGAGTTAATAATTAAATGATGTGATATAGTAATAGGTCGTTTAAAGTTTGTGATGATTTTTCATTTTTTTTTAAGTAGTAGAATTTATAAGATAATCATTACTTGCTAATATGTGTGATTGTGTGTTGATTTATTATCATGGTGGATTGTAATGGCAAACTTCCACTTTTACCAAATTTGTATTGGAACTTTTTTTTAGATTCTATTGATGAGTTATCAAAATATAATAGAGGTCATTTCAGTTTGCCACTAGGGAAACCAGACCAATGGAAAAACCTTAAGTTTTCCGAGAACCATGTACGAGAGTTCAAAACTATCAAAAAGAGACAAATATATTCTATAAAACCAAAATATATTCTATGGGACCATTAAACTTAGTATTTATAAAAGAATTTACAATGGATTACACCACGACAAACAAATATATTCTATGGGACCATCAAATTTTGCAATTATATAATAATTTTCAATCATCCAAATTAAAAGCTTACTCTTGCATATTTCAATATAAAATCCTATAATATCTTGTTTTTATAAAACAAAATTGATTGATTGATGCACAAAGTGTCATTAATGGAGAAATACTATTGAATAGTGTACAAAGTGGATAATATTTCAATATAAAATTATTAAAATATGAGTTAATAATTAAATGATGTGATATAGTAATAGGTTGTTTAAAGTTTGTGATGATTTTTCATTTTTTTTTTAAGTAGTAGAATTCGTAAGATAATCATTGCTTGCTAATATGTGTGATTGTGTGTTGATTTATTATCATGGTGGATTGTAATGGCAAACTTCCACTTTTACCAAATTTGTATTGGATTTCTTTTTAGATTCTATTGATGAGTTATCAAAATATAATATAGGTCATTTCAGTTTGCCACTAGGGAAACCAGACTAATGGAAAAACCTTAAGTTTTCCAAGAACTATGTACAAGAGTTCAAAACTATCAAAAAGAGATGAAAGTTTGATCCTAAGACCTACTCTAACTATCCTAGAATCTAAATTAGACAACTTTACATAAATACCAGAGATTAAACCCAAAGAAAACCAACAAATCATGTTGAAGGAGATGAATCAAAGGGGATTGTTTCTATGTGTTTCTTACCTTCCCCCAAAGAGCCTCTTTAGTTCGGAGTGAGGCCTAGATGACCTTCAATTCACTACATGTGATGGTTGATAGGAATATCTTGTCCAACACTAGAAGAATCTCCCCACTTTCTTACAATTCAATGGAACTCTGCCCACCAATTTCTCCAACTATCAGTAGAGGTCAACCATTTGCATATATTAGCTATGTCTAACTAAAGAGTGTGTTGTATCAGGGATCCAAGCAACCACTTCTCCTACAACATCTATATCTAAGAGACAATTGTGATCAAATCTTATGTTTCTCTTTACCTTTGTTATCCCACTTGTAAGGAAGTCGACATCTAAGCATGAAATGTTTCAATTCATTAGCCTAATCAAGCTTTTATGCTTACTTGCAAACTCATCTAGGCCTCATAGTAAGCCACCCCTCAACAACTTCTAGAGAATTATGTTGGCACGATGAGAAACTAAGAACCTTAACAAGATTATCTAAGAAATGGGGGGAAAGTAAAGGTGGTGAGGTTGAGGTCAAGGAGACTAATAATAACATCACAAGAGGAGCCAAAAGGACTAGTTAAAAAGGGGAAGCTACTCCAATAATAATATGAAGACAAAAAAGCTCTTACAAAGGAGGAAAAGGCATAAGAGAATAAACACTAGTAGAGAGGAAATGTCATAGAATTACTAACTCCCACAACCCAATTTGCAAGAGGATTAGAGGAAATAACCAGGCCTGGAGGAAAACCAAACATCATAGCTTGAAGGTCTAGTTGCTAAGGAAAACCATTCAAGCAACAACACCATGACAGGGCCAAGAACTCATAGATAAACAAGATACTAGTAAATCATGAAAGCATATGCGACCGATGGTGGAGTAAATTTCATAGGACAAAAAAGGCATATCTCATGCCATGGAGAGTTGCCTCTTATTATGAATCATGGTGGAGGTCCCATCGACATATGGAAGAATTAAGAGCTCTAAGGTGGGTTTCCTAGCACATTCCCTCACATTAGTGTTGGGAGGGGCAACCAAAAAACTCCACCCCTCCCCATGTGTCACTCCCATCCCATTCCCACCACCCCATCCATCCCCCAATATGAAAAAAATATGTATTGGATTGTTAATTTATCCCCTTACATTCAAATAATACAAACTCTTAATCGATAAAAAATGATTTTAAGTCTTACTCCAAAACAATAATATACGATATTTATTAAAATATATAATAATAATAAAGAATTTTAGTCCCCAAGATGCATCTCAATTAGCGATCATTGTGAAATGTACTCTTGTCTAAACCAAAATATCCAAGTTCAAATCCCCCAAAGTAGCCTAGTCTACAGAGAGGGGGATAGGTCGTAGGCCCTAGAGGTATAGTGGAAGCATCCAGAATCAACCTCATGTCGCACGAGTATGAGACTAACCCAGTTGTCGAATCTTCTCAATACAAAAAAAAATAAAAAAATGAATGCACTTTAATAATTTTTTAGTAATAAATGTGATAGCAATAGAATAAAACATATTGTGTAGTGTAATAAATGGCTATGTAGAGAAGGGAAATTGGTCTTGTTCAAAGCAATGCTTAAATGCATCCTGCTATATTGGTGGGTCCTAAATGGAAATTTAGGGAAGATCAAACAAATTTTCTTTTTGTTTCTTTGGTCTAGGGAAGTTGGAAAAAAAAGGTTCTAACCTTTTGGAAAAGGCTTGTAATTCCAAAATCAATGGGAGGTTGGGGGTTGAGAAACATATTCCTATTCTCTAAAATGTTGGAAGCTAAAAATCTTTTGAGGCTCTTCCAGGGAACTGTGTTTGGGCACAATTGACTAAGGAAAAATATATCCCTTTAGAATATATTATGGATTGAATTCCTAAGCCCCAAAAGAAACTACAAATTCCTCAATCATTTGGGAAACAATTATGTATGTGTTTCCCCTAATTGGGAATTGGATAATTTAGAGAATTGAAGATGGAGATTAGGTACTCGTCAAAATAGATCCTTAGATTGGTTGCAAGGAAAACAATAAAATCATTGCTCATCTAATTTGTGAGCTTCATAGAAAAGAGCTCCACACATTAAAAAAATAGCCCACAAGAATCAAGTCATGAGTAAACAAACGTGGTTGAGAGAAATCAAACTAAGAGAAGATAATGCAAACACATAGAAATCCTACATAAAATCCCTCCAAGGTTATTTTATAACTCTCTCAAATCAGAAGACTAACTCATCTAGTTCATAAACCCAACATGCAATAATGAACCAAAGATCAGATATAAAGAAATATCCCAAGAGAATAGATGAATCATGGATATGGTGAGGAAAACACTGTGGAAACTCAAATGTCTAGCAAAAGTAAAAAAATTCACGTGCCTTCTTTAAAACAATAAAACTCTCATCTAGGACAATCTATAAAAGAGGAGTTTTGAAGGGCTAGGAAGATGTTGCATCTATAAGTAATAAGTGTAAACTAAATTCATCTCCTCCTTTTCTACGAGTTCACCTTAGAAGTATGAAAATAAGTGGATAGAGCTATAAGGATATGAAATGCCTAGAAAGGCACCAATATTGAAGGAGCTCTCAAATTCTAGCTTTATGATCCCCCTTCAACTATAAAGTTCTTCCACTCACCATTGCTTGGGGCATTTGGATAGTTAAGAACCAATCATTATTTGAAGACATAGAAACTCTTTCTCTAAAAAGTACTTTGCAATGTACAAATATCCTCTTTTCCTTCCTGGAGACTACCAAATCACATTCGATTGCAAGGACCATGTTAGACCTCATAATCATGGACATGCCACAGACATTTGTTTATGGAGCTTCCTAGAGAGACTAGCCATATGGGGGTGTGCAAGTAATTATTTTCTTATCAAATAATCATTACATATCCTTTTTAACAAACATTGAAAGTGAAACCGATATTTTTGGTGAACTAATGGCCCTTAATTTAACTTGGCTCAGGAAAGAGACATCTCCCAACTCCACTTTTAGGTGATTCTATGGTGATCATCCAATAAATGAAAGATGCTTTCAACATTCAAAACTTCACTTTATTCCCATTATTTCAAGAAATTCAAAACAGACTTATTGTGAATGTCTTTCGTCTCTTTTATCATGTCTACATTATGTTATCAAAAGCTAGAATGAAGATAGATAAAGGAATATGGAAAATTACATAAAAAGCAAGCCTCAAGTGATTTTGTTTATATATATATATATATATATAACCTCAAGTTATTGTTAATCAGAAAAGATGACTATTCATCAGAGAAAGCTACAAAATCATTATTATTTTATGAGTTAATGACCTTTTGTAAAACTCTAAACATAAAGAAATATAAGGAATGGAGGAGCCTCATCATACAACTTTTGTTTTCCTTTTTTCTTTCTTTTTTTGATGGATATAAATCTAATTAGAATACATTTGATATATA